>JAZAYU010000002.1:11490064-11703629 GCA_038501625.1 Corbicula japonica | reverse complement strand
TTACAAACCTCACAGCCCTAACGTACGGTTCCAAACAGTGCAAGTGGCAAAAACGGCGTTTGAACTAATCTATTAATATCACAAGTTAAATTATAAATATTCAAACATAATAAAAGACATACTTACTTAAATGTGTTCCTTAAAACTTGTTTTTACGAAATCTTTAAATTGTTTGTATGCCCCGAGGTCACACTGAGATAGCGCTGTTACCTCCCTTTAACCACTGCGGTAGGCAGTAGCGGATCCCGCATGGGGTTGTATTTTGAGGGCGTAACGTGAATTTATACACCCACTTGATACTGCCAGCTGCTGAGGTATAATTTTAACAATGCATGTGGGGTTAACTAAGGTTCTTAGCTACATTTCTATATAAAATATGCATGCCAGACATTACTGAAAATTAAAAAAATGACAGCAAAAATACAGAAGCAGTACGTACAATAGACGTAAAGTTTTCTTCTTAAAAATAATTATGACAGCTTTGTACTTTTTGCGTACTCATGCTCAAAGTTGGCTGAATGACCGAGCATTATCCACCATTTTTTCTTGAATGCCTGTTTTTCCTTTAAAGTTAATATTCACAAAGTATTTTTGCGTTTCATGTATTTCATAGGAAACTTTAGAAAACGGTTTGAAACCATTTGTCAAGATATTTAAATTATTTTAATCGCCAATTTTAATATCTCGGTTCGCCTTTAATGAGTCGTAACTGAGCATCCGTTGTTGAATTATTTGACCAGGATTTGTGATTTTGCTTTTAAGCTTTTAAAAATATGTAGGCCTACCTAGTCTTGGCCCTGATCTCACTCTAAAAGGAATACTGTGAACTCTACAAGAGCAATATTACATGATGCCAGGTTGGTTTAATGTGTGAATAACGACAAAGACTTATTAAACATACCAGTATTGTCATTGGCATTCAGACCGTTTATATTACTCGTTAGACCCCTGAGATAATATGAGTACATTTACAATTTAGATAATCACTGTACATAATGTTCATTACGTACCGGACGTATCTGGTGTATGAGACACTAAAAAGATGGTAACGGAAGATTTTTTTTTACTTTTATGTTTATTAAAGGCCGTCGTCATGACATGTTATTAACTGGCCGCCGGCTTAGATAGTGTGACCTGTGATTCGCTGATCTGCTGGCTTATCAGATCGTGTGACATATGATTCACTGGTCTGATGGCTTAGCAGATACTGACAAATTGCAATCCTAAAAGAACTTAGTGTTAAAACAACAATAGTACAACAAGTGGACACTATTTAACATATGTTGGAAGCTCTTTTCAATAATCTTTTCGTGTTCTTAAGACAAACGGTCACTTCAGATGGAAATGTGTAATGAAGGAGCTCAGGACTGTTTGTGTAACGACTACAACAACTTCGAGCATGAAAAATATTGTTTGTGTTTTATTGATGCGCGTTTGTAATGTTTAGTTTGTAAAACATGTAGCCTTTAATGTTGAAAGTCGTGTTTAAAACTAAATTGATATAGCTTTTATTCCGGCATTTCAATAAAAACTAATTGTCTTGATTCAGTCGCAGTGACACAGTCTAAAGCTCGTGGAAGTCCTAATGTTAGAGAAAGTCGCGAAGTAACCTTTAGCCAAATCACCCATTACGGAAGCTGTTGCACAAAAACTAAATCCAAAATTTAGCTTCTCTAAAACAACCTTGCATCAGATCGTTTGAAGTCTGAGCCTATGCAGTATAAAAAAGATTTTTGACCCTATCAAAAATTAATTAAGTTTTGTCATTTGTTTCTCTAATTTACGGAACCGGCGTCCCACCGGTGCTCGGACTACTTTCGGTAATACGGAAATCATTCCAGAAGACACGCTGCTGACATAAAATTAATTCTTCTAAAGAGTTTAAGTAAAATATGTCTTGGCAAGCGTGGACCGAAAGTATCAAAGGCTGTGGTTTCACAGCCGGTGGTATATTTGGCCTTGATGGGGCAGTTTGGGCCCAATTCGGTGAAACGGTGAGTAGGGTGTTCCTGTCACTTCCGTATTGTCTCTGCCGACAGAAACCAAGTCTTAAGTTGCCAGTGATCAGAAATTGAATAAATTGGCAGCAAAGAAATAATGTGGTCTACACTCATTAAGATTGACATGGACTGTCAACGTGTTATGAAAATGTTGACTAGTTTGACACAACTAATGTCAGCAATAATTATTGTCTTCACTTGATGGAATAAATGTCATGAATATTTTTATGCCCCCGCCATGAAATGGCGACGGGCATTAAGAGTTGCTCCTGTCCGTCCGTCCATCCGATATTCTCGTGAACGCAACTCCTCCTACACTACTGGTGGGAATTTAATGAAACTTGACCACAATGCTTGGCCTGAGATGTTGTTGTGCATGAAGGTGGGGTTTCACTCTTACATGTTCCGTTCAGAAGTTATGGCCCTTTGATACTACCATTTACATTAGTTTTTATAGGAGCATATCTCGTGAACGCAACTCCTCCTACACTACCGTTGGGAATTTAATGAAACTTGACCACAATGCTTGGCCTGATATGTTGTTGTGCATAAAGGTGGGGTTTCGCTCTTACATGTTCCGTTCAGAAGTTATGGCCCTTTGATACTTCCATTTACATTAGTTTAAATAGGAGTATATCTCGTGAACGCATCTCCTCCTACACTACTGGTGGGAATTTAATGAACTTGACCACAATGCTTGGCCTGATATGTTGTTGTGCATGAAGGTGGGGTTTCGCTCTTACATGTTCCGTTCAGAAGTTATGGCCCTTTGATACTACCATTTACATTAGTTTTTATAGGAGCATATCTCGTGAACGCAACTCCTCCTACACCTCTGCTGGGAATTTGATGAAACTTTACCGGCCTGATATGTTGTTGTGCATGAAGGTGGGGTTTTGCTCTTACATGTTCCGTTCAGAAGTTATGGCCCTTTGATACTTCCATTTATATTAGTTTTAATAGGAATATATCTTGTTTCTTATATTTTGTGTTAAGCAAAATATGCATTTTGCCCATAACTTTAAACTACTTGAGATACTGCCTTGAAACTTGAAATATATTTTCACCATCAAAATCTACATCATAACCAACAAGATTCATAACCCTGCTTCCAATATTTTTCAAATTATGCCCCTTTTTCACTTACATTTTGTGTTAAGAAAAATAAACACTTTGCCCTTAACTTTGTTTGGAATGGAGGGATTTCAAAATAACTTGGCACAAATGTTCACCACAACAAGGCGGTGTGTCGTGACAATACCCATGCCTGTAGGTCCAAGGTCAAGGTCACTGTTACTAAAAGTAGAATTTTCTTGCAAAATCTTGTCCGCTCTGTAACTTTGTTATTTCTTATTGGATTTTTGAATTACTTGGTATAATTATTCACCATATCAAGACGGTATGTCACGTACATGCCCAAGCCTTTAGGTGGAAGGTCAAGGTCACTGTTACTAAAAATAGAATTTTCTTGTCCGGGCTGTTACTTTGTTATGAATGGAGGGATTTCAAAATAACTTGGCACAAATGTTTACCATGACAGCGCGATGTGTCACGTACCATGCCCATGCCTGTCGGTAAAAGGTCAAGGTCACTGTTACTAAAAATAGAATTCTCTTGTCCGGGCTGTTACTTTGTTATGAATGGAGGGATTTCAAAATAACTTTGCACAAATGTTCACTATGACAAGGCAGTGTGTCCGCACAATACCCAAGCCTGAAGGTCCAAGGTCACTGTTACTAAAAATAGAATTTTCTTGTCCGGGCTGTAACTTCAATATTAAATGGAGGGATTTCAAAATAACTTGACACAAATGTTCACCATGACAGGGCGGTGTATCGCGTACCATTCCCATGCCTGTAGGTCAAGGTCACTGTTACTTAAAATAGAATTCTCTTGTCCGGGCTGTAACTTTGTTAGGAATAGATTGATTTCAAAATAACTTGACACAAATGTTCATCATGACAAGATGGTGTGTCCCGTACCATGCCCATGCCTGTAGGTCCAAGGTCAAGGTCACTGTTACTAAAATAGAATTTTCTTGTCATGGTTGTAACTACATTAGGAATAGATTAATTTCAAAGTAACTTGGCAGAAATGTTCACCATGACAAGGTGGTGAGTTGTGTACCATGTCCATGCCTGTAGGTCCAAGGTCAAGGTCACTGTTACTAAAAATAGAATTTCCTTGTCCGGGCTATAACTGTTTTGAATGGAGGGTTTTCAAAATAACTTGGCACAAATGTTCACCATGACAAGGCGGTGTGTTGCATACATTACCCATGCCTGTAAGTCCAAGGTCAAGGTCACAGTTACTAAAACTTGAATTTACATGTTCTGGCTATAACTTCTTTATGAAGGAAGGGATTTCAAAATAACTTGGCACAAATGTTCACTATGACATTGCGTTGCATTACCACCAACTTCTTCACAGACATTTCCGTAATGAGAAGACAACAGTGCCACAAATACAAATAATTTACTTGATCATCAAGTTTATGCATATTCTTATAATTACTCGAACATCACTGTCTTTCAAATGCTATTATTCCCATCATTGCACTTTAGTATCTGAAAACGATGCATAGCGGGGGCATCCGTGTCCTATGGACACATTTCTAGTTTTCTTAATGTTTTGATAGTACATAACAAAAGTTTAATAATGCAACAGTTAACAGGAGGTATAAAGGGAGGCAGTTTTACAATTGGTGGCCCCACTCATAATTCACCCGGTATTGATAACAACTGGCTATATAACGGCTTGCACCACATATGTAAATGAATGTTACTATCTCGAAGAATGACAATATTTAACATTTATAAAGCATTAATTGAGTTTCTAATAAAGTAGATCCATGAAAATAATAGTGCTAGCAGTATTAAAGACAGACATTAAATGATCACCATACACAAATTTTAATTTTATCTTGTAGATCTATCATAAATTAATAAATTATTTACATAACTATTGCACCATTGGTAGGTAAAATAAGTGATTTTTAAAAATCTTATAAATATGCATATGTCATATATCATTTTAAAGGGAATTTTGAGAGAGAAATAATGGTGTAATCCATTTGATTGTATCAACATTACAACTCAAGTTACAACACTTTGAGGAACATGACCGTGCGAAAGTTGTCTGTCAGATGGTTAACATTTTATTTTATATATAATATTTCTTTAAACCTGTGTATGAATCATTCAGTTATGGCCCTGTGGCAGTTTCATATTGAAAGGGCTGGAATATCCTCAGGTTTTACTTCATTATGATTCTGTAAACTAAATACAAACCGCTTATTGCTTCAAGTTTATAGATGTCAGATAACATCAATGCTTTTTTAGGAGGCTGTGTTTTCCCAAAACGTTGCATGTTTAATGCTGTTAATTATAATTGAGTTTCATACAATTTGGAAACTATTTTCGGCCCCGACTACAGCCTAATGCCTTAACACAGAACAGAACTTCAGTTCCGAACACCCGACCCGTCACTCATTAAGTCATTTCGTCCGCTCTTTCATTGAGGACGTTTCATGTTTAACGTAATCAGTTTGTATAAATATGAGGAAGAAAGAAAAAATAACAAAAGAAATCTATGTCATACTTTACACTGTACAAGTTTTCCAATAACAGTAATTTAAACAATGAGAATTGGTCATGAATTGCAATTGAGAATAAAAATTTCTTACAAAATTGACGCTATTTCGGATAAACTGGAAGTGTAATCGAATTACTTCCCATGTTGACATGAAGCGTGCTCAAGCTAAGGCCTTCAGAGGGGGTAATTTTAAGTAGAAATCTGCAGCTTGCGGCAATACACAGGGGCGAAGTTATTATTTATTCATGTAGAATAAAGGTAAAATATTAGTTTGGTACTATCCCATCTCATCCCAAATAAGCCGATAAAAAGATATGACAGTTTGAAATTTACTATTTTTCATAGGTAGTATTTTCCGAGTGAATGTTTTAAAAAACAGGAAAACAAATACATTTCCCGCTTGGGACCTCTTTCATCTTAGGAAAACATGTTACGTCATCAAATTTTATGCATATTAAGCACCTAAAAACAACTTTTTATGCCCCCGCCATGAAATGGCGACGGGCATTAAGAGTTGCTCCTGTTTGTCCATCCGATATTCTCGTGAACGCAACTCCTACACTACTGGTGGGAATTTAATGAAACTTGACCACAATGCTTGGCCTGATATGTTGTTGTGCATAAAGGTGGGGTTTCGCTCTTACATGTTCCGTTCAGAAGTTATGGCCCTTTGATACTTCCATTTACATTAGTTTTAATAGGAGTATATCTCGTGAACGCAACTCCTCCTACACTACTGGTGGGAATTTAATGAAACTTGACCACAATGCTTGACCTGATATGTTGTTGTGCACAAAGGTGGGGTTTCGCTCTTACATGTTCCGTTCAGAAGTTGCGGCCCTTTAATACTTCCATTTACATTAGTTTTAATAGGAGTATATCTCGTGAACACAACTCCTCCTACACTACTGGTGTGAATTTGATGAAACTTTACCACAATGCTTGGCCTGATATGTTGTTGTGCATAAAGGTGGGGTTTTGCTCTTACATGTTCTGTTCAGAAGTTATGGCCCTTTGATACTTCCATTTACATTAGTTTTAATAGGAGTATATCTCGTGAGTGCAACTCCTCCTACACTACTGGTGGGAATTTAATGAAACTTTACCACAATGCTTGGCCTGATATGTTGTGCATAAAGGTGGGGTTTTGCTCTTACATGTTCCATTCAGAAGATATGGCCCTTTGATAATTCCATTTACATTAAGTTTTAATAGGAATATATCTTGTGAACGCAACTCCTCCTACACCTCTGCTGGGAATTTGATGAAACTGTACCACAATGCTTGGCCTGATATGTTGTTGTGCATAAAGGTGGGGTTTTGCTCTTACATGTTCCGTTCAGAAGTTATGACCCTTTGATACTTCCATTTACATTAGTTTTAATAGGAAGATAGAAACAAGCAAAATATGCATTTTGCCCATAACTTTAAAACTACTTGAGATACTGGCTTGAAACTTGAAATATATTTTCACCATCAAAATCTACATCATAACCAACAAGACCCATAACCCTGCTTCCAATATTTTTCAAATTATGCCCCTTTTTCACTTACATTTGGTGTTAAGAAAAATATACACTTTGCCCTCAACTTGGTTTGGAATGGAGGGATTTCAAAATATTTTGGCACAAATGTTCACCATAACAAGGCGGTGTGTCGTGACAATACCCATGCCTGTAGGTCCAAGGTCAAGGTCACTGTTACTAAAAATAGAATTTTCTTGCAAAATCTTGTCCGCTCTGTAACTTTGTTATTTCTTATTGGATTTTTAAATAACTTGTTTAAATATTTCACCATATCAAGATGGTATGTCACGTAAATGCCCAAGCCTTTAGGTCGAAGGTCAAGGTCTATGTTACTAAAAATAGAATTTTCTTGTCCGGGCTGTTACTTTGTTATGAATGGAGGGATTTCAAAATAACTTGGCACAAATGTTCACCATGACAGGGCGATGTGTCGCGTACCATGCCCATGCCTGTACGTCAAAGGTCAAGGTCACTGTTACTAAAAATAAAATTCTCTTGTCCGGGCTGTTACTTTGTTATGAATGGAGGGATTTCAAAATAACTTTGCACAAATGTTCACTATGACAAGGCAGTGTGTCCACACAATACCCAAGCCTGAAGGTCCAAGGTCAAGGTCACTGTTACTAAAAATAGAATTTTCTTGTCCGGGCTGTAACTTTGTTAGGAATAGATTGATTTCAAAATAACTTGACACAAATGTTCATCATGACAAGATGGTGTGTCAGCGTTTTTTTTCCCCAAAGGGGAAAGGTTCCCCTTCCCCTACAATTGGGAAATTTTCGCGTCGTAAAATCTTGAAATTGGGAAAAAAATCAGTCGCAAATCAGCCAAATTGGGATTTTTTCTTTATTCATGTAAATAAACACTAGGGATTTTATTCAGCTTCACCAAGCATCATAAGCTCTGGTTTTTCACAGGAAACCCTTAAGTGATGTAACTGTTACGCCAGGACTAAGTTACAGCCAATCCATTGACTGCCTGTCTATGGAAAAGTAATTTCCATTGGCAGGAAAAGTTTCATTGAGGTTGCAATTCATGTGAAATGAATCTGCATTTGAAATTGTAATGGAAGGAGTGGGGGCTGGAGTCAGTGTCAGGTTGAGGCAATGTGTCTTTGAGCTACATCTAGCTCAAGGATAGCTTCTGAGTGGGACTCAGTTTGGTTTCCAAATACGTCGGAAGGTTGGATTCAAGTTTAGTTTCAGTCTGATTTTCGGGGGAAAGTACGGGAGGTTGCTCGATACCGGTACTTACATTCATTGGTTCAAATCGCTCAGACTCGGGACTCGTTGCCAATGGCATGGGATCGGTCGATATATACCCAAAATCTTGCAACAAAAGAGTGCCAGTGTTCGTGTTTAACGGCTTCCTTTGAATAATCGCTCATTCTAATCGTTGTTGTCAAGTTTGTTAACTACTTTCAGTTTCTGGAGACTGGTCATTGCGCTTCAATTTTATACGTAAGAATCAGTCAACTTGCAATTATTTTCCGTAAATCAGTCTGAAAAAAGGACGTGTATAAAACGCGGATCGGATCAATGTCGTCACATGTCTATTTTATTTAATGATAACAACTGAGCAAGAGTCTAACCGGAGCGTTGATAGAGTTACTCCCCTTTTGAACGGTACGGTTTGTTTACGCGGAACAGCATTTCTTGCAAAAAACTCTTTGGTCAATTGGGAAACGGCACTGTTTGTTGTTGGAAACATTAGCTTTGGGGATTGGGAATGTCCGGTACTTTAAATTGGGAAGACTCCGGTCAGCTTTGGGAATGGTACCGTTTTGCGGAGGTAGTTAAAGAAGGAAAAAAATGCTGTGTGTCCCGTACCATGCCCATGCCTGTAGGTCCAAGGTCAAGGTCACTGTTACTAAAATAGAATTTTATTGTCAGGGTTGTAACTACGTTAGGAATAGAATAATTTCAAAATAACTTGGCAGAAATGTTCACCATGACAAGGTGGTGAGTCGTGTAACATGTCCATGCCTGTATGTCCAAGGCAGGGATTCTAAAATCGTCGGCAGATCGGTCATTGACCGATTTTCGGTAAAAATGTCCGATTGAAATTTCAAAATTGGTAAGAAAAATCGGTCATGAAAATTTCAAAGTCATTATAAGTTTTCCCTTAGTGGCCCATAACTTGTTAAGGAAATTACCTACATGTACATTTTTTCACGCTTAATCCGCTATAAACCTGTCAATTACCGACTGTACAACTCTGCTACCATGACTACAGTCACTACACGCCGCTAGAATAGCCTGCGGCATAGATGAAACAGGAAATGGTCGGTCTCATTTTAACAACGGACGAGTTCATTTAATTTGCAATCGAACTGCGGCTAGTCAAAGGCGGGTAATTAACGAACTATATGTTTGATGACCGAATTAAAAGACTCAGTATTTGTGATTGTCATAATTTACGAAAACAATATAACAGTTTGCAATTAAAGACAGATGAGTTTGTTCGATGTGCGTAATTCTAATTGACCGACGACGGAATAAAATAAAAAGGACGTTTAAAATTGCTGTTACTCAAATTTCAAGAAACGTATATAATGCAGATTTTACTAAAAATTTTGCCTTTCACAAAAAAGTTGACTACTTTGTTAATTCCCGTAGTGACTAGCAGCAGCACAACGCATTTTCCTTACGAGTGACGTAAACGGTGCATATGTAACTTTTTACTTTCGGTTTCGTTTTTAGCTTACCGATTTATTCAGACTTTGATGACGGTAAAAATGTTTTTTTGTGTGGGACGTAGAAAATTATTTAATAAAGATCGAACAATTGATCGGCGTCGGTGTGATTGCGGATGATATTGGGGGGGGGATAATTTTGGCTGGGGTGGGTGGGGGTCGGGTCGTAATGGCGGGAATTTCGGCGGCAAATGTCCGATTGGGATTTGGAAATTTTAGAATCCCTGGTCCAAGGTCAAGGTCACTGTTACTAAAAATAGAATTTTCTTGTGCGGGCTATTACTCTGTTTTGAATGGAGGGTTTTCAAAATAACTTGGCACAAATGTTCACCATGACAAGGCGGTGTGTTGCGTACATTACCCATGCCTGTAAGTCCAAGGTCACGGTCACAGTTACTAAAACTTGAATTTACTTGTTCGGGCTATAACTTCTTTATGAATGAAGGGATTTCAAAATGACTTGGCACAAATGTTCACTATGACATTGCATTGCATTACCACCAACTTCTTCACAGACATTTCCGTAATGAGAAGACAACAGTGCCACAAATACAAATAATTTACTTGGTCATCAAGTTTATGCATATTCTTATAATTACACGAACATCACTGTCTTTGAAATGCTATTATTCCCATCATTGCACTTAAGTATCTCAAAACGATGCATAGCGGGGGCATCCGTGTCCTATGGACACATTTCTAGTTTTGGTGATGTGACATTGTAATTTTGTCAAAATGGCGGACAACAAACCATCTTAGATTTGAGCGAGAGCATTTTTTAAACTGTCGGATCGGCTTTATTATACACTTTAATGGTTAGAACATTATTGTAATGCAGAAATTAAACATTTTATGGTATTTTTAGTTAGTACAATAATGTTTTTTCTTGCAAAAAGACCTATTTTAAACGCTTAAAACTAAGTCTATTTACAATGGTGACAGATCGGACACCCTGATGAAGTACGGTTTACGTGTGGTACCTACCATTGGCAAGTTCACAGTATGCTCTTATTGTTTGTTATATCTAAATTATCTATCTATCTATATATACTTCTATTTTATTTTCTTGTTATAAACTGTTTTCTTGGCAGAACTAGCATTATGCCAATATATCAATTTTGTGGCCTAAGAATAAAAGTAGAGAATGTTGATGATTTGAGTAAGTTGCTGTTTCAGGGACCACAGAAGTTTAATCCAGGTGATGTAGCCAGTATAAAAATGTGCATGGCACAGAGTAACCCAGTCGCAGCTCCAGTGCATGTGGGTGGTGTAAAACAGACATTGATGCAGGCAACAGACGATACAATTATAGGGAAGAAGGGTACAGAATCATCTATTATTGCAGTAAAATGTAATTCATGTAAGTATGACTGGTTTTATGGACCGACAGCCTGTTAAATTATTCCTGTTTTTTTTTTCCTTCTATAACAGACACCCAAATACTGAGTCATCCCCAGGGAAAATAGGTAAAATTTTTCCCCTTTCAAAGACGAAAATTTCCTCACCAAAGTTAAATTTCCCCATCAAGAATAGCCAAAAATGGGTGGAAAAGACAATTACGAAATTAATCCATTTTGCAGCACAGAAACTTCACTGGTGTAAATTAATTGTTAAAATCGTGTCATTATCAGTTTTGTTTATGTACAGCTATAAAAATTGCCAGGAAAGTTTTTTACTGTTCACCGGTCTAAATTTTATCTTGAATTTTATTTGTCTACTTTAACCAGTCGACTTTGCTGATCTAAATTGTGGTAGTAAGGGAAGTAAATCTGAATGGATGAAAACCGGTAATAATACACCAAATTTTCAATATATATATAGATTTTAATAATGTATAGTCATTAAACTTAGATAACACAAATACTAATAGTCTTTTGGAAATTACTGGCATTAGAAACCCGAATGAAAGGTTGTCAGACACTGTCTTTGGTAGTGAAACATGTTGGCAGCACAAACATTCAGGTGTTTTTGAACAGTTACATAATGGAAATGTCATTTTTGAATTTTATGAAGAATAAAAGTTCTGTTTGCTTGTTTTAATATGTATAATAATGACATCTAAATTTGATAAAAGTGATAAATAATTTTCCCCAAAATTGGCAAAATGTGTGAATTTCCCCATCTTTCCTCCTCTCTGCCGAATTTCTAATCCCTAAAAAAACACCCCTATTATTCACTCCTCACATTCATAACGAAGGCTGTTATTGTTAAAGTAATTTATTGAGTGAAATGAGCACAATGAATAGAGTAGACTCAATCAGACTGTGATGTTAGATTGTAAGCTGTTTGTGCTGTGCACCTACAATGTTGGCAAAGCATCCAACAGTCAAACATTGAAATCAGTAACGGGTAGAATTTTAGTAAATTCTAAGTATTTATTACTTAAACTTAGTTTTAAAAAACAACAAGTTATATCTCTGTAAGTATTTGCAATGTATGTGAAGTAATTTGACTGATGTTCATTTGCCACAATTCTGTTCCAGAAGCAGGATTTCTGTAATAAGGTCAGAATTTTGTGGTTTTTAATGTGATGTAAATGTTGCTGTTGTTGTTATAGGTATAATGGTAGGCGCAGCTGGCAGTGGATCAGAACCTAGAACATTGTTAGACCCCTTAACTAGACTAGCCAATAACTTGAAGGATTCAGGATATTGAGGGTGAGTTTTCCTCCTTGCTTTTTCGTTAAATTTGAATAGAATTGATAATGTTAGAAATCAGGATCATTAGTTTCTTACTGTTACTAGGTTTTAACAAAATGCTGTTTTGTGGATGTGACATATATTTTTATGTCTCCCCCCCCCCCCCCCCCTCTGGGGGAGACATATTGTTTTTGCCCTGTCCGTCTGTCACACTTCGTTTCCGCTCAATAACTTGAGTACCCTTTGACCCAGAGCCTTCAAACTTCATAGGGTGATAGCCCTTATTGAGTAGAAGAACCCTATTGATTTTGGGGTCAGTAGGTCAAAGGTCAAGGTCACAGTGACCCAAAGAGTGAAAACCGTTTCCGCTTAATAACTCGAGTACCCTTTGACCCAGGGGCGTGAAGAGTGAAAACAGTTTCCACTCAATAACAGGAGTTCTATTTTACCCAGAGCCTTCAAACTTCATATGATGGATGTCATTATTGAGTAGAGGACTCTTATTGATTTTGGGGTCAGTAGGTGAAAGGTCAAGGTCACAGGGGCCCCGAAGACTGAAAAACGTATCCGGTCAATTACTGGAGTACCGCTTGACCCAGAGCATTCAAACTAAATAGGGTAATAGCCCTTATTGAGTAGAAGAACCCTATTGATTATGGGTTCAGTAGGTCAAAGGTCAAGGTCACAGGGGTCATCGCCCAGGGGGGGAGACATGCGTTTTTCACAAAAAACATCTAGTTACTGTAATTATTTTGCCAAGATAATAAAACTTTATGATTTTATACAGATCACTGATTTTAGCTATTGTTAAAATTTTCTTTAAAAAAAGCCTACTTTTCAATTACTAGCATACATATATTTATAATTCTTGATAATATAAATGATATTTGTTGTACATTCCATATGTATAGATGTGCTTTTTATTTCTATTTTCAGCCACCATCATCATAGAACAAAGAAACTTAAATTACATTCTGTCTATGCATAATTAAGCTATCTTGATTTGCTGATGAAAGCTTCTTGGAATTTTATCTTTCAAACAGGCATTCATATGTTTGCAGTATTTTTAAGTAACACATTTAAGATCAGTATACTGTATTGTTTTACGTGCAAACTATTTTGGTTTCATTTAGGACTACATTATTTTGTTTATTTCTAGAGTTTAATTTGATATGTAATAACCCTAAAATTGAATTTTGTGACAGTGCCTTTTAGTTTTCCTCTCATAACTAGGTCCTCAAGTAGTCATGAAAATCTTTGTCTACATGTACAAGTTTTTTTCTGTATCATAAATTCCCATAAGGCCAGAGGCAGTGATTATATAATAATTTTATAAAAATGCAATTAAGAGTAATCTAGTGAAAGCATTTCCAATCAAAAGGTAGGATAGCTCTAATGTAATCTTTATGTTTTTTGTTAGTAGTAAAATTGACCAATCTTGTAGCCATTTAACACTTGCAGACTTTGAGACTTTACATTTACCAAAGTGATCTACATGTTGGCAAAATTAACTTAATACTTCCTTTGTTTTAGTTGGCTTTGGAAAGAGGGGGTTTTTGTTTCCTTCGTTCATTGCTTGCTTTCTGAATGATAATGTGATTAACATTGACTTAACACTGGTTGCTGGGAGATGTGGTATTGTGAAATAACAATGTTCAATGGTATGATCTAAAGAATATCTGCTGAATAAAAGAGTGGCTCACAGTTTGTGCTTCAGTGCAAATGCATGGTCTTTTAATTTGTAAGTATTATTTTTTCAGAATAATTGAAAATCATGAAAATACCAGGCAACGCACTTGTTGTTTGCCTTAGCATTGGTTGTTATTGCAGAAAAATGGAATTATCCCAAGAATATATTTACACATTGACATAATTAATAGATATGACTTGAATTATTTTTGGTCAACATGCATGTATGTGAGTTGCTGATTGTTACTATGTAACATGAAAACAGTTTTACTTCTGGATACTTTATCGACATTTCACCGAATTTATGAGAATTAATTTAATTAAGCAAGGAGCACACTTTTATAGCAAGTTAATGGGATAAGACAGATATTTATAAACATCAAAATGGGCAATATTTTTTCAGGGTTGAAAATTAAATTTAAATAAATATGACAATCATTTCCACCATAGGAAATATACCACATGCCAAATAGATTTCAAAAATTCTTATATTAAGCTGTGAACAATATGTAAACCATTTGTGGTGTTAAAGGATTTAGCAGTAGGGAATTAGAATAAAGCATGTATGTTGTTGTTTATACATGATGTACGTTGATAAGGTTTGATTTGTTGCTGTTTTAGTGAAGTATTAAATCTTCTGTTACTGGTCATTTGTGTATCAAGATCTGATGACTTGTATGTATTGTAAACATAGAACATTTTATTCATACTGGATACCTAGCTTTTGGTTTCTTTATTGACATAACAAGCTTGAAAATCACAGGCCTATGTGGCTTATACTGGTGTTTTAAACTACCGGTAACTGTTTACTTGTATTGTTTAAGGGAAAAATTGTTAAAGGAAGTGTGTATAGATAGTTCTATGTTTACAGTAAGCTTTGCATTTGACTAATGCTCTGTGTTGCTTACATGTATGGACATAAGTGCTATTTTTTCTCCTTTTTTTCACCATTTCAGTCAATTTCAGTATTCATGAAACAAAATGTACGGGTTACAAGAGTTGAAAGTTAAACAGTCCACTACAGTGTATCTACTACATGTATAACTTTTGTTCTTTTTTTACAAGTTTGATAACACTTGGCAGTTTGATTGAAGTTTATTATTTTATGTCTGGAACAGTTTTTAAACCTGAAATGAATTGCTGTCAGCACTAACATGTTTTTCCCATTAGATAAGCAAAAAGCATCGAAATTTTACTGTTGCTATGATGTCATATTTACTATGAATTAGTAATTGTTTCAACACGCTTTACTGTTCACTAATAACAAGAATTGTGATCTCATCAAGAAGACCGGTTTAACTTGCAACTTGTTGGCGAATGAAATAAAGATTTCTGTTCCAGTTCATCGTCAGTTAAATGAAATTTTATTGTAATTTGCTGATTTCAAAGTTAATACTAATCACAAGGTGTTTACAAGTGTTAATTTTCTTTGATTTGATGGTTTATTCTAGTTTTTTTTATAATTTGAATACAGTAACATCATGTTAAAAATAGATTGAAGGTTAATTTGTTTGTAAGAAAATTGCTTGTATATCAGCTTGTGAATGAAATTAATAATGGATTCATGACAGACATTGAAACTTGGACTGCAGGTCAGGGGATAGAAGTTAGTTTTGTGAATGTTATTAATCATTGCATCTGATATACTAAAACATGGTCAATGAGTACAGTACAGCTGAAGTTTACTTTTTTTCTTTCCATGTATTTTCTTTAGGCTATAGTCTTTCCATGTACTATTCCATTCTGGTAATGATATCTCTGATCTGAAATCTTGTACCAACATAACTCATTCCATGTTATTAAAACAATGTAGCCCAAGTCAGTGTTGTTTATTTTTTCCTTTTTAGCTCACTTGTCACATAGTGACAGGGTGAGCTTTTGTGATCACCCTTCGTCCGTCGGCCGTTTACAATTGTTGTCCGCACTCTAGCGGTCATAATTTTTATCCGATCTTCTTCAAACTTGGTCAGAATGTTTATCTCAATGATATCTAGATCAAGTTCATACCTGGGTCATGTGACTTTGAAATCTAGGTCACTAGGTAAAATTGTAGAAAAAGCTTGTCCGCACTCTAGCAGCATGGGTGAAAGTTTTCAGGTGTTAGCCTGAAATTCAGGTTTTTATGTGTATAAAAATGATTGATTTTCTTCATTTTCCCAATATAAAATGACAAATTTTCAGGATTTCAGGTTTTTCAGAATTTCTAACTTGCACCCTTGTAGCAGTCTCAATATTGGTGCGATCTTCTTTAGACTTTGTCAGAATGTTTATCTCGATGATATCTAGATCAAGTTTGTACCTGGGTCATGTGACCCTTAAATTTAGGTCAGTAGGTCAAATTAAAGAAAAAAATTAGGGATGGGAACGAGTAACCGAGTACTCGGGTACTCGATTAATGTCCGAGTACCCGAGTAGATCATACAGTATTCGAGTACCCGATTAAAAATTTAAACAAAAAATCAACCAATTTTTATAAAAGTGACAATTAATTGTCAACACCTCGCACCTGGTTTTGCATAAACAAGACGACACTAAGGGGCACAAATATCCGATAATTGGCGCCTTATTGACGTTATTGTTTGATGTCGTAACAGACAATTTGCAATCATGAAAATTAGCACCTGAATATTTTAAGCACGACGCTTCTATCATCGGCGTTTTATTTGATTTTGTTTATTGAGTAATTAAATTCAAATGCGATTGTTGATAGTAAGTTTGCAAAACTGAAATAAAATCTGATTGGAGAACATACACTATTTTCACGATGTGTACATTTTACGGTGAAGTTCTAGTTTGTAACACTGGCTAATTAATGATTGTTTAGTTAAATGTTTTCAACGTTGATAATCGAAATGTAAATATCATTAAGGAAGTTTTGTTTCCTTTAAATGTGTTGTGTATCTTCTTGAGTGATTGATAATGACAGACAGTTTGGCATGATCATACCCGGTACGATCGTTAAAACTTATGGAAGCTGATATTTCCTCTTGCGTTAGAGAAAGGTTTCGAGTACCCGAGTACTCGATCGGAACAAGATCCGAGTACCCGAGTAACGATTTTGCTACTTGTTCCCATCCCTAAAAAAAATTGTCACTGTAGAGGTCTTAATTTTGGTCTGGTCTTTCTCAAACTTTGTCAGAATGATTATCTCAATGATATCTAGGTCAAGTTTGAAACTGGGTCATGTGACCCTAAAAACTAGGACACTAGGTCAAATGGAAGAAAAAGCTTGTCCGCACTCTAGTGGTCTTAATTTTGGTTGGATCTTCTTCAAACTTGGTCAAACTGTTTATCTCAATGATATCTAGATCAAGTTTGAAACTGGGTCACGTGACCTTGAAATCTAGGTCACTAGGTCAAATTATAGAAAAAACGTGTCCGCACTCTAGCGGTCTTCATTTTGGTGCAATCTTCTTTAAACTTGGTCAGAATGTTTATCTCAATGATATCTAGATCAAGTTCGTAACAGGGTCATGTGGCCCCTTAAAACTAGGTCAGTAGGTCAAATTAAAGAAAAAGCTTGTCTGCACTCTAGAGGTCTTAATTTTGGTTGGATCTTCTTCAAACTGGGTCACCAAGTATATCTCGATGATATCTAGGTCAAGTTTGAAACTGGGTCATGTGACCTTGAAATCTAGGTCACTAGGTCAAATTATATAAAAATCTTGTCTGCACTCTAGCGGTCTTAATTTTGGTCCAATCTTCTTCAAACTTGGTCAGAATGTTTATCTCAATGATATCTAGGTCAAGTTTGCCAGGTGAGCGATTTAGGGCCAATTGGCCCTCTTGTTACTGGTTTATATGCTCACGGTGGCACCAGTTATTTGCCACTAACTTGTGTGGTTTCCTACCAGTAACAGAAGAACAGATTTTAACCTGGTATATTATTATTGTTCATGAATGCGAGTCATTGTAACATTGAATTAAATAAACAACAACCTGGTTTTTTTATCAATGACAAAACGGTATGACCAGTGACCATCGAACTTGTCTTGGGCATGATTACCCGTATTGATTTTGACCCTCTAAATGTCACAGTGAACTAAGAAGTCCACAAACATAGCCGATAGGTTATGGTAGGTAAACGACCATCAACTGAAAAGGGGTAGATTCACGAAGGCTCAAAATTGGCCTAAAATTTTCTCAAATTTTCAAATTGCATGTACATCACTGAAAGTGTGCTTTTTATAATCTATAATGGTTGTTTTCTTGAGAAGATGAAAAGTGAAGATGAACCCATAAACCAAAATAAAAAATTAAGTATGTCATATATGTCTGAAATTTGAAAATATTTGCCAAAATGCAATTTTTTGTTAAATTTTCATCATATTTTGGTGATTTTCATATTGGGCACAGGCTTCGACCAAACTAATTTAAAGAAATTTCTTTGTATAAATGTGTGCTGAATTCATGGTCAAAATATGATTTTGGTCGAGAAGTGTGCCCTTATCGAAATCCTCTAAAATTTGTTGTGAAAATGGACAAAAATATGAATTTTTGCACATTTTGCTCATTTTTAGCAATTTTGATGGCCCCTTGTCAAACACCTTAAGCAGTAATAAATATAAAATTTTAAGATATGAAAAGTATAACTATTTATGTATTCGGTGGCATTAAAATTAGAGATATGTAACAAAATTTAAAATTTTACATATTTTTAGGCCGATATTAGGTCGTGAACCTACTCCTTTGGTTTCTTGGTAGCTGAAGAACAGTTGTACATACAGTTAACAAAGATTGCTCCTGGTCAGAAGATGACCTCGCATGATTAACTATTTGTTTCTGACCAATAACCAAAGAACAGTTTGTCCTACAGTGGGTACACAATCTCACTGAAGATGGGGCTAACAATGTAAAAGATCTGACGAAGGCATGAAAACAGCAGTCAGTTTTGAACTGGACTTAGTTGTCACATTGGCGGTTCATCATATGTGCGTGAACATGCAATCTTGTTTATACATGTATGTGGCATTAATGTTTACATCAGTGAGACGGAGCGTCACACGCAAACCCCTGGTTCCTATCACAAATGTCATAGGGGTTATAGGTCTCGTCAAAGCTTGTCTGGCCCATAGCTTTGACATGCTTTATGCAATCTTGTTTATATTTTGCATGAATTTTAACCTCAGTGAGACAGAGTGTCACACACAAAGCCCAGGTTACCATCTCAAAGGTCAAGGTCAATGGTCAAGTCAGAGCTTGTCCGGCCAATAACTGACATGCATACAGCAATCTTGATTATATTTGACAAGAATGCTCACCTTATCTAGAGGTCTTGTCAAAGCTTATCCAATCCATAAGTTTGAAAAGCATTCAGTAATCTTTTTCATAATTGGCAAGAATGTAAACTTAAGTGAGACAGTGTTGCACACAAAGCCCAGGTTTCCTATCTCAAAGATCAAGGTCAAAGTTAGGGGGTCAAATATTTTTTCAAAGTTTTTCCAGCCCATAAGATTGAGTAATCTTGTTTATATTTGGATTGAATGTTTACTTACGTTTGGCGCTCAAACCCCAGGTTCTCATCTTTTAGGTCAAGGTCACAGCTGAGTGTCAAAGATTATGTCAGATCTTGTCCTTCCCATAACTTTCACATGTATGGAGCAATCTTTGTGATATTTAGAAAGTTGTTAACTTCAGTGAGACAGAGTGTTGTGCACAAACCCAAGGTTCCCATCTCAAAGGTCAAGGTCACAAAGGAGGTCATAGTTGCAGGTCAAAGATCATGTTAGATTTTGTTTTGCCAATAAATTCTGAATAAATAGAGCAATCTTATCCATCTGTTGGCAAACCCGTTCTGTGACATGACACTGTCACTTCTGTGGCAATTCTTGTTTGTTACAACAAATGTGTTTGTGTCAAAATTGTGTTACCAATAGGCATCCGGTAATCAAATTATGGGCGCAACTCCTGCGCATCTTGCTGTATCTTTGTCACTACCGTAATGTTTTATAAATTTTTATTAAAAGAGCCTAATTTTTTAACCCTTTCCTCCCTAGATACACTTTTATCACAGGGGCGACCAGTGTAGATCCAGATCATCAGGCAGATGTTCAAAGTCTGGCCATTTGTAATTGAATGAACATGAAAGCCCAATGTGTTTCTTCATCTTGACCTTTTTTCTCAGGATGAAAATAAGAACATTTGTCATTTTTGACGAACAGCATTTATTTTACAATTGGCCGTTTAGAAATTTGCAACTGCTTTCAATGATTGAATAGCTTTCACCTACAGCACCATACTATACTAAGTAATGCTGGAACATGTTCAGTAAGTATTTTTATTGTTCAGTGTTTCAAACTGTTCTTAGAAAGTGTTCCTGGGTGCAGCAGCCTGCTTTTGTACAGTACTTGCTATAGTGTAGTAGCTTTGGTCAGGATTATCATCAATGATCATTATCATGGTGAAATAAATAAATAAATCTGACATTTTAATCAATTTAATAAACATGATACATTAATGAAAAGCACTGTCTCTTTTTACATATAAATACCATTATAGACTTTTATCTTTGTAAATTCTAAGTGACTCATGCAATTCAGTCTATGGGGCAGTGACCAAATTCCAGCTTTGGCCAGACTTCTTAACCAGTAACCCCATACTTCACAATCATACTAAGCTTTCAATTTTCAATCTTGTTTGTAACATTGGAAAGTCATCCTTTTGGTTTGGTTTTCACAATAATAATGACACTTGTTCATTGGACCTGGTTTCTTCTCTCTTTTCCTGTTGATGTCCGGATTGTAGTAACCTTTGAAATGAGTCCAGCCTCATTTTGGGTCCTTGTAGTGACGGTACTCGGGACGGAGTTCCCACATATTTTTGTGTGGCGCCTTCACGTTGTACACGCAAATTTCCTTTAGAATCTCCTTTAAGTATGTCTGAAATTAGATGAAAGAATTTCTCCATAAAGAAAGACAAGTTTCAAAAGAGGAGATATGATTGGTTAGTTTGGAGACAGGACTTGATTGTACTTCAACATCATAAAAGGAGACTAAGCAGGGACATAACATCCACACCTCCCATCCCCATAAATAATATTCCTACGCCTCCCCAAAGGGACACAACATGCCCCACTACTCCCAACAGGGACATAAAATCCTTCCAGGGGGCTTTCAAATGATTAAGGCAAATCTTGGGCAGATTTGAATACAATTCTTCCTTATACAATATCAACTTTCTACTACATGTAATGTAAATTGTTTTCAATTTAACATCTGTATTTTTTTTACATGAACCCTTTGCTTCATTGACATATTTTTATTGACATCTCATTAGGATCTACACTATTCACATATAAATTAAGTAGGTTATTTCTGACCAAGATGCAACCAGTGTAGATCCAGACAGCAAATATGTGCTCGCTGATCTGGATCTAAACTTGTCACATATGCGTAAAAAAGTGTATATATGGAATAAAGGGTTAAAGCACCATTTCTTCAAAGATATAATGGAAATATGTTACAGATTTCTCTAAACGGAGTTGACAACTAACATCAGTTTGAACCCATAAGATACCATTCTTAAATAATACAAAGTCATGAAGTGTTAACAAAAGCTCTCACAGATTTCCTTACACTCAAGTGAACTGTTCTTTTTTTACTGTGAAACAAGGAAACCAAAGAGTAAAGTCTACATATTTTTAAATTCATGTTTAACTTCCTCTTTCATTTTCCTCTTTCATCCCAGTTTTTTAAATCCCCAGCTTTATTATAGCTCCAATATTGTACCAGTGCTTTTTTTCGAAATAAAATCTCCTATAATTCTAAGTCATTTTCGATAAATCAGACTTTGGCAAATTTTAACAAATTTTACAGTCATGCAGCTCATTTATAATTAAGAGAACAGGGCCCAATATCATAAAACTAAGATTGGAGACCAGTCTCAACCAGTTGCCATTTCAGCCAATCAGATGCTTTAGATTTGAGACTGGTCTCCAGATTTAGTTTTAAGATCTTGAGCACAGGATAAACTATTCTTCCAGAAAATGTATGATAATATTATACATTTAATTTATTATACAGTCAATGGCCACCAACTGTAACACGGGAAATTCAGTCTACAAAAGCAAATATCATACTTCAACAGTAGCTGGCTTTATAAACATCTTAATCAGGCTAATATAACTCACTTGATGCTGTTTCCTTCTACTCAATATTAATATTGTACCTACTCATTTTGGTAAACAACAATGACTGTATTTGATAAGTTCAATCATACTCGAGTTTGCAGCATTATGTTGTTGGATGACTGACACAGTCAACTAACTGTACACCTAGCTAAAGTCATAAAACTGAGGCGGGAGACCAGTCTCAATCTCAAGCAACTGAGTGGTAGAAATGTAGTCTTCATTTCAGCCATTCAGATGCTTCACCTAATAACATTTTAGTGATGGCATAAATTTGCACTTTTTTACTAATTATCCCTTTCCTCCATAGATACACCTTTATTGCCTGGGCGAACAGTGTAGATCCAGATCAGCTGGCATCGTTAGGTTATTCCTGACCTTAATGCGACCAATGCAGATCCTGATTAGACGATATGAATGTGCCGGCTGATCTGGATCTACACTTGTCGCACATGGGGTTAAATATTACACAGGTTCATTTCACTGGGGTTGATTTTCTAATCCTACAGCGAAATACTTGAACACACAAAATTTCGTGATACAACACTCAGTTATCATTTTATTAAAACCAATTTACAAAAGTAGTAATGAGAATTATCAATTTAGGGATCCTACACACAAATTCCAAATATAATGAGACAAGTTTGTTAGTGATGTTGCTCAATGAATTCATATTTTCAGAATTTATTCATGTTTTATGGTTTTAGCACATAAAGCCTTTAAAACTAGGAAACACTAGGTGTAACATAAGGTGATTAGCAGACATTATAAGGCCAAATCTCAGACAAGTTTATCATTACTGTTGATAAAAAAGAGAACTGATACTTAGCAAGTTACATAAAATGGCTTGCTAACATATTTTCTTATCACAGCACCTGTATCTCTTACAGTGTGTTTTGGTCTTAATGAGACAAACATTGCAATGGATTTGTGCAAGTGTTTAATACATCAGAATTCCTTTTCCTTCACAGACGTGTTATGTATGTAACATGTATGCATATCACAATTATTGCAAATCAGCATCAGCTGCTGTTTATTCACTAGCTTTTAATAGCTCTAATCATGAATTCTCCCCTCCTCCGCCTCACCTCATGCCCCCCCCCCCCCCCCAACTCACTTCACCGCTCCCCACAAGCCTCAAAATAAAACATTTTGCATTGAATTGAGCTAATGAACACAACCCTTACCCATTGAATTGGCATAATGGGCTCACCCTTTCTCATTGTCTTAGTCTATTCATTCATGGTTTCAGAAATACACTGGCTGAATAGCACCAGTGTACAAGGAATGCAAATGCAACAACCATGGTAACTAACATCGAGTTATGCACCTATCAATGAAGTAACCCATTAACCCCTTTACTCCATATATAGGCATTTTATCACGCGTGGGAACAGTGTAGATCCAGATCAGCCTGCACATCTCTGCCATCTAAATAGGATCGGCACTGTTCGCTTATTGGTTAGAAAAAACCTAATAAATCAAAATGCTAACAGTGTAGATACTGATCAGACAGATGTGCCTGGTGATCTGGGCTGAAGGTTATAAAGCTGAGATTGGAAACCAGTCTCAAATCTCAAGCATCTGATTGGCTGAAATGAGACTGGTTTCCATGCTCAGTTTTATAATCTTGGGCACTGGTTCTACTCTGTTGGCTCATGCAATAAAGGTGTATCTTAGAGTTAAGTGCCTATTTGCCTTAGAGTGTTCCTAGTGGTTTTACAATGGAACAACAGGTCAAGCAAACCCTCTGTATGTACCTTGCACCAAGAGACTTGCTGTGTGTTTCAGAAGTGATGCCACTGACAAATATCACTTCAAAGTTAAGCAGCTGAAAGCCTCTTTTACCCTATATTTCATTTTTACATTTTTATGGAGTAGGCGAACAGTGTAGATCCAAATCAGCATATCCATGGCATCTGATCAGGATCTTTACTGACACTTTTAGAGTAATACCAAGATGTGACCAGTGCAGATCCAAATCAAATGGCACAGATATGCTGGCTGATCTGGATCTACACTGGTCTAACATGCGTAAAAAAGCATATATATGGAGGAAAGGGTTAATTATATAGTGTTAAATATTACACCGGTTCATTTCACTGGTAATATAATTATATGGAGTAAAAGCGTTATACAAATTGTGAGTCGGTAATTTCTGAAAATTTAGAAAATTTTCTGGGAGCTCAACTGATCACTTCAGTCTCTTGTGTGTGCATTGTAGACCCAGAGTAGACCCAGCTATTATTCAGTCAAACAATGTCTGTGAACCTCTTCAAACCTAGGTCAGATCATCACATACCTAATATTCCTTTTAAACGCCCACAAGGTCATAACATTTTCTGAAAGGGGGTGGTCCTTATTTTTATATAATTAATGTTATTCATATATTGGATTCTGCAGGATATTGAATAATAAAATGGATAAAAAAATAGCTTGGGTGCGTTTATTAGGGGAGGGTCATTTAAAAGGGGTTTTACGGTACATTTAGTTAACAATGGCATGAAGCCATTCCTCATCCATCAACTTAGATTTCCCCCATAATAACCTTCCATTTTATTAGCCTTTTGTTTTGATCACTAGCAGTTTTGGGAGGGGTGAAAATCCTTTACATAATGCAGCCTTGGTAAAGAAACCCACATACCACTAACTTATCCCATACACTATTTATTGTCAAAGTAAACCTATTTTCTGTAATAAGCAGACTATCAGTATAATGCATGTTTAATAATCTTCCTTTCATATAGCTGGTTTATTATGACAACTCCATATTAACTTTCAACACCTTACCTTCTGTGTAAATATCAATAAATACCATACTTAATATTTGAAAATAAAGTTCAATATTTGAACTTGTTATGTACTGACATACTGACATGCATTTTATGCACATACATTAAAGTTTAAAGTTAAAACTGTAAAATAGTTTGACCCAGGTGCTTAGCTGCAAAAAGTGGGTATCATGAGACATTGATCCTTACCCTTAAACAGTTATCTGTTTCCTGCTTAACAACCACCTCCCCCACCCAGTCCCCAAAAATAAAAATGTCAGTTTAAAATGAAAACGTCCAAAACAGAAATTAAGTGGTTTAAAAGTTATTTTGATGTATAAGTGAAGATTTAAAGGCTAAAGGATTCACAGCACAGATAATCCATATTTGTCATGTACTTTAATTTATTAGTGGGTGTAAACCTGAATGCAAACAAAATTACTTTGTAGTTTCAAATTTATTGGGCTTAAACCCTTGAAATAATAATAATGAAGATAAGTTATTTTTAAATCAATTTGTCAACATGCTGGTCACTAAAACTGCCCAAGTTTGCAACAAAAGACCATGTACCCTTATATTTTTATTCAGAGTCCAAAGTAAGCTAATGTATGGTACTTGTTTTTTTAATATTTTTCTTACTATGCTTGGGAAACCTAATAGCCGACATCTGCAATTGTATGTCAGATCACAAGACTAGGGGTTCCACCAGCTGAAGAATCTTGAGGTTCATTTTTATCAATTTTAGGGTTTTTTACCAATTAACAGCCAAAATACCCATAATTTAAGGAAAATTGACCATTGACCAAAATCATGAAGTCAAAAATGAGGCTTTTTTGGAAATTTCAAGTCAAAGAGTCATCTCCTGTGTCAAATGGAATGCCTGAAGTCTTCAAATTGTCAAATCAGTTGAAAGAAGAAATGTAAGAAGAAACAATGAAACATCAATTAAAAGAAGACACTTTTAATGGCTCACTGTTACATCAGTTGAGATTACCGGTTGAATATAAACATATCAAAGCAACAAACAATATCTGCCTCTAAATATCACATAACGGACACTGAAAAGAACAAATAATTACTTGAAATCCCCTTGATTTCAAATAAAATGTTTGTTACGGGAATAATGTTCTACTTTGAGCTGTTATATTAGCTCTGATTGGGCTGATGAGTTATTTACTATTGACACTATAAAGTTAAAGTGCGCCATAAATTTTGAATTTCTCCTGTTTATCAGTGTTTTTAGTTCACACAGGTTTTCACTTAATATGCACTATTAGCAACATTAAGTTAATAAAATCCTCTAAAAGACACATCCCCCATGAGGATACTTTGTTCGAGACCACAGTTTATTGCAAACATAGTATTACAGTAAGTTGGCATCACATTTTAAAGATATAATTATTTATTATTGAGATATTGAAAAGTTATTAAGCTAAAATTTGGGAAGAGCTTCTGATCTGTGATTTATATAAAATTGCTTTACTAACAAAGAATTAGAAAATTATAACAAGATAAAAGCCAAAACAATGGGAAATGTACGGTGCACAGTGCAGTAATTCAAATTCCATATATTGCAATAAAAAAAGCTGCTATGGTAAACCTGACTCCAGAAATACGTGGTTTATCAAATGGGCTATCAGTGTTGATCCAGATCAGCTGGCACAACCTCTCTACACTGTTCACTTCTTGGCATAAAGGTCATATCAAATCTATACCAAACTATGTAAATTATGATCAGATTGCAAGGATTCTGATCTGGATCTACACTGTCTGGTCATGCAATTAAAGATATATCTATGGAGAAAATGTTTAAAGTGATCAACTGTAACATCATTAACTGTAATAATAATAGCAGCAAATAATAGTATTTGTTAAAAAAATCTCAGCTCTAGTTCTTTTTATTATGGTTTGTTTGGGACAATGTTGTGGGGAACATTCTGAAACAGAAACACAGGTTGTGAAAAATGTTATTATTGATTGGGATGTAGCAAAATAAGTCTGCAATAAGTACATTTTTAAGGTAAAAAGTCATTTATAACTTGAAAGGTCTGTTTGCAAATGAACAACTCATGTAGATGACAATCAATCATCTCGAAGTACATCTTGACATTGGAGAACACTAGATAAATGACACCATTTTATATCTAAAATTCATAAATCTTTTATGTATAAGTAACACACTCTCATATCTGATTTTAACTTTTTTGAAATTTTCCTCACATTTATATTATCACACAGACCTTATTAACACCTGTATTGACTTCCTTTATCAGGATTTTTATACCTGCTTTGAAGTATTACTATTTTGATGAACATGTGAAATAAGTTGTCTTATACCTGAATATACCAGGAAGAGACCTGGGAGAAATAAATAGTCCCTCAAATGTCCAGCACTTCTACCTCTACAAAGCAAAGGGAGAAGTTTTTTCTCTTACTATATGTTTCAAATAGAAAGCCAAAATCCTAGTTGAATTTTCCCTAATATTAGAAAAACTTTTCCCAGTTCTGTCAATGTAAAGCAATCAAATCCAATCCCTGATATTACAAAAACAAGAGGGCCATGATGGCCCTGAATCGCTCACCTGAGTATGAAACTCAAGTTATTTACCAGAAACTGAATTTTTATTTTTAGCAACAGTGACCTTGACCTTGATCACAGACACGTGGGTAGCGATCCCAATTTGTCTCTTGTTATAAGCTACCCATATACCAAGTTTGGAGTCAATATGCCAAAGCAAACTCAAGTTATTAAGTGGAAACTGAATTTCTATTTTTAGCAACTGTGACCTTAACCTTGATCACAGACACCTGGGTAGCAATCCCAAGCTGCCGTTTGATATAAGCTACTCATACACCAAGTGTGGAGTCAAAAAACCAAAGCAAACTCAAGTTATTAAGTGGAAACTGAATTTCTATTTTTAGCAACAGTGACCTTGACCTTGATCACAGACTCGTAGGTAGCTTTCCCAAGTTGCCTCTTAATTTAAGCTATCCATATACCAAGTTTGGAGTCAATAGGCCAAAGCAATCTCAAGTAATTAAGTAGAAACTGAATTTCTATTTTTAGTCACAGTGACCTTGACCTTAATCACAGACACCTGGGTAGCAACCCCAAGCTGCCTCTAGATATAAGCTATCCATATACCAAGTTTGGAGTCAATAGGCCAAAGCAATCTCAAGTAATTAAGTAGAAACTGCATTTCTATTTTTAGTAACAGTGACCTTGACCTTAATCAGAGACACCTGGGTAGCAACTCCAAGCTGCCTTTTGATATAAGCTACCTATACATCAAGTTTGGAGTCAATATGCCAAAGCAAACTCAAGTTATTAAGCAGAAACTGAATTTCTATTTTTAGCAGCAGTGACCTTGACCTTGATCACAGACATCTGAGAAGCAACCCCAAGCTGCCTTTTGATATAAGCTACCCATACACCAAGTTTGGAGTCAAGAGGCCTAAGCAAACTCAAGTAATTGAGCAAAGACTGAATTTCTATTTTTAGCAACAGTGACCTTGACCTTGATCACAGACACCTGGGTAGCAACCCCAAGCTGCCGTTTGATATAAGCTACCCATACACCAAGTTTGGAGTCAATAGGCCTAAGCAAACTCAAGTAATTGAGCAAAGACCGAATTTCTATTTTTAGCAACAGTGACCTTGACCTTGATCACAGACATCTGAGAAGCAACCCCAAGCTGCCTTTTGATATAAGCTACCCATATACCAAGTTTGGAGTCAATAGGCCTAAGCAAACTCAAGTAATTGAGCAAAGACCGAATTTCTATTAGTAACAGTGACCTTGACCTTAATCACAGACACCTGGGTAGCAACCCCAAGCTGCCTTTTGATATAAGCTACCCATACACCAAGTTTGGAGTCAATATGCCAAAGCAAACTCAAGTTATTAAGCAGAGACTGAATTTCTATTTTTAGCAACAGTGACCTTGACCTTAATCACAGACATCTGGGTAGCAACCCCAAGCTGCCTTTTGATATAAGCTACCCATACACCAAGTTTGGAGTCAATAGGCCTTAGCAAACTCAAGTAATTGAGCAAAGACTGAATTTCTATTTTTAGCAACAGTGACCTTGACCTTGATCACAAACACCTGGGTAGCAACCCCAAGCTGCCGTTTGATATAAGCTACCCATACACCAAGTTTGGAGTCAATAACCCTAAGCAAACTCAAGTAATTGAGCAAAGACTGAATTTCTATTTTTAGCAGCAGTGACCTTGACCTTGACCCTGTGGTCATGATTTGAACAACTTTTGTAGACATCAGTGCCAGGATGCTTCAGGACAAATTTGGTTAAAATCCATCAAGTGGTTTCAGAGGAGATGTTGTTTAAAGAAAATTGTTGACGGACGACGGACGACGGACGCCGGACGACGGACGCCGGACAACGACGGGTCACAATAGCTCACCATGAGCCTATGGCTCAGGTGAGCTAAAAATCTTCGTAAATGTTCTGATAAATACAGTGACAACCCGCCACAAAACATGCCTGGAAGAGAGTGGTTTAAGGACATTTCTTATAGATCTGGTAAAGGTCTGGCAATTAATGGGCCATAACTCCGCAGTGAAAATGTGATCCGGCTCATTACTGGTCTGAGTTACTACGCTTATAAAAATCCTGATCGTGAATTTAAAAAAATGTGGCAATTATAGTGCTGACAAGACAATTCTTTTCTTAGACCTATTGACTTTGTTGTTTTGAGTTTAAAGTTGGAGACATGTTCTCATGATAAAAGATTCTCAGCACAGGAGAAGATTCACAAAGGTTTAAAACTGGCAAAACCCTTTCCTGTATAGATACACCTTTATTGCTAGGGTGAACAGTTTAGATCCAGATCAGCCGGCACATCCATGCCGTCTGATCAGGATCTAAACTGTTCGCTTTTTTATTCATTAGGTTATTTCTGACCAAAATGCCACCAGTGCAGATGCTGATCAGACAGCACGGATGTGCCGGATGATCTGGATCTACACTGGTCGCACATGCATAAAAATGTGTATATATCAAGGAAAGGGTTAAAAAAGGAGACAGGCAAAATGTTGTAATGCACCAGACAAAATGCTGAAACCAGACAACTTCATAGCAGCAAAGTACAAGAAGTGTGTCTGTATTCAACTAACTCAGTTTCAAGTTACTTCAAATAATCATCAACAACAGAATCAAAAGTACATGAGGCAGCCAATTTATCACATACTAAATGAAATGATTGTCACAAAAAAGCTTCTATGACTTGATAACCAACAATAAAATAGTATAAATAGTATATACAATGTATGTTATAAAAGTATAATACTATAAAAGCATTGCAAAACAAGAGGGCCATGATGGCCCTGAATCGCTCACCTGAGTACGAAACTCAAGTTATTAACCAGAAACTGAATTTTTATTTTTAGCAACAGTGACCTTGACCTTGATCACAGACACGTGGGTAGCAATCCCAGTTTGTCTCTTGTTATAAGCTACTCATATACCAAGTTTGGAGTCAATATGCCAAAGCAAACTCAAGTTATTAAGTGGAAACTGAATTTCTATTTTTAGCAACAGTGACCTTAACCTTGATCAGAGACACCTGGGTAGCAATCCCAAGCTGCCTCTTGATATAAGCTACTCATACACCAAGTGTGGAGTCAAAAAACCAAAGCAAACTCAAGTTATCAAGTGGAAACTGAATTTCTATTTTTAGCAACAGTGACCTTGACCTTGATCACAGACATGGGGTAGCAACCCCAAGCTGCCTCTAGATAAAAGCTATCCATATACCAAGTTTGGAGTCAACAGGCCAAAGCAATCTCAAGTAATTAAGTAGAAACTGAATTTCTATTTTTAGTAACAGTGACCTTGACCTTAATCACAGACACCTGGGTAGCAACCCCAAGCTGCCTCTAAATATAAGCTATCCATATACCAAGTTTGGAGTCAATAGGCCAAAGCAAACTAAAGTTTTTAAGCAGAAACTGAATTTCTATTTTTAGCAACAGTGACCTTGACCTTGATCACAGACACCTGGGTAGCAACTCAAGCTGCCTTTTGATATAAGCTACCCATACACCAAGTTTGGTGTCAATAGGCCTAAGCAAACTCAAGTTATTGAGCAAAGACTGAATTTCTATTTTTAGCAACAGTGACCTTGACCTTGATCACAGACACCTGGGTAGCAACCCCAAGCTGCCTTTTGATATAAGCTACCCATACACCAAGTTTGGAGTCAATAGGCCTAAGCAAACTCAAGTAATTGAGCAAAGACTGAATTTCTATTTTTAGCAACAGTGACCTTGACCTTGATCACAGACATCTGGGTAGCAAGCCCAAGCTGCCTTTTGATATAAGCTACCCAAACACCAAGTTTGGAGTCAATAACCCTAAGCAAACTCAAGTAATTGAGCAAAGACTGAATTTCTATTTTTAGCAGCAGTGACCTTGACCTTGACCCTGTGGTCATGATTTGAACAACTTTTGTAGACATCAGTGCCAGGATGCTTCAGGACAAATTTGGTTAAAATCCATCAAGTGGTTTCAGAGGAGATGTTGTTTAAAGGAAATTGTTGACGGACGACGGACGCCGGACGATGGACGCCGGACAAAGACGGGTCACAATAGCTCACCATGAGCCTATGGCTCAGGTGAGCTAAAAATTGAAAACACTGCTTTTCCTGAAAACATGTTAACCTTAATCCTACCTCACAACTCAGGCAGAAAAAAAGTATTGCAGACTGGGCAGAAAATCATCACTACATACATATCAATTATTTATCCAACATCCAATGTCAAACTTTATTATCAACTGCAAATTAAACATAAGTGAACAAAGGATATTTTCCATATGTCTTCCATAACTTGATTTTTATCTGCACAGAAAGTCTAAGTAATTAGACATGAAAGTGAACTTTACAGGAAGTGCAACCAGAATAATATGCAAAAACAGACTAAAATGTTGCCAAGTCAGCTTTTTTACTTTTGAAAAATAATCCTGCTACTCTTAACCTTTTCCTCCATAGAGACACATTGATTGCATTGGCAAACAGTGTAGATCCAGATCAGCCAGTACATCCATGCCGTCTGATCAGGATCTAAACTGTTTGCTTTTTGATTCATTAGGTTATTTCTGACCAAAATGTGACCAGTGCAGATCCTGATCAGACGGCAAGAATGAGCCGGCTGATCTGGATCTACAATGGTTGCACATGCATAAAAATGGGTATATATGGAGGAAAGGGTAAAGTCAACACCATTCTCTATTATCACATAATGTACTTAATCACTATATCAGAGAACAAGAAAAAACATCGCCACGCGCCGAAAACCAGGTTTTCATTTAATACTTATACTTTTATAAAGAAAATATTTGGTTGATAACTGTTAAAACTGACAGAAAGAAAGTTAAGTTTGGTGTCAAAAACAAACTCAAGTTATTGAGCAGAACTAAATTTCTAATTTTAGCAGCAGTGACCTTGAGCTTTATCACAGACACCTGGGTAGCAGTCCTAAGCTGCATCTTGATATAAGATACCAACACTACGTTTGAGGTCAATAGGCTAAAGCAAACTCAATGTATTGAGCAGAAACTGAATTTCTATTTTTAGCAACAGTGACCTTGACTTTTATAAAGAAAATATTTGGTTGATAACTGTTAAAACTGACAGAAAGAAAGTTAAGTTTGGTGTCAAAAACAAACTCAAGTTATTGAGCAGAACTAAATTTCTAATTTTAGCAGCAGTGACCTTGAGCTTTATCACAGACACCTGGGTAGCAGTCCTAAGCTGCATCTTGATATAAGATACCAACACTACGTTTGGGGTCAATAGGCTAAAGCAAACTCAAGTTATTGAGCAGAAACTGAATTTCTATTTTTAGCAACAGTGACCTTGAGCTTTATCACAGACACCTTGGTAGAAATCCAAAGCTGCATCTTGATATAAAATACTAACACTAAGTTTGGCGTCAATAGGCCAAAGCAAACTCAAGTTATTGAGGGGTAACTGAGTTTCTATTTTAGCAACAGTGACCTTGACCTTGATTACAGACACCTGGGTGGGAATCCCAAGTGGCCTTTTGATATCAGCTACTCATATACCAAGTTTGGTACCAATAGGCCAAAGCAAACTCAAGTTATTGAGGGGAAACTGAATATCTTTTTTTAGCAACAGTGACCTTGACCTTTATCACAGACACCTGGTTATCAATCCCAAGCTGCCTCTTGATATAAGCTACCCACAAACCAAGCTAAGAGTCAACAGGCAATTTGGCATCAACAGATAACATTCACAAAATACTTAACAAAAATCTAAGTAAAAAAGGGGCATAACTTTGGCAAAACACAGTCAGGGGTTATGAAACTTGTTCTGAACATTGGTACTGTGAAGTCAAACAATGATGTTAAGTTTCAAAGCTATACCTTGAATGGTAACTGAGAAAAAGACAACTTTCACAAATAAATTAACAAAATTTCTAAGTGAAAAAATAGTGTCAAAATACAGTCAGGGATTATGAAACTTGTCCTGATAATTGGTATTGAAATGTCAGACAACTTTGTTAAATTTCAAAGTTGTACCTTAAACGGGAACTGAGAAAAACACAACTTTCACAAAAAATTAACAACATTTCTAAGTGAAAAGAGGGCATAACTTTGTCAAAATACAGTCAGGGATTATGAAACTTGTCCTGATAATTGGTATTGTGATGTCAGACAACTATCTTCAGTTTCAAAGTTGTACCTTAAACGGTTACTGAGAAAAACAAAACTTTCACAAAAAACTTAACAAAATTTCTAAGTAAAAAAGGGGCATAACTTTGTCAAAATACAATCAGGGATTATGAAACTTGTCCTGATAATTGGTATTGTGATGTCAGACAACTATGTTAAATTTCAAAGTTGTACGTTGAATGGTTACTGAGAAAAACGCAACTTTCACAAAAAACTTAACAAAATGTTGACGCCCGCCCGCCCGCCCAACGACATAACCCAATCTAATAACCAGGATTTTTCTAAAGAAAACCTGGTTAAAAATATGTCTGTTAACAATATGTTATAATGATCTGTGCAATCTGATGTAGATCTACACTGTTTTCCATTTATTAAAGGGAAGGGTTAAGAAAGGAAACAATCACCTTAATCAGGGTTGAAGGTTATAAAGCTGAGTTTGGAAACCAGTCTCAAATCTCAAGCATCTGATTGGCTGAAATGGCGACTGGTCGCCATTTCAGCCAATCAGATGCTTGAGATTTGAGACTGGTTTCCATGCTCAGCTTTAAAACCTTGGGCACAGTTCTCTGTTCACATAAACATTCAACAACTTGTTAGCATCAGGGTTCCGCATTTTTAAGTAAGATTATATGCACAACCTAGCTTGGTTGACAAACACTCTTGGGAAGTTTCAAGTTGTTTTGGAGATGAAGTGAAGACATGAAATTTATATTTTATGAAAGTGCATTCTGCCAGTAAAAACTGTATAAGGCCAGAGAAAATAAATTATTAGATTCTCATCCGGATTTTGGGAAAAAAAGGGGCGGGTGGGCACTTTTTAATTTTTATTTTTTATTAACGAAATACCTTAAGAAGTTATTTCGAGATGGTCTAAAACCCGTTCTGTCCAGAACAGAATATTTTTTTGATTTTTTTTTACCAATAAATTTTTTGGGGCGGGTGGTTTTGGACTGGGGCGGGCGGGGATGAGAATCTAAAATATTTTTTTCTATTGCCTAAGTAGCAGCAGCATATTTCCTAAAATGATGATGGTTTTGGTAATCTGATTTAACTGGAACATCAGGAAGAATATCTTTTTCTTTAAATATCTGGAAATCATAGCAGCATGTTTTGTACCATTCCCCAGTTTCTTTTTACTCTTGTCATATCAACATATTTTTTAAAAATTTCATTATGGTGTACACTGCTATATTTAGGTTTTGCTAGGAGAATTCAAATCTGAGAGAAATTTAACTAAGAATAATGAAATAAAGATCTGAGAAGATTACAGATGTTCAAACTTATGCCAATGTGATCTAATTTGTGGGATCATTGCGAAAATTTGTACCCACGAAATTAAATAACAGTATGCAAGACATTGTGTTCAGTGAAGTCCACTAAAGAGAACTGAGGCTTGGGTATTGAATCAGTAACATACCCTTTACTCAGCGTATAACCATTGAATCACATGTGCAAACACAACAGATCCAGATCAGCCTGCACATCCTTGCAGTCTGATCTGGATCTACACAGTTGGCTTCATGGTCAGTAATACCCTAATTAATCTAAAAGCCAACAGTGTAGATCGAGTGTGCAAGGTTATAAAACTGAGCATGGAAACCAGTCTCAAATCTCAAGCATCTGATTGGCTGAAATGGCGACTGGTCGCCATTTCAGCCAATCAGATACTTGAGATTTGAGACTGGTTTCCAATCTCAGCTTTATAACCTTCAGTCCTGATCTGAATACAGAAACACACACTAGTCGCACATGGGTTATAATTCATATCCAGCCACACATGGGATATAAGCTTGATTGAGTACAGGGTTGAGCAAGCTGTCAGAGTAGACAGTCAGTACTTACTATAGGCTGATTGGTGAGTCGCACGAGATCCTGTATGTTGTAGTACTGGTGTTTCTCAAAGACAGCAAACAGTTTATTCATCACCTGATCTTTGTCCATACGGATCCTCTTCCCTTCATCCTTCATCTTCTTCTGATGGACAATCTAAAATTATATGATAAAGAAGTGAGATGTTAGGTGCAAAGGTATAATGGGTAGCTTCATTATTCTCTTGGAAAGTCTATAGTAAACCAGTGGTCTTGTTATTATTAACCATATAACCTTGCTATTTATAGTTATAGTTAAACAGCAGCCATTTTGTTTGCTTTAAGCCCAGAATTCTAATCCTTTTTCTTAATTGATAAAAAATGGAACCACAGGTAATCTAATTCTTCACAATGACTGGAATTCATATACAGGACCATTTGCTAGGCAATCTACAACATATTTAGCTGAATAAGATGATGTTCAGGTGAACACTTGCATTACTCTTTGGCACTTTGTCAGAATAAAAAACTGATAGTTTGATAAAGACATGTTAGGAGATGGCTAAATTTAAGACAAAGTAAGGTTTTTCTGACAAAATACAAAAAGAAAAATGGGCATAACTCTGTCACATGTGGCTGTACCCTAAAGATTTTGGCTTTATTACATCCCTGTTATAAGCAATACAATTTCACTGTTTGTTGAGAATATATTAAGAAATGGCAAATTAATTGACAAATATTTTTGACTGCCGGACAAAGCAATCCCTATGTATGGCCTTTTCTTTGAAAGTGCGACACAAAAACTGACAAGTGTTATAAGAAGAGAGTTACAATCTCCGTTGTTTGAAATATATACAGTTATGATGCAAAATATTATTTTGTAACGTTTATTAACTTTATTTACAATTAAGATATAAACTAACTGCAAATAGACATAAGTTAAACATGGCATGCATGGGATAAAATTCTAGAAAGACTTAAGGGGCTTGTGAAATAGAAAACAGGTCATGATAGAAGATATGTATTTAAAATGTGATTTCTGTCAATTGCCAAATATCTCTGCCACTGCAAATAAACATTATCCCAACACATAAGTTAAAGGGACAAAACTGTAAACTTTTCTCAAAACTTAGCAGCACATAAAATGAATTTTTCTCTTGAAGTACAATACCAGTCACCATGGAGTAAAGGTTTAATGTGAATATGGGACACCAACACAAATACAGCACTTAGTTTAACAGTTCTCTGTATTTTTCAAATAACAAGCTAAAGATGCAGTATTATTTGGAATTGTTGCATCTGATGTGACAATTTATAAATAATAGAAACTTACATTTGCTGCATGATCACTGACAGGTTTATATGAGTTAACTACTGTTGCTATCTGTTGTATTTCTCTACGAGGTTTGTTTGAAGACACCATCTGCTGTCTGAAATATACAGCATCTTTTAATACATTTACTTTATAAACCCAATCATGAAAAAATTACAATATGTCAAATTTGCTTCATGTCAAATACTGTAATTATACTGTTATTGTGGGGATAAATCTAAAAAAGAGTTTTTGGTAGGATTAGTCAGAATACTTGAATGAAAAATAATGAATTATATTCAAAGACATTGTTGACCTTGTAATCGGCAGTGTTCCTGTGTCAATTATTATAGAAAGAAGTGTAAGTATGGGAAGTTTGGATTCCCACAGGTAGAATTTTCAAATTAAGCAGTTGCTTCATAAGTCTCTTTTATTCTGATTTTGCTAAGAAGCTTTAAAGTCAGAAAAATGGAAGATTTTTTATTCAGCTAAACTAAGTTACTCACATACATCAAACAGGTTTGGTAAGATTTTAACGGTGAACAATAAAGAATGCAAGCAGATTCTGAAGACATTTACTTACTTTTTCAACTTGAGGTAGCTACTGTCGGCAACAGGCCTGCACTCAGCTCTCTGTATTACCTTCCCTTCTATTGCTATCTTCTCTACAATTAAATATAAATAATACAACTGAATTTCTCACACAATAGTGGTAAAACAACAAAATGAAACTTATAATTAGAGCATCAAGAATAAATGCAGATTATTATTCATATATATCAACAACATTTAATGAAAATTATTACCATTATACCACTGTCATGTTATTCATGATGTTCAGGATAATTTTCACCATCAATGATAAAATGCTATGAGATTTAGATTTTCGATTTAAACTGACAATGAACCTGCTTTAGCGTAATTTTGCAGGAATTTACTGACTACAAGCAAACAGTGTAGACTGAGCTGGATCTACACTAGTTGAACAAGTGCTTTCCTATGTGCTTAAAATGTTAATTAATATCTGATTAAAATCATTCACTGATTGGTTGAGGTATCATATTGATTTCATTACAACATCTCATAAAATCAAGTTTAAGATACAAACCTGAGATCTCTTCTGCGGTAGCACCACCTGCACTGGCTGAAATTAGACATAAAAGTGTATAACAAAGCTTTCAATATACTATTGTATTTATCTTAGCTATTAACTGAAGAGTAATGCAAAATTTATCCTTTTTTAAATCTCTTTTGGGTTTTATTTCAATCTGGGAATTTTTTTCTACTGCTGCAGCATGCATTTCTGCAATTTTATTCTTATTGAGTGCTTTATCATTGTAAAAAAACATCTGAAACAGTCAAAGTCAAGTTGGATATAAAAATTAAGCTGCAGAAACTCTTAACAGTCACAGAAAGAGGAAATCCAGTAATTAACAATTTACTCACTGGATACACCTTTTATCTAACAGTGTATATTCAGATCAGACAGCACAGATGTGGATCTACAATGTCTGCTTCTTGTCGGAAATTACCTTATGAATAAAACAACAGTGCAGATCCTGCTCAGGTACCATCAATGTGCCATCTGATCAGGGCTGAAGGTTATAAAACTGAGTTTGGAAACCAGTCTCAAATCTCAAGCATCTGATTGGCTGAAATGGCGACTGGTCGCCATTTCAGCCAATCAGATGCTTGAGATTTGAGACTGGTTTCCATGCTCAGTTTTATAACCTTGGGCACTGGATCTACACCACTGCCCTATGCAATAAATGTCCAAGCTATGGAGTGAACAGTATAGAAATTACAAACTTACTCATACTGATTCACACTGATTACCACTGAACTTTTTAACAATGCAAATGAGGTTCAATAATAAATTTAATTGGACAAACATTAAAAATATTAATTAATTCAAAGATGAACCTGTTTGTTCTGAAAACACAACCAGATTTTGATTTCCAACACCTGTGAGAAGGAAGTTGTGCTCCTTTGGTGTAGCAATGGGATTACTCGGCACTTCCTGCTTCATCTGAGCGTCGTTCATAGAGAACGTCACTTCTGGTTTTGTGTTTGGCAACCTGCAACAAAGCCAAAGCAACTCTTCATGTTTTAGCCCCTTAAAAAGTAAAGCCCGACTTTCAAAAATCTGATTTAACCCTTTCCTCCATAAATACGCATTTTTACACATGTGCGACCAGTGTAGATCCAGATCAGCAGGCACATCCATGCAGTCTGATCAGGACACTGATCGCATTTTGGTCAGAAGAAACTTAACGAATCAAAAAGTAAACAGTGCAGATCCTGATAAGAGGGCACAGATGTGCAGACTGATCTGGATCTACACCGTTGGCCCATCGCAATAGAAGTATGTCTATGGAGGAAAGGGTTAAAGTTAAGTTATAAGAATCTAAGAAACTCACTTAGGGACATCAGAAAAAAGTTCACAATATCACATCATCTGAGTTATCACATCTTGATACTATAATCTGATACATGTTATTATGTACATGATGCAGTGTGGCTCTCGATCTTTGTATTTTTCCTAAATCACATATGTTGATTTGGTGAAGTATACTGGTAAACCCCATTGATCATTAGTTTTTTCATTTATTTTTTGGCAAATGACATAGTTATAGCGGGAGGCATAGTCACTGAGTCAAATAATGCAAACACCAAATAAGTTTCTTTTTTTTAAGCTGAAAAAAGCTGTTGATTTGGATTGGTGCATGTCCTTTTATGGTTACCAGGAGCGTAGATGCATATATGCAAGTAGGTGGCTTAATCAAAATGATTCAGTTCAGAAAACTCAAAATGCAACAAACTGCACCATTCTTTTCAGAATTTTATGAGAGGGGCATGTCATAGCACAAGTATGAATCCATCTGAAAAGACACCTAATGGTTACCATAAATACTTAGGGAAAAATGACTTACTTAGATCTAGTGATAGATAGTTTTCCAACTTCACATTTTCCTGAGGCCTTCTTCCATTTCTCAGACAGGTACTTTGGCACCTATGAAAAGAATGAAAAATGAATAAACTCCAGTTATGGGCAGTGTAAAATGGTTTCATCTCTTTCAGTTTTACCAAAAACTGTAGGTAAATGTCACGGCTATACATTCCTATTTAAAATTGCTCATAAAAAGGATGATAGGATTCTATAATCTAACTTTTGACATACAAGCGCAATGTTCTTGGTTGCCTGGAAGCTTGTTCTTCAATCCATGAAATTTCATTGGGTGGCTGATGACATCATTCAATTAGCATTTTGTTATCTTCATACATTGCTTACAGAAATATTGAGTCACAAATTTTATTAGACTCCATACAAGTGTAATGAATTTGGAATGGAATAAAAAAACAAAAAAAAACAAGATATCAGGTTCATACCTCCTATTTTACTAACTTTGTTTAGATTTAAAAAAAAAACATTTGATAATTTAAATTTTTAAGAGTCTAAGAGTAATTGCAGATTTTCCAATGTTTAAAGTAGTTGTAATTGATTAATCTTAGTAATTCACAAATCCTGAATGTATTTCTAGGTTGTTGTAAAACTTCTTCAGTACACGTAGTCTTCATTTCATAACTCATAACAAACCAAACATGATGACTGTTTCCAGGGGTTTTTCATAACAGTCTGCGACTCCAGAAAACGGAGGTGTTCCAAAAGCAAACGGCCCTGTTCCCAATCATTTTTCCCAATTGAATACATATTTTCTTTTCAAAATTTCGGCAAAAATCGCTAAATACACAGTTTACAGAAGAGTGACTTCCCTTTATATAGAAACTGCAAGCATTCAGTGACCCTGATGTAAGAACGAATATTTTCCGGACCTTCTTTCAACATTATAGCAATAAATTATATCAATAAATTTATATAACTATTCAACATAACATTGCAGAAAGTACCCGAAACGGCAGAAGATGCATTACATTCCGACTTGTTAAGATTCTTAATTCACTTTGTAATGTATTTTCGCGACTATGATGGCTTTGCACAACAATAAGTACTGCAGTAAAAAGTTCATCTGGTATTAGATAATACTCTAAATTAACCATTAAATTTACTACAGTTTCACTATTTTATAAAGAATTTCAACTTCATATAATGAATAATATAAATGAGAAAATTATTTTCTTTTATAACAGTTCGCTAAATATGTTTAGTAATCAGATTTGCATTGTTTGTTTTAATAAGGACCAAAAAGCAAGTAAACGTATAATGTAATGTAAAAATAAACAGATTTAAGCTAAATAAGTGCATACCAGGGCTTTCCCCAGGCAATTATGGCATACCGGCGCCGGGATGCCTTAATTTCTAAACTAACATTTGCGGGACGCTTATAATCTGCCGGTATGCCATAAATCCTGGCCGGGATGCTTTAAAATTCAATAAAAAAGGTCAATAACATGTCAGATTACGAAACCTTCTCGCCGATTTCAAGCGTTCCTCAGATATTGTTAAGCGTCAACTGTACAAGATCACTCATTAATGAGCGTCTGCTGTGTATCAGAAGTCGGATAGTTAGATGAGTGTCTGTTGAATACGGAGAAGACGGCCGTAAATCAACCAATTAAGAACAGATTATCCCAGCAGTTATGATGGCCTAAATGAGATTAAAATCGGTATATTGTTCTTTGATGACCTGCTAACTGTGAAGAGTTGTGAGCATGTAAGTGGTAAATGATAATCTTGTCACTATTATTAACAGGCGATTACTGAAGGTTTATTATAACAAATTATAACCAAAAATGAAGACGATTTTAAAGCAATTTGATGTTATAAAAGTACTTACTGTACATCTTTAAATGCTGTTCATATCAATAAATGGCCATTCTATTGAACATGTTGACTTTTCAACATGTATTAAATTGTGGCATAATCATTATGACAAGAACAGGTCTGCAATCAAGGGCTGTGTATCTAGTGTGAGATATGTTGCAACAAGAGACAATTGTGGCATGTTTTTTTAGACTGATGTACATAAAAAATATCAAGCAACAACTGTTTTGTATTAAATACAATACAATAGCAAGTCTGTGGCAGTTAAAAAATGTTCTTTGTCGTATTTCAATAAAACTTAGAGAACTATGTTGCTTTGTGCTAAATATATATTAATATACATTGTATTTGTACGATGCACCACATCAACCATGTGAAAACATTTTGCATGTCACACGCTGGATGCCAGGATGCCTTAAAATTTTTCTGGGGAAGGCCCTGCATACCAAAATTTCCCAAAAAGGACCATTTTATCGATGTGAAAATTCCCAAAAAAGGCATTTTTGTCACTAAAAAATTCCCAAAATGCCCAGACTCCTTTTCCCAAAAATGCCTTGACTCCTTTTCCCAAAATAGACAGAAAAATCCCTGGTTTCATTGGTCTTTACTTGAGTTACAGAGAACTTTGTCAACAACTTTTTATTGGAAGTATACTTATCTATAAAAAACTTAAGTCAATGAATAATCCTTAATGTGTGGAATATAAAGCCTAGTCATAAAAATCTGTCAGAAAAACTAACGTCATACAATCTGTCCGAAAAACTATTTATCCGAAAAAATGTATTTATTATGTGGCGAAAATATAACAAAAACACTACTTTTACGAGCCATACTCCTCGCCCAGCAGCTGTCAGATCGACTTCTCTCACTTGACGACCTGGAATTTCTTCTTGATTAGATGTCATTTCTTTTTTTGTTAGACCAAATTAAAATTTCCGGCTGATAGTTGTTGTTGTCGTCAGAGGAACTGTGTAAATCCCGGATAACGGAACAACTGAAAGTGTGTCGGACATTTCAACACCTAGACATTTCAACCCCTCATTGAACAAATGAAGACTTATCAACCCCTAGATTTTCCAACCCATTATTGAAAATGAAGAATTTTCAACCCATAGGCTCGTCAACCCCTAAAAGAAAGATTTTTCCCATTTGACATTTCAACCCCTATTAGGCATATATCAACCCATCAATTAACATTTCAATCCCTTACATGAAGACATTAGGTGGTTGAAGAGTTTGAAGTAACAAAGTTGTCGAAATGTGTTTTGTTTATAAAATGACAGAAGGGTTGAAATGTCTAGAGGCTGAAACGTCTTGCTACTGTTATAAAAAAGTGAAAATGCATTATCAGGAATGGCCACATCCAATGGCCACATACATTGCCAAATAGCAGAGAGGGAATGTGAGCAAGGAGCAATTACCACAACAATTAACGAAAATGAGAATACGAGTAGTTACCTTCTTAAGATTTGCAAGGCCGGCGGCAAAACATTTTGCCACCTGGTGTTTAACCCTTTCACTGCCATAAGGACGGCATATGCCGTCCCTGTTATTTTCGGCGTATTTGCCATAAGGACGGCTTTTGCCGTTGCTACAGTTTCTATATATATATATACCAGCATGCAAAGCAGGGGTTTCTCTGCTGACGTAGGCAGATCATTCAAATATTGACCAATAATGTTATTGCTTTCGTTTTCACATGTAAACATAGTAATTATTTGATATATCTATAAATAACCAGCCTCATTCTGACCTGGTATTGGTATTTGTTTATGTGGTAAAAAACTCTCGGCGCTGACGACGTCAATTCGGATTTTCGACGTTGGCAGCGAAAGGGTTAAACCAGGTTCGAAGGTGCACCCACCTCACCATTACTCCTGCAGATTCTCATATAACTAACAAGCACATTTTGTGGTGAAATAATTCCCATGCATTAGCGCATTTAAACAAACGTATAAAACATAAGAAGCTATTAAAATTTTCAAGAGAAAATTAAAGTATGGACTCGATTGCCTTTCTGAGACCATGTACCCTGTAAAAAGGGCGCATTACTTATTCAAATCAGAGAGAAGACTATTGAAGACATTACAGACGTGAATACCTATAGTTAATTATAAAACTTTTGCCTATTAGTGTCAATATTTTTATTTTGTATAGACAATAATCAACGGTTTTATTTTTATTATGACTACATTTATTTAAATCAATAGGTCTATAACACCCCAATATCTAACTCCGCCTGGCCTTAAGTAGAGGATGAGAAAGGAGGAGGGTTTTTAATGTTTTGAGTACCCGGAAAATAAAAGAGAGATAATGATGCAAATGGCATTAAAATCTAATGTAAACATGTTGATTTAATGATTAAATTTAATATATACCCAACAAAACAAGTTCTGCACACAAGACTTAGTGTTCTTTTGCGAAAATTTTAAAATGTAGCAAATAACTGGTATAAATAATTACATTTGTCTCAAGACTAATTGTTTGCAGAGTTAAAGACGGAAACGGAATAAGAATTGGTTGGTAAATAACCAAGAAATATCAGTTTGAATATGATAGGGGTCAACAGTCAAAAGTTGCAAAATTTGCTGTATCAAGGTAGAGGTGAGAAATCTATGCATCATCTGTTTTATAGCAATTATAAGCATGCACTGTGATGATGGCAACAGGAAGTAATCAAAAGTTGATACTAAGCCCAAGTTGGTACCATTTCCAGCATAACACTCAAACTTAAGTTTTTATTAATTAAATTACACCTATTGTCTCAATCACTGACCTAAAAGGTAAAGATATGTCAAAACAGTTTAGCGATGATTCGAACAGTTTCCATTCTGTATTAATGAGTCTCATCATCCTAATAATAAAATGTAAAAAAAAAACAACCAAGAAATGCATTCAACACCCAATCTTATTTGAGCAAAACACAACTGCATTGTTTGTAATTTAAATTAATTTATTTCTTACTGTCACCAAGAAAGGTTTTCATTGTTAATTGGACCGTCATGGCAAATGTCAAACCACACCGGCCACCTAAAAGTATTTCTTTAAAAAGACAGAGCACGTGCAGTTGGTCAGCTAGTTGATCTACCTGGTATTCTTGTTCACGAAACTTATTCCAAAATTGAATATGCCTTCACTTAAGAACTCCATGAGACGGCGCTTGGAAGAATGCCGGATTCAGCGTGGTGGATATATTTACTATGAATTTAGTGATTTTTGCAATAAACTAGTGATCGGATTTTATTTCTGTTTTTTTTTTTACATTGTTAGGTTTGAATGGCTGTTTTATTTTATATGTATCATTTTGTTGTGTTTGGTGAAATTAAAAGGATATTTTATAAAATGTCCAAGTGTGCAGAACTTTTTTTGCCGAGTATATATATATTGATGATTATTCTTATAATATCATAAAAATTTCGTAAATAAAGTATTTTGGAATTTTTTTGTATTAAAGAAGATCATATTTAATCATTAATTCTGATGCCATCACATCGCAAAAGGACTTATCATCACCCATTACTAATAGTAATTACGCGGTACGAACGTTCACACTAATTGACACTTATAATGTGGCAATAGACATCTTTGACATTGTGACACTTAAATGTCAATAGACATGGTCTTTTGGTTTACAACAGTCGTTTACTTACCTATCACGTCTTTGCGAGAGTCTAACGAGTGGGTCTAGTACGTAACAGTACGGATACCTAAATTTTACCTAAATGTTCATGCATTGTAGTGACACAGACTTTGGCGGGGATTTCTGTCGACACTTTCAGTTTGATTAAAAGAACGATTATTTTATTGTCAAAAAACCAACGTGCTGTGAGAGACTTATTTTTATATATATTTACTTTATGTACATTATTTACAGAGAACTTCAGCTTCCCTTTATTGTTGGTTGTCCCAAATCTGGCTACAGTTGTTCAGGCAGTAGGGTAAATCGATCCGGACGTTTTTTGTGCTGCTGGTTTTCAGTTAACTTCTGGTACCCGTCGCTCATATGTGTTACAATAGGAACAAACAATTATATCAGAGCCAGTCCAAAGATCGCAAATCGTTTTGATTGGCTTACTTGACAGAGAACTGTAATCCGAAATAAATAATAAATCGCACCCACCCTCAAACCGGTATAACTCGGACGCAGACGGGAAAATTCGGACGACTGAGCGTGAAAACTCGGACATGTAATTTTAGTAGGGAAATTTCGGACAGACGAAAGGTTTTTAAAAAAATATCAAAGTTTTTCAAGGCTAACTTTATTATACCTATGAATACACTTTATTTAACACAAGTTCGTTTAAACGTGATTGCAATCAGCCATTGAAAAACAAACTCGTTTTTGCTATTTGAGTTAAGCAGACGTTCTGGCAAACAAAGTGCCAGTCAGTGACTGTCGTAACCGCATATTTTAGAAAAACTGGGTCATATAACAATCAAATCATCTTCAGAACTTTATAGTTTTTCTTTCTTTGGTCTTTTCTTATTTTTCCTACTTTCTTTTTCTAATTTTATACGGTTGCATTCTGACTTTTCCTGTTGAACCGCCTGGCTGGTAAGAATTCTGTTTTTTTCTGACGGGCACTCTGCTTACCAGAAGGTCTGGTTAAAACTTGCTCTGGTAAATAGAAATCGGCAATGCTACTTTCGTCAATGCAATCTAAAGAAGTATTTGGACTCGGTTCCATAACAAGTTCGCCGCTACTTAGTAGCGCAAGCAATTGAGATGGATCACTGAGATCTAGACAAGGTATGTTTAAATCATCATCATCATTGGTTGAAATAAATGACAAATCGTCGACAAGGCTTCCGCTGGCTCCCTCGCTGATAGTCTGCGGATCAACTATCTCAGAGACTTCCCTGGGTTCCATTGGGGTAGCGGAGGATACTACAGAAACTTCCATCGGTTCCACGGGGGCGGTAGAGGATACTACATCTGGTAAAATAATATAACAGGAATAGCTTATTTCCATTTAAATTAAATCGGGGCAGAAATTAGCCGACCTTAAATTAGAATAAACATGAACATGAATGATTTTAAGGTGTTAAACATAAGGATGTATTGACTGCATGTCCACAATCTAAAAATTTCAAAGCACTATGATAAAGATTTAAGTATATGTTAATAGATATTATGATTAAAATGAAATTGCAACCAACCATTAAATCTGTCTCCCGTGACGTCGGGTAGGATGTGTGCGTCTTCATTGACTTGTGTGTTATCACCTTAAAACACAATAATGAAATGAAGATGCATAAAATGAAATTATTTGTAAATCAAGTTATTCTAATGCACAAACAGTCAATACCAAAAAAGTTAATAATCTTTTGATTTTATTAATCATTAACAGGACGGAAATACTTTATATCTTTGTTGTGGTTAATATTATAAATTTTAATATTTGAGGTACATGACCATTCATCTTTAAAACCATTATTCTTATTAAACAGGTGGTGATTTCAAAGTCTGTGATCTTGACATTCATGCTTCTTTGAAATTTTGAATTCGTAAAGCTAAAATCGTGAAACAAGATTATAAATTAACGAATGTACGACGCAATCTTCAAGAATTCAAAATATCAACTTAATACTTTTATAATTTATTATTATTTCCTAAAGAAAACCATAAAGCGTGAAGATCTAAGTATAAATTTATGATACCTTTTTCTTGCACAGAAATGTCCGTCGACTGACTAGGACAATAGGCTGATGGAGGGATTGCATGTCTGTTGAAAGGGTATATGCCGCATGAAGCGAATCCGCTTACAATATTCTCATTGCATAGAGCTGTCTCCCAAGCTTTGTTAAATAAAGATGGGAATGACCATTTATTGACTACATGCAGGGGATTCGCTGACATGAAATCAGAACAAATAGCGTTGTATGCCTTTTTAAAAGGCCCAAATAGACTTCTATCCAGTGGTTGAAGATAATGCGTACAGTGCGGGGGTAGGGACATTAGGGTGATATCTTCTTCTATGGCCCGTTCAATGATGGCCAAGGTCTCATGCGATGAATGGCCATCCAGCACCAAAAGCTGCGGGCGTTGAGTTCCTCAATGCTTCAAGAATACTTGGTCAAACCATTGTTCTCCAATACTATCGGTCATCCAACCGCTCTTTTGATACGCCCAGACGCTGCCATCGGGCGCATCCATCGTGCGGAAACCATGCAGCGACTTGCTAGTCTTCCCTTTTGTGATTATCATTGGTGGCATTTTATCGCCTACACCATTGACGCAGGCCATATTTGTTAGGTTGCTCGACTTGTTGCTGGTCTTGCTCACCACAGATCTCTGTCCCTTTTCTGCGACCACTCTAACAGGGGCGTGCTCAAAATTCAAACCTGTTTCGTCGCAGTTCCAAATGCGATCCCCATACTGCGCTAAATTCAAGTCTTTGATTACCTTTTCAAGGTCATCAAAATATCTGCTGACTACTTCTTTATTCATCATTCTGGCCCTTACTGATGACAATTTCTTAGGTTTTCGTATCACTAATTCGGGATGGCGTCTCTTGACACCCTCCCACCAATCCTTGCCAGCTTTAAAATTAGTGTAGGAGGTGTTCAGTTTAATGCGTTGACATAGAACGTTGGTTCTCATTAAAATTTGTTTTCGGCTAAGGCCGAATCCAAGCTGAGAAGCCTTCTTAACAGATTTTACAATCTTTTCTTCTATTTCCTGCGGTACGGCCTGGGGTCTGCCATGTTTAACATTAATGTCAAACCGCCCGCTGATGCGATCCCCTAAAGTACTGCGGGGTACTCCAAAGACCTCTGTTGCTTGTCTAATGGACAATCCATCATGAACTGCAGCGACAGCTTTTTCTAGATCGCCTATGTTGTAATTCATGGTCTTGCCTCGTTTTCCGTGAACATACTTTTTAGGCATATTAACTGAAACAAAAACAATGATGATGATGATGATGATGATGATGATGATGATAATGATGATGATGATGATGATGATGATCGGGGTGGTGGTGGTGGTAGTGGAGGTTAGTCAATGCTAAGATGGTATTGTTATTTTTGGCTTTAAAAATAGTCATATCGCATCAATGTTTAATGGAAAACATGTGATTGTTGTTGTTGTAAATGGATTGTACCTGTGGGCAGCATAATGCCAGGTAAGGATCAGTTTGCTTAGCGCATATAAGGATGGTAGATATTTTGTATCGTTTATTCAACGCAGGTTACATTAATAATCATAAGCTTTTACTTTGAATTAATTTTTGGCAAACAATTGAAAATTCAATTTAATGAAAAACATGGAATAAAGTACTTGTCATAAAAATATTTATTAACACCATATTACACATTGTGCTTTTGTTAGTACTTCATAAAAATCGGATTAATAAAATTACTATGTGCTCTTTTATTCAAAAATATTTTATTTTCTTCTAATATAAAAGTAACGACTTTTTTTGCTTTTAAAGTGTTGATATTCTAATGTCGTCAATACATCTGCATATCTTGAATTGGTCAGGAAACTGTATCTTTTCCATCAGTCTGGAAACCAGAAACACGATGCTTTTTATCTCACTTTTGTTTATATGCGAGTAGACATAGATTTCGTCTAGTATTAGTTTTGCACAGTTAATGTTTCTTGACATTTCAAGTAAAATGATTAACAGTTCTTCCAGGCTGTCGTGGTCGAAATAACATTCATGATCATACATGTGGACAAGTTCTTTTTCAACACGTTTGTACAGATAATGAACTCTGAATCCGATTTCCCGTTTTGCTATCTGTATTGCAACATTCATCTTTTGGCCTAAATCTGAAATAAATGGACTGAGATCTAGCATTTTTAAACAGAACGGTAGGCCATTTTTTTCAAAATGTATTATTTGTTTTTCAACTTATTCATCGCATCATCATCATTATCATCTCTCATTTTAGGCCCGCTGGAAGCAATGCCAGTTATGAATGATCGGATTTAGGGTGGGATGCGGTTGTTTGGAAGCATGCTTTTGCCTGCTTGGCAATTTATTTGACACGTTGCTTTTCATAAAACATTGATCTGTCAGCTAGACCTTTCTTTATTATATCTAGAAACTTTTAACATTAAGAACCGAAAGTAATGTGAAAATTTAGATAATTAAAATACATAAAATAATATTATATTTCGGTTAAAATAAACGTTTGTGATGTGATTTTGGTGTGGGGCTGTTGACTTGGCTATTCTAATATTTATGTGTCCGAGTTTTCACTATCTTGAAAAAAAGTCGGTTTAATTCGGACACTTTTGTTTTTTCAGAATTTAACTTTAATCTTTAATATTACACCATATATAAATATGATTTTTTCATTGCAAAACCTTTTGATAAAAGAAACTTTCAAAATTCATGCATTTATCATTCATTAACAGTACGAAAACGAATCGGCGTACCGACTATTGAATTTCCCGCTAAACTGAAGGTCGATTGATTTCGGAAAGAAAGCATGTATGATGTCATAAGAATTGTTTATATTTTCATTGGTTATTGTGTGTCGCTTATAGCATAGACAAAAAACAATCACTTGGATTTCGTTAACATAAGCGGCAACATAAAGAGTATGTAAGGTGGTATGGGTATTCAAGAACAACACTTATTTCGAGGCTGTCCGAGTTTATACGTTGTCCAAATTTCCCCGGATTTACCCTAACGGATTTCAGGGTATAGCGGATAGCGTGTCTGTTTTCTAGATCTTTTCCATTTTATTTTGTATTAAAAAAAAAACAATTAACCCGTCATGAAGAGTGAACTATCCCCTTTATGTACATGTATATTTTCTGGATTTTGACTTTTGCATGGAGTGTATATAGTACAACAAATTGAACGGGTAAACCGGAAGTTTACAACAACACGATGCTTTTACACGGTTAACAAAAACAGAAAGACAAAGTTTCACAACAATAGCTGGTAAAGTATCACTTTTTGGGATTTGGTTTGTGTATAAACAAACCTTCTATCACTATCATAAAGCATTTGTTTACAATTCCTACAGTGTCAACGAACAGAGTTATAAATTATCACCACGTGCTTCAGGAAGTAACGGATTGCGTACATGTACACTAGTCAAAAGTTCTAAGTGCACACTTGATAAATGTTAATTTTTCCAATAATTTGATTGAATCTTTCAAAATAGTGTAAATTACAATGAAGAAGAATCAATATTCTATTAAAGCACACCAAAAATTTTAAGTCTGCTTAACCAGATTAAAAAATAATAATATTTTAGCTCACTTGTTCTCAGAAAGAAATTCTCAAGTTAATTATCATTGCATTCGGCTATCATTTGTGATCGTTTTCTCATCTCTGTATAATTTAAATTTCACGCAGATTTAAAGGAAATACCGTAGTTTGCCATTCCATTGCACTGAAATAGCTTTCTGTAGCTTTGTAATGGTCTGCTGGGCACGATGCGCCAACATACTCAACTTTATTTTATCCATAACGTTTTTACAGGATTTCAAGGAGAAAATTCCTTTGTTCACACAATGATTTGTGCCAAAAGTTTTTGAATTGTCTAGCAGTTTGGGATGATACAATTTTATATGATAGATGTGTAACAGCCTTTCCAAACGAAACAAAATGTATTCATTTCGGTAAAATTGACCAGTTTTCGGATACGCCTTTTGACCGAATGAACGTCATTTTCGAATAATTCGATATTGAAGTTTATTGAATGTCTATAAATTTTAGTTTTAAATTTTTATTTATTGGACACTTATCCAACAAATTTTACACTAATTTTTTCGAGTTTACGTTGTTTTACGTAAATATTTAATGACGTAATTGAGTAACATCAGCGTTCAACGTAAGCAACGTAATCAATCTAGAAAAAACATATCGTTTGATTTTCTTCTTAAATTAATAAATTATGCAAAATAAGGTATTTCTTTTGCATTTACGAAAACCGTCAAGATTTCTGTACAACAAATTTGAAGTTGTGCCTGTGAAAAGAATTTTGACGGCAATGTCGTTGTCTGCTGACGTCAACCGTTCCATGGTTACAATTTGTTGGTGTGTTTTTCGTGTTTGTCTTGAGTCGGTGAACATGTGAAAAACAAAAACGATTGTAAAAAAATAAATTTCGCTTGCCGCACGGGGATAATGCATAAAAAGCGTATGCCGACGTGGATGACGTAAAACGTAAAACATATGCACGGTTTTCAAAAAATTATTGTTGTTTGATCATTATTAACTTTAAGTCAAACTTTCATTCAATTTGAATAAGTTTACTTTAAGATATTCAAAATTGAAAAGTGTGCACTTAGAACTTTTGACCAGTGTACATACGGGGGTCATCTCAAAGTAGACATGATCTGTCAAATTGCTGTCAAAGTTAGGTTTAAAAGGGAGATATGATATTTTGTAATGATAAATGTGTGTTAAAATGTAGATATGATACCTTAAGTAATTTATTAGTTTATTAATACTGATACTGGGGCGGATCCAATTTGGGTTATGTGGTCAATAACAAGATGTTTAAATTTGTGGGGTTTTTATACTAAAGGTCTGTGAAAATTCATAAAGGTACCATACTTGTCAGAAAAAATTGTCTGTTTGAGTTGTATTTTCAACATTATGTCTTTCAGGTATCAGCAAGTGAACCAGGCCTGTCTTCAGGTTCCATAAGCAATGAATTCTCATCGGTTACCAGCGTGGCATCTATCACATTAGAAGATTCTGTAATCAAAGGGTATTACGCTTTCAAGATAAGACCTCCTGATACTACCCCAAAGACAAAATTAATTGTTGACAGGGTGTACACTAATATTTCAGACAACGATGCCTGTCTTGTATGGGTGCCAGAACTATCAGCATTTGACCAGAAATTTCATAAAATGGTGACTGATAAGCAAATGAATTTAATACTGTCAGATATTGCCGGGTTGCCGATTGGCCATGTGCCACATATTTTGGCCAGTTGCTTCCGTACTGTCCTTGACAAAGGAGGAAGAGTCTATGCTACTGCAACTGGTGATCCAGTTCCCAGTTTTTCTCCTTGGCCAGCACCGAATGAAAAGGGTGGTGGAGTTGTGATTCCATGTTCTTATACTTTAGTTGTTGAAGACTTGGAGAAAACTGTTAAAATGTTTTCTGAGACACTATCCTTTATGCCAGAAGGAAGTGTAATGTACATAAAGAACCAGTAATTATTATAATATATGAATGGTCAGGTTATGTGTTCATAGTACATGATCTAGTCAGAGTAGTTTCCATTACATTTAACATGAAGTCTTTAGTGTGTTAGAAGAGTGTTATCTTTATCTACACATAGTACCAGTTAATTTTTTTTATTTTTTATTTTACATGATCTAGTCAGAAGATTTTTATTACATGTACTCATTACTATTTCTCAGGTTAACATTTTTGTAACCTTAATTCAAAGATATCTCAGTTTTTGCATATGTGTTGTCATATGTTGTTTTGTTATTGGCCACCATGTTCAGTTATTTTATTATGATCAGTATATATGCAACTTTTATATGAAAACAAATTAACTAAATGTTTATACTGTTTGATGTGATTATACTGTTAATTCCATTTAATTTCTCCAGTGAGCTTCATTTACCTATCCCATACTGCCTGAAGCTATCCGCTACTGGCTGATTCGATGAGGTAATATAAACAAAGATTAGTGCGTGACATATCTCGCAGAATGTTTAAAAATGACCTGTTTTGAAGTGTGTACACTTTTCTCAGTCGGAAAGTATCGATTTGTTGGTGAAATTTCTACTTTTAAAGACCTGTGCAGCGTTAATCTGCTTAGCTATCCGTTACTGCCTGAACAACTGTACCAAACACTGCTGGCCCAAGACCAAAAGACCCTAATGATTAATCTGCTGACCAGATATCACTAACCATATTGATTTGCCATCTGGCCAGCCAGGGTTTGACATTAAGGCCCAACCGAACGACATTTACTAGTTTATCGACGGTTCGGTCTTGTCATGTCCTAGGCTAGCTGGACCGAGTGGTCGTGTTGCAAAATTGTCAAAATCCGCAAATATATCTGGTATAATTAAGTTTCACAAGCAAAATTACGGTAAATCTCTGACAATATTTGCCGATTCAATTTCCCTTCAGTAACTGGGAACTTTGCCGTTACTATTTTTAAACAATCTTGACATGCCTTTTCTGATTGGCTTATGTATCCAGACCGAGGCTGTGTTGTCTAAAATAAAACATACAAAATGCCCGTATGGATAAGTCATAGTCTATTTATTTCATTGAGCAACAATGAAACTAATAGACAAAGACATATCCATACAGGCATTTTCGAAGTCAAATCGAGGCATAGTTTCACGGATTTGACGATGGCATAATGATAATCATTCATACTATCCAAGTATTTATGTTTATACATGTGTCCCTATGACCCGTTACACAATGAATTAACGTTGTTATTGTAAGATAGAACCAACTTAAAACAAATGCTGCTACTTACTCCTGACAGTTTCTATTCTATAAATAAATTGTTGGAATCTCCAAGTAATACGACATCTGACTGTTTCCGGTTTTGTTTTGTTATTCGTTCTGACAGACGACAGTAAAATGTCAAATATGAACAAATTGAACAATCTTCTTAGTTTTGGCCATTGAAGGTCCACCTATTGATTCACACAATGCCCAGCAAGCCCTTGAACAATGGTGGCATGGGGGACAAAGGGCCAGATGTCCTGACTGATGTCTAACTATAACCCAGTAGATTTCTACGTGTAACTCATACATGACAAGTGACATTTTTAAGTTCAGTGTTGTTAACAATTCAGTGTACATTTTCAGTGTTGTAGTACCGTTAAAATGTCAGTCTAGTTCATATTAGGTCAGGTCTAGTAGATTTTCAAAGTAACTGGACCACTGGTCCATCTATTGAAAAAGTTAACGTCCAACCCTGATGGCATAAGTGTAGTAGATTTCATATCAGGCAAGCTCAATGGGTAAAGCCTCAGCTTGTTAAGCCAGAGGTTTGAGTCCTGGTATTTGTTAACATGTTTATTGTTTCCAACCCAATCCGCCACATTGGCGTTGTATGCAGGGCAAATTACCATTGGAGCTCTGTTGGGTGAAGCATAAGCTGGGCAGTTCCTTGCTGACATTTGCTTACAGGGCCTTTTTTTGGTTGATTTTATAGCCAATATTCAGTCATGTTCCCAATGGCAAAACACAACGTTTTTCCCGATTAGAAAAAAAACTTCCTAAAGAATCAATAAACAAATGTGTGATGCAAAACCCATGTTAGATAGATCACTTATAAATCACTATAACTTGATAGTTAATCAGGCAACATTTGTTTCTTTAATCCAAATATTATTTGATAATATTAAATATGAGTAAAACTTTTTATTCCCCAATGATGGAAAAAAATCCTAGTTTCTGTCAAAACCATGCACAGTTTCCTCATTCCATGGGTATAGGCCATATTCCCAAAATTGTGAAAAAAAGCCCTGATCTAGAAAATTGTTAAGTGAAAAACTTTCAGAGTTCCATATTTAGACTTGTTGTGTGAAATGAAAACTCAGAATAACACTGAATTAACAGAACCTAAAGAACTATTTCTGTATATAACAGGAACAGTAACATAGCAGAATGCATGCATTTCTGAAGACTGGAACATTAGGGGGTGGTGTAAGCAAGGACAAGAGTGAAGCAGGGTCATCGAAAGAAGCAAAAGACAAAAGAAAACATGTGCCATGGGTTGAGAAATAGTTTGTATCAATTTGTCTTTCTGATATAACCCATTAATTCAGTTAAGGGTTGTCTAAGACGTCATTGCACTGACCCCAATACTGATTCTCATTAAGTTATCTGTATCATATGTCTCAATGGGCATTTAAAATGTTGATTTGTGTTTTAATAAGGTTTTGTGTTTGGATGTAATATAATTTTAGGGAATATTTAGGTATACATTGGTGAATGTTTATCAGGATTATGCCTGAAATTCGTGATTCTGCGTGTATAAAAATGATTGATTTTCTTTATTTTCCCTATTAAATTTAACATTTTCAGGACTTCCAGAATAACAGTTATTTGTTCAAAGTTTTATTGAACTGCATTTTGCTGATAGATGTTTTTGATAAATGCCGCCACGCGTATACAGAACTCTATCTAAGAATTTGTATTGTTAATCAAAAATCGTTGTTAGAACTTAGAAAACAGGTCAACATGTAGCAGATGGTTCAAAAGTAATCTGGTCCTCAGCATTTTAGACACCAAGAACAGTTTGTTCTGTTGTCACTTCAAAAAAAAAGAAACAGTGTTCGTTTATTACATGCACTTTAATTAAATGTACATGTAACAGGAAAAATTAATTGAATTATTGTTATGGATTTATTATAACACAATTTCAGTCGACCTCGGTGTGTGGATGATGTAGCATATCAGGATGAAGTGGTGGCGGTGCTGAAGAAATCTCTTCAAGGATCAGATGTGAGTCTTAACTAACCCTTTATTACATCATCATCGATACAGCTTTTATTTGTGTGACTAGTGTTAATCACTGATCAGCCTGCATATTTATTTGTACAGTCTGCTCTGATCAGATATATAGTCTAGTCACTTTAAATATCATTAGAATTTTTTTTAAAAAGATGAAAAGTATTAATCCAGATCAGAAATCACTGATGTGCCTGATTAACTGGATCTGCATTGGTGTCATGGATATGAGCCAAATTCCAGGGTAAATGGTTGACACCTCTTTTATTAGCTCCATATTGGATTGACACCTCTTTTATTAGCTCCATATTGGATTGACACCTCTTTTATTAGCTCCATATCAGATTACAGAACTCTAGGTTTACCCTCTGTCTGTCTGTGCTTACTAACAGATTTATATGTGGCTATGAGAACAATAGATAAGTGTAAATTCTATTCATTCATTATACCCCCGCTTCGAAGAAGAGGGGGGTATACTGTTTTACCCTTGTCCGTGCGTGCGTGCGTCCGTCCGTCCGTTACAAAATTTTCGTCGCACTTTTCTCAGCAACTATAACATGCAGCAGCCTGATATTTTGCATGTTGCTTCATCCTATAGTCCCATATGGTGTAAAGCCATTTTATGCTCCTTGCTCATCTAATTCCTGTTTGCTGCATATTTTTAGATTTTGTTACTATAAAGGTGCATTACATAGACCAAAAGGCATGTTAATTTTCCGTCGCAGTTTTCTAAGCAACTATAACATGCAGCAGCCTGATATTTTGCATGTTGCTTTATTTCAATTTCATGCTCCTTGCTCATCTACTTCCTGTTTGCTGAATATTTTTGGTTTTGTTACTAGAAAGGTGCATTACATCAACCAAAGGGCATGTTAATTTTCCGTCACAGTTTTCTAAGCAACTACAACATGTAGCATCCTGATATTTTGCATAATGCTTTATCCTATAGTCCCATATGGTGTAAAGCGATTTTATGCGCCTTGCTCACCTACTTCCTGTTTACCGAATACTTAGATTTTTACACATAGATGACAAACATGCACAATTTCTGTCGCAGTTTTCTAAGCAACCATAACATGCAGCTGCCTGATGTTTTGCATATTGCTTTATCCTATAGTCCCATATGGTGTAAAGTGATTTTATGCTCCTTGCTCATCAACTTCCTGTTTACCAAATATTTTGATTTTTACACATAAATGACTAACATGCGCAATTTCCGTTGCAGTTTTCTAAGCAACTACAACATGCAGCAGCCTGATATTTTGCATAATGCTTAATCCTATAGTCCCATATGGTGTAAAGCGATTTTATGCTCCTTGCTCACTTACTTCCTGTTTACCGAATACTTAGATTTGTACACATAGATGACAAACATGCACAATTTCCATCACAGTTTTCTAAGCAACTACAACTTGTAGCAGCCTGATGTTTTGCATATTGCTTTATCCTATAGTCCCATATGGTGTAAAGCGATTTTATGTGCCTTGCTCACCTACTTCCTGTTTACCGAATACTTAGATTTTTACACATAGATGACAAACATGCACAATTTCTGTCGCAGTTTTCTAAGCAACCATAACATGCAGCTGCCTGATGTTTTGCATATTGCTTTATCCTATAGTCCCATATGGTGTAAAGCAATTTTATGCTCCTTGCTCATCAACTTCCTGTTTACCAAATATTTAGATTTTTTACAAATAGATGACAAACATGCAGAATTTCCCTCACAGTTTTCTAAGCAACTATAACATGCAGCTGCTTGATGTTTTGCATATTGCTTTTTCCTAAAGTCCTTTATGGTGTTAAGCAATTTTATGCTCCTTGCTCATCTACTTTCTGTTTAGGGACTTTTTTTAGTTTATTTTTTTACTATAAAGGTGCACTACACAATCTAAAGGGTATCTTTATCACTATATAGGTGATAAAGCATAAACTAAATACATAAACCAAAGGGCATCTTTATTGAAAAATGCAAATTACATTTTGAAAGTAATATTTCACACAGCGGGGGTATCACTAGTGAGCATGAGCTCACAGATTTTCTTGTTTATTGCTGAAATGTTCTCTTAAGTGGCTAAAACTTAACACACATTCAAAAGGCAAGAGAATTATGCAAGATTTTTATTTTCTACTACAAGCCTAAGTTCAGATGAAAAAATAGACAAACAAAAAACATACTAAAAGAATTTGAAAACTAAAAAGAATACAGAAATGAAACTTGATGTACAGATTAATGCAGTAATAGAATTATGTGCAGCATTTCATTTTTTCCCACTTGTCAAAGGTCAAGTCAATTACTTAAAATACTGTTATACATTAAATCTATCTAGCACAAATAATTACTTAATGAGGGTTTTCACTGGTTGGAAACTCTTATATTGTGTGCAATACTTGGATAGCCTTGTTTTTAATGTATTTGCATTTTTTGAACTATAAACTTATCATATACTTGTTGTTATAAATACAAAGTCTTTGATAGATCCATATTTTCTAGCTGGTTTGTTAATCTTAGTTTATACTACACATTATAAGTCTCTTGTAGATTGAAACAATAATATGATTAGCTGCTTCTTGTTTTACACCTTATGTCATTCCACTAGTATGCTTCATTTGCAAATCAAGACCACTATATTGAAGAAGAAATTGTTTTGGCAAAAATAATTTACACAGGTGAAAATATAGGTCTTTAAAATGTAAGTACATGAAAATTTGTAATTAGATGCATAGGTCTTTTAAAACTTATCCCTTTATGCCCTGGGATATATGTATCAACATCTGGGTGACCAGTTTAATTCCAAATCAGCCTGCAGATGTATACTTCTTGCTTTTAGATTTATACTTGTATTTTTATTTTCTGACAAAGAAGCAATAGTTCAGATCCAGATGAGATGGCACTGATGTGCTGGCTGATCTGGATCTACAATTGCTGCCCATGTGATCTGGATCTACAATTGCCGCCCATGTGATCAAAAGCTTGTCCAAGGAGTAAAGTGTTAAAAGCGGTAGTAGTCAACATTTAAAATAATAATTATATGATGAGACTGTGTAACAAGTAAAAATTTTGGGTGTTTCAGTTACCAAATCTGCTGTTCTATGGTCCACCAGGTACTGGTAAAACTTCCACCATATTGGCTGCATCCAGGGAATTGTTTGGGTAATCTCAAGTCATTTAACTATTTTTACTTAACTTTTTTATGAAACAAGGATTGGTGATAACCCTTACTTGCACACTATTCTAAAATAGTCATTTGGTTTGATTATAGATAGAATTTTAACATCTATGTTTCAACAAAATAAAATAAAAAACAATTTGTGATCATTTGGATGTGCACTTTTGATCAAATTCATGTTGAGACTTAAAAAGAAAAGATTGATTGTTCATGCCTTAGTAAGCTTTATTTTAAAGTATAATAGGATTATAAAAATGATGGAATGTTTGTCTATGAGCATGGGTTTCATGATAATTCAAGAAGTATCCAGTGCTTTGATCCTTCCTGATGGGTTGATGAACTAATATTAAAGAACTCTGCTGGCCAACATTGCAGGGCCTGACTGAAAGAAGTAAGTTTGTAACATTTATGCAGGTAGCCAGGCATTTACCTGACTTATGTAGAAGTTGAGTTATTTGCACTTAAAGTTGTTGATGAATTTCAAAGAGTTTTGTCTATCAGATGTGTGAAGCTATTGATAAGGTTTCAAAATAACATGCTTTCAGAACATATGGTCCTTCAATAAACAAAAATTAATTTGGTATGTTAAACTATTGGTAATAACATCATTCCATCAGCTGTCAGTTACTGATTTCTTTTTTACAGTGACATATTTAAGACGAGAGTGTTAGAGCTAAATGCTTCGGATGAGAGAGGTATCAATGTTATTCGAGAGAAAGTGAAGACGTTCTCTCAGCAGTCAGCCAGCAGTGTCAGACCTGAGTATGTGCTTATATTATACATACAATTTCTAATAAGCATACTGTAGAATCTCGAAAATAAGTGCATTATCGAAAGTAAGCGCATACCGAATATAAGCGCATATGTCTCTTACAGAAAACTAATACCCAAAAATAAGCGCATACCCGTCTCTTAAGGTAAAATATATCCCAAAAATAAGCGCATACCCGTCCCTTACAGTTAAAATATACCCCAAATATAAGCGCATTTATGCATACCTAACATGCTCAGTGGTTTAAGTTTCATTAGGTGGGAGCTAAATCGGCCTTTCAATAAAAGATAACTACAGTATATCTGTATCATTTACAATGATCATTAAACGGTATTAGCCATAAAGGTGTGAACAACTCGCATTGCTATTGCTAAAGTGAACCATTTATTCTTTTGTTCGAGTACAATGAAATAAAGTATTATAGTTTTCAATGTTTGTTTGATAATATTTACATGGCTTGAAGTATAAAAAATTTTGTGCATACGCAGTTTTGTGTATTAAATAAATAATGGATGAAACTATAAATATAACTCCAAAAAAAAACTTATGCTCAAAATATAAGATTTAGTGATGATCTATTGTCTCTAATTTGTAATAAACATGCAATAAACATCTTTCCTCTTCAAGGACGATAAAGTGTTTTGATAATCTTTGATGCGTGCGTGTCTTTTAGTGTTATTTTGTTTCAAAAATAAGCGTATATTCGGTCAGTCTAAGCTATAAGCGCATATTGAATATAAGAGCATATTCAGCGGCTTAAATATAAGCGCATATCAAATATTAGCGCATATTCCGCGTCGTAAATATAAGCACATATCTCAATATAAGCGCATAAAAGCGTCACAAATGCAAAAGTAAGCGTATCCTCTTTTTTTGAGATTCTACAGTATCTGTAGTATTGATACAGTTTTCAGGGATTTTATCAGTCTCCTAACCCTATAATCCACAGAATATGGATCCAGAACTGCTGGTACATCAATGCCATTGATCAGGATCCACACTGTTCACTTTTAGATTCATTAGGTTATATCTGAACAAAAAGAATCAGTGTAGATCCTTATCAGGTGGCTGATCAGTTTACACATGCAATAAAACCTGTATATACGCCTTTCCAATAAACAGTATCGCAGTCCTGTACGAGTTACTTCCCGCGACAGAAAATCAATCCAAAACGAGGCTCTGCAGGATAGCTGAACGATCGGGCTAATGGCTTAAGCACATAATAGCTAACCTTATCCGCTATATTACAGGTCTGCGTTCGTCGCCGGCGGTGAAAAAATAAGTTGCTGGTCTGTTATTCTAACCAGACTTTTTTATGTTTACTATTTGTTAGATATTTAGATTTTTAATGATTTAAGAACATGTACCTACTTGTTGATAGTAGGCAGTATGAAACGCAATTTGGACAAACATAAGCATTAATTTTACCAATTATGTACAACAATTTCTTCTTAATATCTTTTCTGCTGAAAATATATTTTACTGGTGTAAATGTTGCAAATTGCTAAGGCTAGTAATGCGCTATTATCCGGAAATCGTCATATGTCAACATCTGGTTACATGATCTGTAGACAAAAAAATACAATCTGAATTTGTTCATACTTACACATTTGAACAATAGAATTGTCCTAAAAATTTAAGGCGTTTATGGTCAACGAATAAATAATTTGAATATTTAAAATGTTATGTATACTTCACAAGCAAATATGATTGATTCTGTCTTGAAATAAAACAGGATCGGTAATCTGATTGTTTGTTGTAGAAGTATCATTCGTAGAATAAAATCCAAGGATTTAGATGCCGGCTTCCAAAAAAGTGGGAATATTTATATCACAATATGGTTGAATATCCAATTTAGATTTCTTAGGTTTGACAGATAGTAATTTTGGCTTAAAAGCCCAAACTCTTAATTAAACATATATAAAATGTTTTGACAAGATTTGTTTCTTATTGACGGCTTTTGTTTCTATAACGTGTCGTTATGTTGATTAAGAATCCATTTAAGTGCTAAATCAAATACATTTGCTGGCACATCCAGTAGTTAAAGGACTCCGAAATACTTAAGAATTGGGAGGTGTAGATACCTTGCAAACAGAAATTACACGATCTCTATTGGTCAATGATATCTGCCCCTTTAAGTAATTGACAGATGACCCTGTGTGCGAGACAGTTTGACATGTTTATGGCATGCCGCCTTCAAAATCAATCGCCGCCGACATAATCACAACATGATGTCAGTAGTTGAATAGACACGCTAATCCGGAAACGAGACTCAATTAAGCCGTGAAGAGAACACTGCGACTGTCTGTTAGTTCAAGTCGTTTAGTGTTTAATGCGAGGAATAATGAATTGACACTTTTAGTCAGAAACCTGATTGTTTTATCAATTATTTTCAAAAATATCATGACGCTGATGTATTATCACTAATTCAAAGAGAAAATACATTTTTCAAAAAATAATTTTATGATAAAAATGAAAGTTGTAGGTACATATTCCCTATTACGTTATTACAGCGCGCAATCATTTTTCCTGTAAAGCAGTCACGTGACTGGACAGGGGAGGTAACCAAATAAATTCATCGAATTATTGGAAAGGCGTATAGGGTAAAGGGTTGATATAACTTCCTAATTAACTAATCCTGCATTTAACAAAAGCACATCATCATGAATTTTTTATCTCTATTGATCGGAATATATTTCAACTTTCAAATTTATTATCCCTAAAAATGTTGATTTGTTATGGAAAATGTTAGATCCTTAAATACAATCCGTGATTGTACTGGATTTTATTCTCTGAACAGAGCAGAAATGACCAATTATACTAAAAGTGCAGGTAAACTTGAAGATTTGTTCCTAATTTCAGTATTAAAAACGTTTTTTGTGTCGGCGATAGATAGGGATCGCTTTGTCGATCCAATAGTCTGTCACGAAAACGTAACGTTGGCAATAACTTTGCCGTTTCTTTATATTTCTTCATGAAACTTTCAAATATTATTGCTTATGACAACACGCACGTGATGATGACAATTTCTTTAGGTCAAGGTCACATTGATGGAGTTATGCCCCTTTTTGAACTTGGATTTTGACACGAAAACTTAACATTGGCTATAACTTTGCCATTTCTCAATATTTCTTCATGAATCTTTCAACTTATATTGCTTATGACGACATGCTTATGATGATGCCGATTTTTTTTGGTCAAGGACACATTCAATAGAGTTATGCCCCTTTTGTACTTGCATTTTTATTCCGACATAGCACCAGAGGGTGACACAAATGTTCAACTGAACACCCATCTAGTTTGAATAAACTAACTATACAAAGTGCTTAAATCTGGAATACCGTATATTCCCTATTAAAGGCCCCTCCCCTAATAAACGCCCCCCAGTCTTTTTTCAAAAGTAAACAAGTGACTTACAATGACATGATAATCTTTAATCTCTCAGCATAAATCCAAATGAATACATTTCATCATTTCGGTGTGAAAAATTTCATTTCAGGTTAAGTTTTTTTAAAATAAGTTATAGGAAAATGACAAAATTGTTTCCTATGGTTATTTATTAAAAAATAACACAATTATTGAAAACTACATTTTGTCAATAGTTGGTCTCTATTAAACGCGCCCCCCCCCCTTTTGCAAAATGTAACGCCCCCGGGGGCGTTTAATAGGGAATATACGGTAAGTAAAATTTATGTGGTATTTTTTAGTGGAAGGCCATGTCCCCCATTTAAGATTGTGATTCTAGACGAGGCAGATTCAATGACGGAAGCAGCTCAGGTAAATATTGTCAAGGCAGTGATCGAAAATACTTTCTTTACTAGTAGGGACAAAAAGTCAAACCCATCTATATTACCTAATGCAATAATGCAAGAATATTTGATCGAATGAAGGTACAAAATGTATTCATTTGAAACATATACATTATTTAAATGCTGTTGAAGGAATCACTTGGGCTTCCAAAGTCAATGGTGCTAAAATTGTTTCCACTCCTTATCTCTTGAACCACTTGAAGAATTTTGGAATTACATGTACTTGGTAGAATTGTTGAACTTAATGGCAGAATGGGCAGAACATACAGTGCTGATCTGTTGTGAAGGTCACACTTTGGCTTCCAAAGTCACTGGCCCTAAAATCTTGTTTGCTTCACATCTCTTGAACCCCTTGAACAATTTTGTAAATTTTGAGTAGAAATATTCGCATAATGAAAAAAATGTGCAGAATATACAGTTACAATGACCTTCTTTAAGGTGAAATTCAGACTTGGTCTTCCAGGACAAAATGTGGAATTTTAAGGCAAAACTTTGTTTCTGATCAAGAGCTTGATTTTAGTGTACATTCTGAGAGTGTGTATATTTTCAGGCTGCATTGAGAAGAACAATGGAGAAGCAGTCAAAGACTACCCGATTCTGTCTGATCTGTAACTATGTGAGCCGAATTATTGAACCAATCGCCTCACGATGTGCCAAGTTCAGATTCAAACCTCTAGCAGAGGACGTACTTGTAAAACGACTTCGACATATCTGTGACCAGGAGAACATACAGTGTGATGATAATGTAAGCTATATTCTACTTTTGTTCTGCATATTAACTTTAATAAACTGTTTCTTTAGCTTTTAAAAATAATGTTTCAGCTTATTAGTTGGAGAAATGGTGATCATTTGGCAGTTTCCCAACAAATATTGGTCAGCACCAGTTACAAAACTAAAATTTGAGCTTATTTGTGTTGTTCAAGAGGATTTCAGTTTTATCATAGACAATACAAGGACTAAGTGTTTCAGTATGAGGGGACATGTCATCCTGCACTTTGTGATAAGAAAGCAATTTGTTATATAAAGAAGTACTATTGAAGATGTCTTTATATTAATGTGATTTCATGAATGTTATTACAAATTCTGTCAATATCATTTTTATGCCCCCGAAGGGAGGCATATAGTAATCGGACCGTCCGTCCGAAATAATCTTGTCCTCGCTTCTTCTCCAAAACTGCTTGAGGGATTTCTTTGAAACTTCACAGGAGTGTTTGTCATCAAGCCTAGTTGTGCATATCATCAGGAAATTCTGCTCGGATTATTTTTGGCTGAGTTATGGCTCTTTTTAGCAAAATCTTGTCCTCGCTTCTTCTCCAAAACCGCTTGAGGGGTTTCATTGAAACTTCACAGGAGTGTTTGTCACCAAGCCTAGTTGTGCATATCCTAAGGAATTTCTGATCGGATTATTTTTGGCAGAGTTATGGGCCTTTTTACCTAAACCCTAACCCTAACCCTAAGGTAAATTTTGTTAAAGCAATAGAGGTTACATTTTTTGTCCGATTGTCATGAAATTTGGTATAAATATTGATATTGATGATTTCTACACAAATTATTAAAATCATGTTGTTAAATTGACCAGGGGCCCTGCCCTGGGGATTTTAATTTTTTTTTTTAATTCTGTTTTTAACCTTTGATTTTCTACAGTTATCAACCAGATTTTGACACAACCTTTATACCATCTTAAAATTCAATCTTTCCTGAACAATTCATTCACTGGTTGTTCAGTGATAAAATTTGAAACAAAAATTTTAGTAGCAGGGTGAAAATTTCAAGTGTCAAAATCCAATATTTCTACCTGTCTTCAGCTATATTTGTGTTTACCAGTTTATTGCTCCAGCTGCTAGACAATGACATGATGAACTTTGCTGCTTAGATCTGTGTTATGCAATATAAAGAACTTTGCTCTGGAAGATTTTATAGGGTAAATTTTGTCATTTTATGGATAGTGCCAAATAAACTTTCTTACTTTATAGCACTTTCACCGAGTCCAATCGTTCAGTATAGGTCCCAGGAGGAGAACGCATGGATAGACCGCTTTTTCAGGAGGGAATTGGGTACTGTGGTCAGTAAATCGTCTCGCATTTCTTTGAAAATTCATATTTCAGATAAAGATATGGCCTATGCTGATCTCCTATATATACTCTAACCAATGGTCATCTCACATCCGCCAAACTTTCGGTATCTTCTGAGAACATTCTCCACAACTGCACTAGAAAATCGCAAAAAATGGCAAAATCACTCTTTAAAAGCTAATAATTTGATAATTAAACAAAGTTCTGAGCATTGGTTTCGTTCTAAACATTCGTTTAACACTTGTCTTCATGTGTCATAAGCCTCAACTATTTTAAAGTCGTTTTAGAAGGACTTAGACCACAAGTTATAAAATTTTCAAAAAGAACGCATGGGTAGAAGTTTTCATCAATTTTCCAAATGAACGCATGGACAGGAGGCATTTTAGAAATCCACGTTTTTTCGTGAATAACTCACATTAAATCGACTTTTTGACTGTTATATTTCACAATACTTCATTCTGAATTGCTAAAATATCATTTAGATCGGTCTCTAGTTTCGTATCGGTAATAATCGATACCATAGGGCCTATATAGTTTTTGAGATTAACTTGGAATTATTCATCATGCAAACGAAACTTCTGACATCTCATAATAACTGATACGCTTCCCACGATGATTCATTATTCTCTGCTTCAGATGTAAACTTTTTATAATCATTTATATTGATACAAAAAACAAGAAACACTAATGTTACAGTATTAACTTCATGAATAACTCCCCTTTTTCTAACCTCCGCCATTTGTAATATTTAGGAAGAATTGAAAAAAAAATATTATTATAGTTGCTTTGATATATTTTCAATTAATATATGCGACATATTTTTACAGTTTTATAGTTCACTTTTATTGCACTATCTCTAGTTGTACGTAAATTAGAAAATGACTTGCATTTAATCAAATGCAGATGATAATCTTGTGCCCGACATTCGAACCTGAGTGATATTTGACCCTGCATATTTGAAATGTATACATTGATCATTGATCTCAAATCTATCACTTAAACTGAAAAACTTGTATTAATATTAATGGATGACGAAGTGTCAAGAGCAGTGGCAGGAATTATAGGTGTATCTGTGCGAGCTGTTGGGGCAGAAGGTTTGTAAGATCGTTTCCTTTTATTTATTATGTTATTTTAATTAAATGATAATTGATATTTGTATATGATAATATAATATTTTAAATGTTCTTTGTAGACCAAAATCTTGTGTTTGAAGGTCTAGAGGTACTGAAGTACTGTAAACAACAATTAACAGATACTAACATTTTTTCTGTTGTTCTTTGTATTTCTATATACACTCAACCAAAGTTCTAATTGGTCATCAACTGTATATGTTAACAATGTATGCTAGTTTCGTTTCTTCCCTACGTCAAAAGAGAATGTGGAAAGAACTGTTTTGTCTTGAAATCAATTTTCTAATGTCTTTTTAATCTTTATTGAGTGTTTTCTTTAATGAATCCAACACCATTTACTTACACCGCCGGGTCAAAATTAGAACAGTCTTTAATTAAAAGGGAGGTAATTTAAAAATTTGATACTTTGATATGGATTTATTTAAACAAATGTGCTGTTGATTAATAAGTGTTTATGTTTTTCCTACTAATGAGGGGTCCTATTAAAACAAAACAAGAAATTAAGAGCAAATTTCTGTTTGCTTGACCTTTTTGTGCAAGAAATGCATTTTTAGCAAAATTAAGGATAACTCTCGCCAAACTGTTCCGAAGTCAATTATTACAAGATTAAAAGTTACGTTGAAGACTGTTATTGGCATATGATCATAAATAAGCAGTGAATTCAGTGTCTTTCTAATAAATAGATACGGACAAAAAGTGACCAATTAGAACTTTGGTTGAGTGTAGTTTCAGTATAAAATTATGATAACATTTGCATTATGACCTTAAATAATGAGTATATTCAACAGTATAATCAATTACACAAAGAAATATTACTTGGTTTTACTTGGCACCTACCCTAGTGCGAAATTTAAACCGGCGCGAAATATATTGATGCAACACTAGAGGTCATGTTTCTGATGTTTATTCTCAATGGGGAAAATTTTCAAATACAGCTTTCGATGGGTTTCAGGTTTGGAAGGAGGATTTTTCAGTTCAATCCTGAGCTTAAATAGTCAATCTTTGTTATAAAATTCAAATGAAAGAAGTAAAAATCGTACATTTTTTAAGACAGTTATCTCGTTTCTAGTTACAGTGTCAGACGTTTCGTTTGCATGATGAATAATTCCAAGTTAATCTCAAAAACTATATAGGCCCTATTGTATCGCTTATAAACGATACGAAACTAGAGACCGATCTAAATGATATTTTAGCAATTCAGAATGAAGTATTGTGAAATATAACAGTCAAAATGTCGATTTAATGTGGGTTATTCACGAAAAAACATGGATTTCTAAAATGCCTCCTGCCCATGCGTTCATTTGGAAAATTGATGAAAACTTCTACCCATGCGTTCATTTTGAAAATTTTCTAACTTGTGGTCTAAGTCCTCCTAAAACGACTTTAAAATAGTTGAGGCTTATGACACATGAAGACAAGTGTTAAACGAATCTTTAGAACGAAACAAATGCTCAGAACTTTGTTTAATTATCAAATTATTGGCTTTTAAAGAGTGATTTTGCCATTTTTTGCGATTTTCTAGCGCAGTTGTGGAGAATGTTCTCAGAAGATACCGAAAGTTTGGCGGATGTGAAATGACCATTGTTTAGAGTATTTATAGGAGATCAGCATAGGCCATATCTTTATCTGAAATATGAATTTTCAAAGAAATGCGAGACAATTTACTGACCACAGTACCCAATTCCCTCCTGAAAAAGCGGTCTATCCATGCGTTCTCCTCCTGGGACCTATACTGAACGATTGGACTCGGTGACTTTGAAAATCAGGCTTTTTATGCCCCCGCCATGTAATGGCGGAAGGGCATATAGTGTTCACCCTGGCTGTGTGTGGGTGTGTCAGTGTGTCAGTGTGTCAGTGTGTGTGTATGTTCGAAAATCGTGTCCGCTCTGTAACTTTGTTATTTCTTATTGGATTTTAAAATAACTTGGTATGAATGTTCACCATATCAAGACGGTGTGTCGCGTACAAAACCCATGCCCGTAGGTCCAAGGTCAAGGTCACTGTTACTAAAAATAGAATTTTCTTGTCCGGGCTGTAACTTCCTTATGAAAAGAGGGATTTCAAAATAACTTGGCACAAATGTTCACCATGACAAGGCGGTGTGTCGCGTACAACACCCATGCCTCTAGGTCCAAGGTCAAGGTCACTGTTACTAAAAATAGAATTTTGTTGGAAAAATCTTGTCCGCTCTGTAACTTTGTTATTTCTTAATGGATTTTAAAATAACTTGGTATCAATGTTCACCATATCAAGACGGTGTGTCACGTACAAAACCCATGCCCGTAGGTCCAAGGTCAAGGTCACTGTTACTAAAAATAGAATTTTCTTGTCCGGGCTGTAACTTCCTTATAAAAAGAGGGATTTCAAAATAACTTGGCACAAATGTTCACCATGACAAGGCGGTGTGTCGCGTACAACACCCATGCCTCTAGGTCCAAGGTCAAGGTCACTGTTACTAAAAATAGAATTTTGTTGGAAAAATCTTGTCCGCTCTGTAACTTTGTTATTTCTTAATGGATTTTATAATAACTTGGTATCAATATTCACCATATCAAGACGGTGTGTCGCGTACAAAACCCATGCCTGTAGGTACAAGGTCAAGGTCACTGTTACTAAAAATAGAATTTTCTTGTCCAGGCTGTAACTTTCTTATGAATGGAGGGATTTCAAAATAACTTGGCACAAATGTTCACCATGACAAGGCGGTGTGTCGCGTACAACACCCATGCCTCTAGGTCCAAGGTCAAGGTCACTGTTACTAAAAATAGAATTTTGTTGGAAAAATCTTGTCTGCTCTGTAACTTTGTTATTTCTTAATGGATTTTATAATAACTTGGTATCAATATTCACCATATCAAGACGGTGTGTCGCGTACAATACCCATGCCTGTAGGTACAAGGTCAAGGTCACTGTTACTAAAAATAGAATTTTCTTGTCCAGGCTGTAACTTTCTTATGAATGGAGGGATTTCAAAATAACTTGGCACAAATGTTTACCATGACAAGGCGGTGTGTCGCATACAATACCCATGCCTGTAGGTCCAAGGTCAAGGTCACTGTTACTAAAAATAGAATTGTGCTGGAAAAATCTTGTCCGCTCTGTAACTTTGTTATTTTTTAATGGATTTTAAAATAACTTGGTATAAATATTCACCATATCAAGACAGTGTGTCGCGTACAAGACCCATGCCTGTAGGTCCAAGGTCAAGGTCACTGTTACTTAAAATAGAATTTTCTTGTCCAGGCTGTAACTTCCTTATGAATGGAGGGATTTCAAAATTACTTGGCACAAATGTTCACCATGATAAGGCGATGTGTCCGGTACAACACCCATGCCTAAAGGTCAGAGGTCAAGGTCACTGTTACTAAAAATAGAATTTTCTTATAAAACTCTTGTCTGCTCTGTTTTTATTATGTCTGATTGGATTTTAAAATAACTTGGTATAAATGTTTATTATATCAAGATGATGTGTTGTGTACAATACCCGTGCCTGTAGGTCCAAGGTCAAGGTCACTGTTACAAAAAGTAGAAATTTCTTGTACTGGCTATAACTTCGTTATTAACAGAACGATTTCAAAACAATTTGGCACAAATGTTCACTATGACAAGGCGTTGTGTTGATTACAATTCCCATGCCTGTAGGTCCAAGGTCAAGGTCACATTTACTAAAACCAGAATTTTCTTGTCTGGGCTGTGAGTTTGTTATTACTTATTGGATTTTAAAATAACTTGGTATAAATGTTCACCATGACAAACATGCGTAGCGGGGGCATCCGTGTCCTATGGACACATTTCTAGTCTGATTATGTTATTCACTGTTTGTAAGTAAAACAACAACAAGAACAACAACAACAACAAATTTGTAGCACATTCTCAAAATGTTAAGACTAAATTTAAGAGATTCTTAGATGTATATAGTGTATGTACATAAACTGGCAAGTTAAGGCCACACTTTTTTAGCTCATCTGAGCCATAGGCTCAGCGTGAGTTATTAGGATCGATCAGTGTCTGTCGTCCGTCCACACTTAGTTAGTTAACACTCTAGCGGTCACATTTTTGCCTCGATTGTTTTCAAACTTGGTCAGGATGTTTGTCCTAATGATTTCTCGAACGAGTTCGAATATGGGTCATCTGGGTCTAAAAACTAGGTCACTGTTAATAAAAATAGAATTATCTTGTAAACACTCTAGTGGTCACATTTTTGCCTAGATTGTTTTGAAACTTGGTCAGGATGTTTTTCCCAATGATTTCTCGGACGAGTTCGAATATTGGTCATCTGGGTCCAAAAACTAGGTCACTGTTACTAAAAATATAATTATCTTGTTAACACTCTAGTGGTCGCATTTTTGCCTCAGTTGTTTTGAAACTTGGTCAGGATGTTTGTCCCAATGATTTCTCGGACGAGTTCGAATATTGGTCATCTGGGTCCAAAAACTAGGTCACTGTTACTAAAAATAGAAAAATCTTGTCCAGGCTGTAAATTTGTTATATCTGATTGGATTTCAAAACAACTTGGCACAAATGTTCACCATGACAAGACAGTGTGTTAACTACAATACCCATGTCGGTTGGTCCAAGGTCAAGGTCACTGTTACTAAAAATAGAATTTTCTTGTTAACACTTCAGCAGCCACATTTTTGCTCTGATTGTCATGAAACTTTGTCAGGATATCTGTCTTAGTAATTTCTCGGAGGAGTTGGAATATGGGTCATCTGGGTCCAAAAACTAGGTCACTGTTACTTAAAATAGAATTATCTTGTCTTGGCTGTAAATTTGTCATTTCTACTTGGATTTCAAAATAACTTGGCACAAATGTTCACCATGACAAGGCGGTGTGTCAAGTACAATACCCATGCCGGTTGGTCCAAGGTCAATGTCACTGTTGCTAAAAATAGAATTATCTTCTTAACACTCTAGTCACATTTTTGCTCCGATTGTCACGAAACATGGTCAGGACGTATGTCCCAGTAATTACTTGGACAATTTCGAATATGGGTCATCTGGGGTCAAAAACTAGGTCACTGTTACTAAAAATAGAAAAATCTTGTCCAATCTGTAAATTTGTTATTTCTCATTGGATTTTAAAATAACTTGGCTCAAATGTTTACCATGACAAGATGTTGTTTCACGTACAATACCCATGCCTGTTGGTCCAAGGTCAAGGTCACTGTTACTAAAAATAAAATTTTCTTATCTGGGCTGTAACTTCCTAATAAATGGAGTGATTTCAAAATAACTTTACATAAATGTTCACCATGACAAGGGGGTGTGTTGCTTACAATACCCATGCCGGTAGGTCAAAGGTCAAGGTCACTGTTACTAAAAATAGCATTTTCTTTTCCAAGCTGTAGATTTCTTGTTTCTTATTGGATTTTAAAATAACTTGGTGTAAATGTTCACCATATCGAGACGTTGGGTCACGTACAACACAACTTTGTTGTACTCAGGTGAGCGATAAAGGGCCATCATGGCCCTCTTGTTCATATTACCCACATCATATGTAGTAAGGTCCATAACTCTAATAATCATTTTCCAGGATAATCTCCCCATTAATCTTAGAATTTTCCAAAAAAAAATGTAATATTTAACTTTATTTCACTATATATTTACTACAGACTTAAAACATATGATCCTTTCATCTTTCACATTATATGCATGCAGTATGCTTTGTCTTCCACAAGCATATCATACCTGCCATATCCCCCGGCGGGGGGAAAAATCCCCGGGAATTATATCGGAATCCCCTGGAATTTTGAACCAAATCCCCTGGAATGCTTTCCAGAAATATGGCAGGTATGCATATTTTTCATTACATATGTTACTATATTACTTATGTATACCTATTCAATTTCAAAGCTGCATTTCGGGGGCATATGTCAATTTCAAGTGACAGCTCTTGTTTATCAACAAAATTTCATGCAATTGTTTTATTATCTTTCAAAGTTCAGAGAGTTTTTTGTGATGGTGAAAAAAGCCCTTAATCATTTGAATGTGTTTAAAAAGTAGAAGGGCAGCTCTGGGCTCAAAATCAACAAAATAGCACCTGTTCCACTTAAATAGCCCAGTCATATGGTCAGTATTGTCAAGAAAATGAACACCCTATGATGCTTCTTACAACTGTACGGATTAACACGAAATGATTTCATAGTTGTATACCAGAGAAATGTGATATTTTGGTTTTAGAGTTAGCAATTGAGTATCAGAGGACATTGTTTTAAGTATTACTTTTAATAAGATAAACAAAACATTATTACCGGTAGTTGTAAGTAAAATGCATCCAAATTGCTGTTAGCCGACATGTTGACATGATTTGTATGTTTCAGGCATTAACTGGTTTACTGTATACATCAGAGGGAGATCTTCGTAAAGCAATCACCTTTCTACAGAGTGCCACTCGACTGAAAGCAGGGGACACCATCACACAGCATGATATATATGATATAGCAGGGGTATGGCAAATCAAACACTGATCCTTTCTTCTCCCCTAAACAGTAAAATGTTCACAGCATAACTCTACAAGCTCAGGTCAAGTATATTTTCAATTGAGCCAACTGACTTTGGGAAAATTTGAAGGATATAATTGTTAAACTTTCTGAGTGTCATGATTTAAAATAAGAATTAAAGGTTGTGAAATTTGTATTTCAATGACTTTTTAAACCCTGACTATAAAATCTATCAACACATCATATTTTTGTCCGTTCAAAGGCTGTAGTCCCAGGGGTTTGAATTTTCACCGTTAGAGGTGTCCTGAAAGAAAATGATTTTTTAAAGCTCATCCTGTCTTTTCCTTGCTGCTTTTTGGCTGTTTTCTGGATATTATCATTCCTGTTATGCATATTTCACTTTTTTGATAATTTTAAAGGTAACTAAACATCAGGTAATAAAAGAATAATGTTTTTGTATTTCTTAAATATAGTAATTCTATTACTGTCACATGATAAGTTTGGGAAGATAAGATAAGATTTCCTTTCAGGTAATTCCAGATGATGTTATAGACAACTTGTTGACAGTTTGCCATTCTAACTCTTACGAGAAGCTACAGGCTTTTGTTCAGGTCAGTTTGTTTTGCATAATATATGTGAAGTTATACACACTAGCAGAAAATTCTATTGCACTAGACAAAAATATTTTGTATGGCACATGTACATATAAGTGATGGGGATACTGTAACAACATTACACAAATATACCTCAGATTTTATGCAAGTCCGACAACACTGATTTTCTTGTTGTTTCAAAGTTCTGCTCCTTTTATATTTAAAAAATGTAAACACATTCTGCTACTTGAGGAGTTCAAACTTAACACAGCATCAAGTTATGAGGATATCCATGTCCCGTATCTGTTATTTATGTCCTCTGAGTTTGAATCATTTAAGTTTTACATCCACAGTCCATTACCGTTATGTGTTTTAGTATCTTGATTTTCCACCAAAGTTCCCTTACTCACTCAAAGTTCCAGGTATATATAAATAATGGGGACACAGTGTTGACACTTTGAGTTAATTGTTATAGGATTTGATGAATGAAGGACATCCTGCCTCACAGCTGGTTCTACAGCTCCATGACAAAGTAGTACAGCTGGACGAACTCAACGATAAACACAAATCTGTTGTCATGGAAAAACTAGCAGTAAGATTCTTCATTGTTCATTGGTCAAAAATAACCAAATGAATCTAAAAGTGAAAATTGTAGATCCTGATTAGTAGACATGTAGGTGTCAGCTGATCTGTTTGTTCTTGGGATAGTCCATGGAGTAAATGATTAAGAGAGCAAGGGTACACTTGTTAATTGCTGCTTAACGCTTTATTTTAATAGTGAATGAATATTTGTAAGAGTTAAAGAAGGGTAAAGTAGGTTCTGGTAGTTTTGCAGTAGGAAAGCCTCTATGTATGCTGTTGAAGGAAAATATGGCTTATAAATGTAAGATTAAACTTTTATCCTGATTGGCATTTGGATTTAAATTAGACTGATACTATCTCAGTTTTTCATTTTGTTGCTATGAAAAACCATTACATGATTTCTCAACATTTTAATTTACCTAATGTTGAGAAACACATTGATTATATATAATAGATATATCAAGACTGGTATGGTGTGATGTTGGTGTAATGTTTTCTCTCTATTTATATCTATTCCTTAAAATATTGTATGTTGCATTTTCAGATTGTTGACAAATGTTTGATGGACGGAGCCGACGAGTTTTTACAACTAATGGCCTTATGTTCAGTGCTAATGAAACAGTTTTGTGCACCAGACAAATAAACTTAGTATAATTCCTTGTTAAAAGTCAATATTCAGTGGAACCATACATTGACAAATATCAAGCAGTAATGTCCTGTCAGTGGAGCAATTAACTAGAGAATAGAAGATAATTATGTACTGAAAAAAAGTAATTTATCTAAACCTACGTTCTTTTGGAAGAAATTATGGAGATTTTATTATTTAAACAAACTAAACATTAAATTTGAAAAGTAAACAGAGAAGGTTCAATAAAAATTTCAAGATTGTTGAGATGGAATTGCCACATTACATGAGCGTCAGAACTACTTCCTGTTTCGTGTACCGTTTTCTTCAGATAAGACAAGAATCATTATATTGTTTAATACAAAAATGACTGGATGATAAATAACTGTTGTTTTCAAACTTAATTGTAATATGGTAATAACAATAAATGATACAATTGATGTTCAATTCAAATTTTTAGCTCGACTATCCGAAGAATATGTCGAGCTATTCTACTCACTTGGGCGTCGGCATCTCTGTCCCGCTTTGGTTTAAGTTTGCGTGCGACCTACCTATATCTTAAAAACTACTATAGCTACAGCTTTGAAACTTGGCACACTTGTTCATCATCATATCCCGAGTGTGTATGCCAAGAACCATAACTCTAACTATCATTTTGATCAAATTATGGCCCCTTTTCGACTTAAAATTTCAGGTTAAAGTTTGCGTGCAAGCTACTGTACAAACTCATAACTTCAATAATACTTTTACTACAGCTTTGACACTTGGCACACTTGTTCATCATCATGTCCCGAGTGTGTATGCCAAGAACCATAACTATAACTTTCATTTTGATCAAATTTTGGCCCTTTTTCAACTTAGAATTTCAGGTTAAAGTTTGCGTGCAAGCTACTGTAAGAACACACAACTTCAATACTACTTAACTAAAGTTTTGAAACTTTCAACACTGGTTCACCATCATATCCCAAGTGTGTATGCCAAGAACCATAACTCTAACTTTCATTTTGATCAAATTATGGCCCTTTTTCCACTTAGAATTTCAGGTTAAAGTTTGCGTGCAAGCTATTGTACAAACCCATAACTTCCATACTACTTGTACTACAGCTTTGAAACTTTCAACACTTGTTCATCATCATATCCCGAGTGTGTATGCCAAGAACCATAACTCTAACTTCCATTATGTTCAAATTATGGCCCTTTTTCGACTTAGAATTTCAGGTTAAAGTTCGCGTGCAAGCTAGTTTCTTTCATACTTGTACTAAAGCTTTGAAACTTAAGACACATGTTTTCCATCATGACCTGGACTAAGTATGCCAAGAACCATAACTCTTTCTTTAATTTTAAATCAAATAATGGCCCTTTTTCAACTTGGAATTTCTGGTTAAAGTTTGCGTGCAAGCTAGTTACTTTCATACTTCTTGTACTATAGCTTTGAAACTTAAGACACTTGTTCACCATCATGACCCTGACTATGTATGCCAAGAACCATAACTCTTTCTTTGATTTTTATCAAATTATTGCCCTTTTTTTGACTTAGAATTGCAGGTTAAAGTTTGCGTGCAAGCTAGTTACTTTCATTCTTCTTGTACTATAGCTTTGAAACGTGTTCACCATCATGACCCTGACTATGTTTGCCAAGAACCATAACTCTTTCTTTGATTTTTATCAAATTATTGCCCTTTGTAGAGTTAGAAATTAAGGTTAAAGTTTGCGTGCAAGCTGGTAAAAGCTCATAACTTTCATTCTATTAAAACTACAACTTTAAAACTTTGTATACCTTTATTTTATCATACATCAGGTAAATGTTCAAAGGCCCATAACTCATCCTTGCTTTTTTTATATTTAATGTTTGCCCTTTTTCACTTAGAAATTAGAATTAAGACTTAGAAATTGTGGTTAAAGTTTCAATGTTAGTGTTTTTCATATGTTATGCTATAGAAAAGGTTTAAAACAGAAAACAGTTATACTTAACATACTTTGGAAGAAAGTGTTGAGTGGTTGTGGTGTGGGTGGGGGCATATACTGTACTGTACTGCACTGCACTGCACTACTATACTACACTATACTATACTACACTATACCATACTACACTATACCACACTACACTACTATACTACACTACACTACACTATACTACACTACAATATACTACACTACAATACATCTACACTACATCTACTGTACTGTACCCACCACCACCACCACCACCACCACATACCACCACCAACAACAACACCACCACCACCAACATCACCAACAACACCACCACCAACAACACAAATAACAACAACATCAACAACACTGAACAACACCAACAACTACACCACCACCAACAACAACACCACCACCAAGAACACTGCCAACAACAACAACACCACCAACAACACTACCAACAACACTACCAATAACAAAATCATCACCAACATTAACAACAACACCACCAACAACAACATCAACAACCAACAACAATAACACCACCACCAACAACAACACCAACAAAACCACCAACACCACCAAGAACAACACCATCACTACCAACTACACCATCACTACCAACAACAACACCAACACAAACAACAATGCCAACAACAACAACACCACCAACAACAACACCATCACTACCAACAACAGCAAAAACACCACCAACAACAGCAACCAGCATACCATACTAGACTACACCACACCACTATAGGTGGGCAGGGATAGTGGGTTGATGGGTGTTGGATCAGGGGTGTATGGGCTGGGTTGTGTAAACCCTCTAAAAAAACTACAAGAATAAATTAAGTGTAATTTATTGATTTCCTAACTTGGATTAAGAAACTTTTGTTCATGTGTGTGTGTTGGCGGTGTCATAAACTCCTGAATTACTCCCCAGTTTAAATGAAGCCCAGTTTAAAATGTGCTTAAATATGTCTGACTTTTCGAATAGTCGAGCATGCAGTCGTTTCCGACTGGCTCTTGTTTATTTCTTTATTTACCTGAAATGAAAATTATTTCAGATTGTATCAGGACACCCTCCAAAAGGATGGTTGGTCATCCGGGTATCAGTCTTGTGAATTATCTCTAGAGTTGTGAAGGTTTTTGGATTAAAACTTTTGAATATTTTGAGCATGGATTGTAAATGTATCTGATACTACTAATATTGATTTCAATTAGATTTTGACCCGGCGAGCAACCTTCAACACCTGTTGCACTGCAGCACTTCACTAGACTTATACGAAATTATTAAAATAGATAGTAGACAAAGCAGAGGCAAACATTGCTCAACATTAATAGAATAGATGCAAATATTCAGAGCAACAGCAGCTATTATGCTAGTTGAGGAACTTACCAGAAATTTTGCTGATAAACATGACAATAAGGCCGGACGTAAAATATTCTTTGTTTCCCCATCCTGACCCAAGCAGATTTAGTATGGGTTGGTAGGTCAGTCAAAATATTTTTTATTTGAAATCTTTCAGAATAATGATCCACATTTATTCTTGAAAGCCTTTCTGCAAAATGACCAAGTCATCCTTGTGACGAGCCTGCCCAGAAATTGTGCTATATAAAGAATGAACATTTTGACAATAAAACTTTATTAAGTACTGTAATTATTATTTATTTAATAGAGATATATACAGGTACTGATCATCTCAGTGTTGCAATATTTTAACATGAAAAGAGACACTCCGACCCTTTTGCAAATCAAGTGCTGTCAACAGGACAGCCGGTGATATCCATTTGCTTTCAATTTCCCTATCACCAACAGGCTTATCAACTTCATCACCAATGTCACACATTGTCAACTTTGTTGACAATCTATACATTTTCTTGGATACCAAAGAACGACTGGTGTCTCCATTTTTAACAGGGACACAAACAGAATGTTCCCTGGCTTAAAAGCCAAGTGTACCAAAACAAACAAAAAAATCATTTAGGTTTCGGCGATAAAACTTTGGGTCGCGCCGATTTTTTTGGGTTGGTCGTGGATGGGGAAACAATAATTATTTTAGGCCCAACAGTTAATACTGCACAAAGACTTTGCAGACAGTATCAGCAATCAAAGTGCTATAACTTTAGAGTGACAAGCAGTCTGGCTAGACATCATCCTTATTCTAATGCCCAATGGATGCATGTCTGCAAGAAAGGATGTGCAGCGCCCTTGCACATGAACTTCATCCCTGCCAATTTAACTCTTAATTAGTGCAAGTGTATTAAACTTTATGTTGCAAAATGATCAAAGATTAATTGGATAACTTACACAGCAGATCGAGCATTACATGGAAAAATAATGGATGGAAAATGCCAGGATGTAAACCTGTTTTGGATATCAAACGAAATTTGGAGTTTTCAGCCATTGCTTGTCTTTATATCCACGTTCCTTAGTAACCGTTATGAAATAACTTGTATATCTGCATTTATGCCTTAATTTCCTTGGTAGCTACTATCAGCCTGGTCACTAGACTAATCCAAGATTGCCAGACATTGACATCAGAGTTGATACCTCATCTCTTTATTCATTGCTAGTATTTTTTAAATCGACGGGCTAAGGATATTTTATTGATTAATAAAATTGTGATTAATTAACTGAATTCATACTGACCTTGTTTTTGAACCTCATCTTATTAGCCAATATGACTAACCTTGGCCCAATAACAAGGCCAATATGAATTCAATTGTTTAATTTAATAATACTAAAAGGTACCTTTATATTTTCACTAATACATTTACACATTGTGCTGCAGTAAAATAACAAAAACGGTATATAATCAATTTTTAATCCAACATCAACATTAAAGTACATAATGTCAATTATTAAGTTACTACCACTTTAGCCGACAAACTACTTTCTCTTTGGTGTGTTACTTCAGACATTACTACAACAGTCTTTAAACCAATTACCCTAGGGATACAACCTAAATTACCTTTACCATCGGTGAAGATTCAGATCAGCCTGCACATTCATGCAGTCTGATCTGTGATCTACAGTGTTAGTTGTTAGTCCAAATAATCAAATGAGTAAAAGGGAACAGTGTAGATCCTGATCGGAGTGCACGAGTTTGGACCTATACAGGTCTCGCTGAAGATAATGTCTAAGCCACATCCATGGAGTAAAGGGTTTAAGTTGCATGGGAAGAAATGCATTATGAACATTCTTCAGTTTCTAAGCTCTCCTAAAAATGCATCAAAATGGAGTTTGCAAATCCCTTAACCCTTTACTCCACAGATACAGCTTTACTGCGTGGTTCAACAGTGTATATCCAGATCAGACAGCACAGATATACCAGCTGATCTGGATCTACACTTATTGCACATATATATGGAGTAAAGGGTTAACAGTCCTTTTGCCATTTTAGAACTGGTGGCACATATTTGGCATCAGTAACTCAGAATTGGATAAATAAAAAAGCATTGCACCTTGCTGGAACAGTTCTCTGGTTAGTGAAATATAAAAATGACATCAACATACAATTCTGATTACACGGTAATTGGATTTATAAGGTTTGTGCAAGTACTGAAAGAGCTGTAAGCAACCGAATTCTATCTGCTGGTTAACTATAAGAACAATATAGACCATTAATATAAACAGTTTGACTCTGACTAGCCTAGGTAAGAAAAACCTCATTTTAAACAGATTTTCTGTAAACATGGATTCTTAACTTGCAACATGAATAAGCCCACAGTTTTTAGAAACCAACCTTGGAATCAATTACTGTTGTAGCATTATATTTTGTGCTAGTTTAATTTTGCATGGTTATTTGAACTTGGGGGAAATATTCAAATTCAGAGCATAGTTAAATTTTTAATTAAAAGTTTAAATTCATCTACACACAAAAGTTTCATCTGCAGATTATTACAAAATGTGTCCACAAAATTAAATGATATCACAGTAAACCACACTTTTAATGTTATAGAACAGATCTGCCTATTAACCCAATACACCATGGGATATGGATGTTAAGCATGGGTCAACAGTGTAGATCCAGATAAGCCCGTACATCTTTGCCATATGATCAGATATACAATGTTAGCACATGCGATAACACCCATATAAATGGAGTAATGGGTTAATCAGAGAAGGATGCAATAACTAACACTGTATAAAAGGCATGCGCTGCAGATATTTTAGCTTTTAGACTTAATACAGTCAAACCCGTATCATAACCATCTTCATGATATTCCATCATAATATAAAATGTATTCCTTTCACAATAAAAATCTAAACATACTTCACTTTTCTACAGAGACAACATCTGTTAGTAAAAGTTGCTGTTCAACACCTGAACTGTATAGTATTAAACACAGGATTTTGAAGTGCAAATAACCTGTTCTAGAACTACACAACATCAGTTTTACAATATGAATTGCATCAATAAATACAGGATATAAACAAACCAGCATTGTTTAATTATAGACCAGAACATAACCTATAAAGTAAATGCAGAAAACCAGTTTAGTTTATTATTGATGACTAGAAAGCCACATGATATTCTAGTTACAATAAAACCTCTCGTAAAGACCACACTGAAATTAAGAGCACCCCGGTAAAAAAAGATCAGGGCCCAAGATCATAAAACTAAGTTTTGAGATCAGTCTCAAATCTCAAGGATCTGATTGGCTGAAATGGCGACTTGTCGCCATTTCAGCCAATCAGATGCTTGAGATTTGAGACTGATCTCCAGATTTAGTTTTATGATCTTGGGCACAGTATTTCATGTCCCTTTTTAAACTTTTGTCTTCATAGTGAGGTTTCACTATATTAGAAAAATAAGTGCTCTTACTGGAAAAAAGATAGTTGACATGTTTTTTCTGGTTTTAGTCACAAAATATTAAAATTGTGGTTAACTTGATATAAAGACATATTTTTCAAGTATGTATTTGTTGGCCCAGTTGTCAATTATGTACATTACTTCCATGCATACCATGACCAGCATCGGTACATTTAACAAGGGAAATAACTGGCTCGACAGCAGAATATACAGAATATCGTCTTTGTAGAAAACTATACACTGATAAGATATAGACCTCAGGCCTACAATTGCCAAAGATACATTCCAAAAGTTCATTTTATTGTTGCACAACAAAATTAGTGTTCCTTTATCCTTTTAGTATAGTTTATTGAGTGTATTTGCACAGTTGTAGGTCTCTGCTTCATTTACCAACCAGATTTATTTTTTCCAACAGATCAAACAACATTTTTCGTGAACATTAAATTGTACAATGATGAAACTTGACATGATCTGTAAATTATCATTTTTCTAATCATATTAATAGCAAGTGTTAAACCAGTTGAAAACTGGTACCGGTAATAAGTCTTCTTTGCCCAAGGTTATAAAACTGAGCATGGAAACCAGTCTCAAATGTCAAGCATCTGATTGGCTGAAGTGGCGACCTTCAGCACAAATCAATTTCATCTCGACTACTTGATACATATACCTTTATTGTGTGGGTGAATATTGTAGATCCAGATCAGCCTACTATCTGTGCTGTCTGATCAAGATCTGCACTGTTTGCTTTTTGATTTATTAGGTTATTTCTTACCAAGAAGCAAACAGTGTAGATCCTGATCAGACAGCAAAGATGTGCATGCTCTGGATCTACACAGTTTGCACAGGCAATAAAACCTGTATATTAGAGTGAAGGATTAACCAGTTGGGATAACCCTTTCCTGTACAGATACACCTTTATTGCTAGGGCGAACAGTTTAGATCCAGATCAGCCGGCACATCCCTGCTGTCTGATCAGGATCTAAACTGTTCGCTTTTTGATTCATTAGGTTATTTCTGACCAAAATGCGACCAGTGCAGATCCTGATCAGACGGCACAGATGTGCCGGCTGATCTGGATCTACACTGGTCGCACATGCGTAAAAATGCGTATATATCCAGGAAAGGGATAATAATCCACAACCAGATCAGCCACAAAAATTTATCTTTTCAATGTCACTTGTGTATCTTTTGGATAGAAATTATGCTTGAATATCTTGTAAAAAAATCCAACATCATTTTAAATGCTATTGAAAAATTGGAATGCATAAGCAAAAAAAACCAAGACAAGTTGTTCATCAACAAATCCTGGTTGGTAACTAAAACTGCCTGTATGGCTGGTAACAACATGTTCTAACACACAGTCTCACACATATTATCATGGTTAACTCCAGTGATAACAGACATAAATTCTCAATCCAGTGAACTTGACACTCACTACTTTGGAAAGTTCATACTTTTTTGCAATCAATTCTGAGAAATATCAAATAAGGACAAATAAAAGTATTTTGAATTTGACTTACAATCACATATTTTGCGCTAAACACTGTAATACGTTAAGTTTTATCAGCTACTGAAATCTTGATTTCAGGAAGTTTAAGATTGGAATTCATGAGTGTTATCACCATCGTAAATCTTCATTCTGACACAAACAAATACAAGGACACATAAACACATATCTACAAGTATTGTAAAAATTAAATTTGGGCACATAGATTATTCTTTACCTTTAATGCACACTATAAAACATATATAAACATGTATGAAACATGATTATGAGACAGTGATCTGTCCCTGGTCGGAGGTAGAGGAAAATGGAACCAAATCTGGTAGATGACAGTCCTGAAGATCACGTGACATATATCCAACAAGTGTTAGCTGCAGCAGCAGCTTTCGACACAAGTCTTCATTCTTCACTGTCTTCATGAGCATTATCTGCAGATTTCAGGGGACATTACTCTTGTCTGATCAGGGGACAGAACTCTGGGTCAGTCATAATGAAAGACTAAGATGAATGGTGATGATAAATAAACTGGCAATGAAAAAAGTCCAATGGATGAAAGGCTGTATAAATCTGAAAAAGAAATATAACAAAAGTTAGTTCATTTTTAAGTTCCAATGATGTAAAGGGCGGTAACTCAATTTCATTTATTGTTGCAAGTAAGTTGCTGATGATAATAGAATACAATCAAACTTTTAAGAGTCCTTATAATTGATATTAATTACAACAAGATGAAGGCTGTAAAGTTTAATCATTAAATAAATTTAGTCTTTTTTTTCTGCTGATGAAGTGACCCAGTATGGAGTGCCAGCCGATCTTGATCTACACTGTCCGCGTGTGTGATAAAATCTGTATACATGTATGTGGAGTAAAGGGTTAAGAAAATTCACCTCCACATGAACTGACTTAGTATTAAATAACATATTTTATTCCGTTTGCAATAAGTAACATTTTCGTTAATACTTTTAACAATATATCTATTATTTGTATGATTTATGCATTTTGTTGGTGATTACCTCCAATTTTTGGTTATTCATGTTTTTCAACAAAATTAAACAAAACTTTTAAACAACAAAGTGTTGATTTAAATTGTATAACAAAAGCAAAACATACACATGTATTACCATAGAAAGTCTCAGTTTCTTACTTAGGCTATGTTTGTCCAGCAGGCTTTCCAAACCGCATATGGTTTTCAATAATTTGAAACATTTCTCCTGCATTTGGAATTCTTCCTGTTTCTAACTTTGACCAGACTGGAACATCTGTAAAGATATTATTTTGTACCTATCAAAATACAAAATGACTCACTGGAGACTTTAGTATTTAGTATACACTACCTTTTTAGGGTGTCATACAATGAAATGCAATACACAGTCCCCAACTTGTGTTGGCATCAGAAACAGCATAGAAGTTTTTTATAATGGTAAAAGGGTACAAATAGCCAATGATAAAAAATATCCACAACATGACACAAGAACGTCACTCTGATTCAGCCATGTCACTCTGCAAAACATGCATTTGAATGATGAAAGAATTGACTCAGTTCTAAGAAAGGATCAAAAACACTAACTCAGCTTGTTTCTTATGTTCTTACTATGACTAGTTATGTAAAAAAAACCTTTGCACAAAAGACCAGAATAAGAATAAGAATGATAACCTTACCATTTACACTGATTTCAAAGGCCCCTGTGGATATAAGTTGCCCTTCTATGGCATTGCTGATAAAGAAAATCATCAAACACGCATACAACTGAAATAGACCATGATGTACATTATTAACTTGTGAAAAAGAATGAATTCCCTGAAGAAAATCAAATGTGGCATTTTGTTTATCTTTACAAATTTTGCTTACATCACAAAATCAACCTCTCAGAGCTAGTTACTTTCTAGTTTCTACAGCTTAAAAAAGCAATAACTGGTCCAACACTATACAACAAAACTTCAAATAAATAACAGGGGTTCCAGTTGCCTCTTGAAATTCAAAGAAATGCTCATTATGACCCTTGGGAATTTCAACCCAAGGGTCAAATTTCATCATAATTTATAACGAAAAACTGGTGTTGACCCTCAGAAAATGGCAGCGGTGCATTATTTTGACTTTTAATTTTAGACGTAAGAAAGTGAAACCACTGTTAAAATAGAGAATAATGATAAATTTCTGATTTAATACATGGCTTGCATATTTCAGGAGTGAGCTGAATGAAAGAAATACTGAATGAATGGAAGACTATTAACTTAATAGGCCACGAGACTGATCATGACCCTCTCAAAAACTCAGATAGTATCAGATATACAATTTACAACTCATTCACTTACTTTATTCTCTACAGCCCAGGTAAAAATGCTGGGGGTTTCCATGTTGAGATGAGGGAATGGATTCTGGCCGAGGACGACCATGGCAATGATGACAAGTTTGAGAACACCAAGTCCTTGAGCAAAAAGCTGTCGCACAGCCGGAGGAGGATAATTATCTCCCTCAACAGCAAAATGCGGAAACTTCTCATGCAGCACATGTGCATACTGCTCAAAGACTTTACGGTAACCTCAGGAATAGCTGAAACAGAATACAAACACTACAGTACAAGTAAAAAGAATGCAGCTAAATGATTGAACACAAACAATCTGCACATTTTGAATTTATCATCTAGGATATAAAAGTATTTCTACATAGATATGCTTTTTATTAAATGGAGATCAGCCAGCACATCAGCAATACTTACTGGTCAGAAACAACCAATGAATCTGAACTGGTGCCAAGGTTATAAAGCTGAGCATGGAAACCAGTCTCAAATCTCAAGCATCTGATTGGCTGAAATGGCGACCAGTCCCCATTTCAGCCAATCAGATGCTTGAGATTTGAGACTGGTTTCCAAACTCAGTTTTATAACCTTCAGCCCTGATTGTCTACAGGATAAGAGTGATAATCCAAAGAGTAAAGGGTTATTGAACTAAACACCACTTATGCTAAACTAAGTAAAACAAGACTATATGATCAATAAATGTAAAGAAAATAAATCGTAAGACAGTAGTCTTCCAATATGAATATTCTGAACCATGCAGTGGAAAGTAAGGGCACTAGACAACTTTTTGGGACAGGCACCAACACCCTCCGAAAGGGGAATTTTGTGTTGTATTAAGACAAAAAGACAAAAAAGGGGAATTTTAAGTCTTATATGCATGTTTTGACTTTCAAGTGTCACACTTATTAATAACACTGTTTTCCACCACTGATTATAATAAGTAGTATATTTGGTGATTATAGACTTTCATATAAATCAATTTATCATTATTACCTGCATTTTTGGAAGCACTTTGCTTAAATTTTGGAGGGAAATTTTTTCTGAGATAGGGGGAAAAAACATACTTTTTTGAGAGGGGAATGATGCCCCAAAAATTGCCAAACAGGTGCCCTGAAAGACATGATGAACCCTTCATAGAAAGCATCATCTTAATTATTCGAATTTGATTGTATGTTACCATTTAATTTAACCATTTTTTTTTATTTTGGACCCAGCTCTGGAAAGACATGAGGAACTCCATGTTTGAAACAAACAGAGGTCTGTAATAGAATTTTACTCTGACAAAACACTTTTGAAATAGCTTGTCCGATTGGAATTCCTAGTTATTCTATTGTCCGACCCTTACAGTAGCGATAACAGAGTATTTTTAAAAATTAAAGAAATACCACCAAGTTATACATCATTTTAAAGCTAATTCCTTCAGAAAAACAAATATGCAAAAATTAATACAGTAACTGGAAAGGTAATAAATTTACACAAATCGGAAACAGGCCACCCCCTTCTTTGTTTTCTGTCAGATCTGTAATCCTAATAAACTTTTTAGTGTCTATGTATTTCTTTAAATATTAGCTCTATAAAATGTCTAAGTAGTCACAGAAACTGTAATATTGTAATAAGTATATAATAAATTTCAAATTTTCATGGTCTATTGATTTATTAATAGTTAAGACAGAGGGGTTGAAATGTCTGTTTATTTATTAGGGGTTGAAATGTCTTCGTTATTTTGAGGGGTTGAAATGTCTTAGATATTTTGGGGGTTGAAATGCCAGAGGGGTTGAAAAGTCTTTGATTTTACAAATTGCAAAGGGGTTGAAATGTTGAGGGGTTGAAATGTCTTGCACCCTACTTTGATATGTGTTACTTTTTAAACGGACTTTGGACGGTTAAACTACAGTAAAATATGCTGAATAATCAAAGCTATGGCACTGCAGACAAATCTTTTATAAAAATTTTAATTATACCTAATTTAAAAATTAAGTTATCAAGCAATATACATTTTTTAACAAATATTGATGTTCTCTGTTGTTGAAAATAAAATTCCAAATCTCAACTGGGGCTAAAAACTGAATATAATGTATTCAGATAGAACAGTGAATAATGCCTATCAATGCAAGTTGTTGATGCAACACAATATTTTATACTTCCCCAGAAAGACACTGCAGCAGATACAATATTAATTAAATCACAAATGTGGACCAGCAATCAGCGATCAAACTTCGAATCCGTTACTCACCTACATTGGCTAAAATTTGACGAAGAAAAGATCGGTACGCATGCTGTCATGCAACAATTATGCCGTTTTTTAATTTAACAAGTAACATATCCTACTGTGCTTATGTTTATTCATGGAAATTACCTAAATCAATGCAAATATAAACGACAGGAAAAGCAAAAGTTGAAGGAACAAGATTTACTGCCACTCGCGAAAACTGTTTTACTGTCAGAGGAGAGCAGTCTGAAAATCTAAGCGGAGGTTGGCGGAGAATATCGAAGGGGAATACGAGCGACAGGGACACGAGACGGAGGCGATATTCGGGAATCAACGAAATAAGACGAACCTTACATTTTCAAGTATATGATTTTATCCAGCTTGCCCTAAAATGCGCTAACACATATCTTTATCAATACTATGTTGAATGATAAACAAAAGACAATACTTTTTAACAGTGCCTGTGCTTCCCTTTGACCTTTTGAAATTTTTCGTCAATCTGCCGATGAAAAACGGCATTCTTTGACGCTAAATTTCTCTGACCCACATAATTTTGCATAAATTTATTTTTAACCAATTGAGAGCTCACAATCTCCCCTTTAAAATGACTTATAACACTTGGTTGTACCTATAACCAATACGTAGTAAATAAGTGTTTCAGCACATGACCTCGCAGATTCAAACAACAATGGCGACGTAGTAGTCCGTCAGCGCATTAAAATTGTTACAAATAAACAATAAAATAAATATAAAAGACGGTTATAAATATCTGTATTATTACTTTTTCTTAAATATTTAATGTTTACTCTATTGAATTAGGTTATCAATTTTATTTTTTTAGTTATAGATAATGTGCAATTATTTGATAAACATTGCACGGTTATAATGGTGACAGATACGGAATGGCAAAGTTGGAATTGCTTTGTTATCGCTACTTACAGCATGCACTTTCTTTGGGGTCTGTGATAAATGGTACCATAGAGGAATATAGTCTAAGATTTATATGAATACACATCTTAAAATGCAGTTTTTGAAAATTTTGTATCAAATAAATACAAATGATCAAATTGATCAAAAGGGCCTCAAAAAGATGTGATTATTTAATCAATGTGTTCCAGAAGTATATCAAAATAACATAATAACATGAAGATCGATTAAAAGTTATGTTAACATGATACAAATCCACTCAACACGTAATTATTGCTTATCAAATCAGCTACAAGATGGCGGATTATGTAAAGTAAATATAACGCTTTGCCAAATGACCAGATTCTCGTCCAGTCCACGCACCGAAACGAGATTTCCTATATCAGTAATAGAGAGATGTGAATCTTCGTAATATACAAGTCTTTGGTTGAAATGTCAAGGGGTTGAAATGTCTTGCTCCCCACTGCTAAACCCGTGCAGGGGTCAGCATAGATTTTGGGGGGTAGAAAACAAGGTGCCACTTTTCAAGCTGAAAAAAGAATGTTTTGAAAGAAGAGACAATAGAGGCTACTGACAAACAGGTTCAGGAAAAATCCTCAACGGATATCTGTGATTAAATATTTAGAAAAAACAGCGCAAAAATAGACTCGTCTCGTGTCCTCATATTTTCTTACCAATACAAAAACTTTATTGTGGGTGTAGCAAATTGGGCTAATTTTGGAGCTTTGATATCTTTTTGTCCATGTGACGTTTGTTCTGTTCCAGACAGATCCCTCCAAGTGAGAAATACAAACAAAAATAGCCCTGCCACTAGTGGCAAATTGGACAGGTCGGCCATTTTCTTTTCTATGTAGCAATTGAATTTAAACGAATTTCAATTCTTAAATATTTTTTTGCTCTTTTAGTATAGCTAAGCTACCAAGCCTATGTTATTAATTCAGAAAGATTTTAATATAGTTGACTGAATTTTCTACATTACGCGCGAGTCCTTAAATTTTCAAATTAAAAAAATTCGTTCAAAAAATAAAAATGGCGAACCCACCAGCTAAAAGTTCCCCTAGGGATGCTCAAGTGATGGCAGCGATTTTGAAAGATATGGGTGTCAAAGATCATGAACCAAGGCTTATAAATCAAATGTTGGAATTCACTTACCGTGAGTTGAGCGGTATTGTAACGAAAATTAAGAATCAAAACGTGTTGCTATATTCGGATAGTTTTAATTCGGATATTGTCCATCAGCGTAGGACGTTTCGATCCCATAACAATTTTCTATGGCAAGCGGTTTGCACAATTAATCCAATATCTATGGTTTTCGACCAATAACCATTGATATCGGACCGATATCCATATTTATTGACGATAACTAGGGTCACCACCCAGTATCTATAGTTATTGGTGAAAAACCTAGATATCGGATTTAGTTATTTAAAAAAAAGATTTCGATTCAATTCCATTATAATTTTTATGTTCCTTTATTCAAAATTGTAATCATCTTTTAATGTAGGATGCACAGTAAATCAAATCATATTCATTTTATTCTTTAAAACATCAACGTTTCTTCATTGAAATAAAAAAAGCACAATACATTTTTTAGTTATCTTCGAGAAACAAATTAACTCCATAATAACCATAGTTATCAGCCTAAACAGTTGATTGACGATAACCTAGGATACTGATCAATATCTAGTGTTTCTTGCGAAGTGCACAATAATTCTGATAACCATAGTTATTGGTGAAAACCCTAGATATTGCCCGGTAACCACTGTTAACGCCAAGAACTATGGTTTTCAGTCGGTATCTATAGTTTTTGGCGTTATCCCTAGTTACTGGTCCGATAACCATAGTTATTGACAATAACTTTGGTTAACGGCCGATATCTAGGTTTTTCACCAATAACTATAGATACTGGGCGGTAACCCTACTACCCTAGTTATCGTCAATAACTATGGATATCAGGCCGATATATATGGTTATTTTAGTGGTGGCAATACAAGATACTAATTGCTAGTGCATGTGCATAAAATGAAAAACATTTGGGTTGTTTAATTTGGGCTTCATACACTTTAAACAACCAAAATGTTTTCCATACAGTAATGATAATTACTGATTCAATATTTAAATTTTAAATGAAATCAAGCTCATTGCTCAGAGATTCACATTTAATGTTCTACAATACCAGTTTTTATTAACTAGTGATATTCAGTTAACACATAAAAACATAAACTGTAAAGCTTTTCTCAGTTCATACCAAAATATTGAGAAGAATTTGTTATATCACAGCCTTTTGATTGGATATTGAAACACATTTATGACAAAGCAAATGATGGTACAATTTACCGTAGCAACTCGTAGTAAAACAGGTGCTTATTGTTAGCGTAAGACAAAACATTGTGCACAGTCCAATAGTTCGTGAGCTAATGATGTAGCCAGGCCCCAGACCAAATGTTTTCTCATGCAAAATAATTATTGAAACTGAAGAAATTCCGGGGAACATATAGTTGCCAGTTTATCCATCTATCCGTCAGTTTGTGGAAACGAGGGACATGCTTTTGTCCTACCTATTTCTGAGTTCTTCTGTGTCATTGCATTACCCAGCATAGCATCCATTGTTTCCACTGTTATCTTGTATTTAAGAGTAGCACTTACATCCTTCTATTTTGTCAAATTACTCAAAGAGAGTAATAACACATAAAATGATTCAACCTTTCACTGCTCAGTTAATGCTTGGCTTTGTGGCTTAGATAAAATGCAGGAATTATTGTGATCATTATTTTAAAAGAACCCAGATTTGTTGGACAAATCTTTCACATAGAATGAGGCTATACAGTATTCTAATTGCAAAGACCTTTCAAAAATTCAGAGTTGTCAAAAATGGAGTGATGGTTATAAATTAATTACTTCAACTTTTCAAACCCTAAAAATTAAACTTGTCTGTTCTGTTTCAGGGTATATATCTGATGTCCTTGATGATGCTAAGGTTTATTCTGGACATGCTGGGAAGAAAAATATTGACACAGAGGATGTGCAGCTGGCTGTACAGTGCCGTATGGACCATTCCTTCACAGTGCCTCCACCTAGAGATGTAAGTATGTTCAACTAGAAATTAAGGTATTTCATGGTTTATTCCTTCTGCTAAAGATGTAGGTATGTCATGGATTATTCCTTCACATTGCTTCCCCTAGAGATGTATTGCATCTTTCACAACCTGTAAGTTTGTCATAATTCATTGTGAATGACATGTAAGTATGTCATAATTCTTCACAATGGTTTAAAAACTTTTTCCTCCAGACATAAGCATGTCACGAATCATGCATCCTTTCCCCTCTAGGAAAGGCATAATTATTGTTAATCTTGATTGTTGCCTCTGTGTTTTTGTTTGAATGTTTATATATTTAACGGCCTAAAAATGATATTCATATGTAAATTTTCATAGGTCATTGTTTCTTTCAGTTATTGCTGGAGATTGCAAGACACAAAAATGCCCAGTCACTTCCCCTGATAAAACCCTACTCTGGACCACGATTACCACCAGATAGGTACTGCCTCTCAGGACCTAATTATCGGCTCATCAACAAGAAAAAGGTCAGTCATATTGTTACAAGAAACTGTGTTTTACAGTTTTATGTAAGATAATGCTTTGTGTCAATTAAATTTAAATTCTCAATTTCTAGTTTAAAATTAAAATTAAAAAATTCTTTACTAACTGTTTTAAAGTCAATTTTTAATCTTAATTCTCGGAACGTATTCAGTCTGAAAGATAACCAAGTCTCATTGATTGAGCATCAGCTGCATTTTTGTCATCATTGCTGTATTTCAAAATGACAATTCAAAATTGCATTCACAATGAAAAGATACATGAAAACTGTGTAATTTGATGTTTACACTGTTCAACAGCATAAGCTGTTGGGCTGTCATAGTGTCCGGGTCATGTTTAATAATTCATGATTACCAAAGTTCCAACCACTTTCTAGCCTACTAATGACAATGTAGTCTCATAAATAGCCTTATTTTCTTCACTGTTATTTAAATTTGTGTGTTTGAACCTTTTAGTGAGAAATAATATTATTTTTTCTATCTAAATAGTTTGATTGGTGATAAATAGCCCTAAACTAGCTGTACCTCACAATTAGTATTATATGTTTCAGACTTTACTCCTTGCCTTTGGAAAAATATGACACCATTTTATAATGACAAGTTAAGCAATTTCAAGGTTAAATTTTGCAAGGTTACTGCCTTGGAATGGTCAGTTGCAACAGCTGCAACTGGGGGGGGGGGGGGGGGTTTCAAACCAGGTTCTAGGGTACATCCACCTTAAACTTGCCCCACAACAGGTTCTCATATGAACAAACAAGTACAAGTTGTCTTGGGCAAATAACTCCAACCCAAATATCAACTAGACAGTGTTATATGCAAAAGCACATAACATATTATGAGATTTTTCTTAATATTTTGGTAGTATATTTATGCACAAGAGTTGATGAGGTGCATGGCCATTCTTCATAATAGTTGCCACCATAAGAATGTATAAACCAATAAGAAATTGTCATAGCTGAATCATTTATGATTTTATTTTAAATATTTGTTGTTTTGCAGATTATGTGAATGTCTTTACAACTGTACATATTTAAAGTAAATTTATAATGTCCCTTAGATCACAAGTTAATATTTAGTTTAGTGAGTTTATAATGTCTCGGGGACATTGTTTTTACAGGTTCAAAGATTTCCTATAGGTTTACCTGTGAATGCTCTGCAAGGTGGTCACAGAATCTCAATTACACCTCTACCGAAACAACAAACTGGTGAGTATTGTAGCTCTCTTAATTAGAACTAAACACCTGTAGCCTTTCATCCATAAATACACTTTATATGTCTAGATCATGATCCACCGGCAAATCTGTGGATCAGCAGTGGTTGCATCGTTGTCAGAAATAACTTAATGAATCAAAAAGCAAACAGTTTAGATACAGGTCAGCCATACTATGAAATAAAGGGTTAAGAGCAACACCAGAAAAGAAAAGTTTGCAAGCATCCAAGCAAGTTCAGAGTCCTGAATAAACTGCTTGTGAATAACTTTAATTAAAAGTATGTCCTGTTAAAGGGGCAACATTCGCTGCCTCGGCAGCGAGTATTTTGAGGTGTGGCTTTACATACAAGCTATCTGCCAGTTATAATTAACTGTAGTAAAAATAGCCTGTACAGAGTGAGTCACTGCATTACAGCAGACGACAGAATGAAGACTCCATTTGCACTGATAATAAACTTCTATGAATTTTTTTCCTTTCAGGGTTCCTTTGAATTTCTTTTTATCTTGGACTAATTCCTCTCTTGTTTGTTTTTGTGTTCTTTAATTAAAATTCATATTTTCCTATTTGTTGTAAAAGACAAGCAGTCCACTAAATATTTCATTCATAACTTAAGCCAGGAATTTTTCTATTATCACAACATAAAAAGATAATGTCACAAAATTAATTTGCGATCCTGTTGTAACCTTTGAAGTAGCAGAAATCTGGTTTGTTTACTGATACCAGGCTATTGTTCTATCTTTGAAAAAGGATGGAAACTTAAACTTTTGTAGATTCTTTATAGAAAACTATTATGTGTTGATTGATTTATAATACTGAAAGGAAACATTAATATAAATGGCAGTTTCTGATGCAAATGAAATAATTTAGGCAACATAGAGCACAGAGGATAAAAAGCCAAATTTTTGTTACTCTCAGTGAGATTAAGCTTCAATCTTATTAAACATGCTTTCTTGCTGCTGAATGTAAACATTAGCACGTGTTTGTGTTTACAAACACAGTGTTTTATCAGTTAGACACACCTCCCGGGAAATTCAAATTCAAAATTTTCTGTCTGACAGGTTTAAACTTTTTCTGAGAGCCACCTTTATAATTAATATTTCACTTAAATTTTTAGATGAAATGTTTAAAAGGCTTACAATGTACATTTGTGAAAATTTTCTAAATAATTTGTTCAGTAGTTTTTTCAAAGTTTGAAAAAAGGGCTCCTTGATGTGTAACATGCATAAAATTATAGAAAAGCCTGCCCCAGCGCCATCTTGAGGTTTATATAGTCCTGTTGCCCCTTTAACAGAAATATGTCATCTGTATGAACAAAACTGTATTTAACAACAAGAATGATAATTTCTGATAGATTAATTCTTGAGTAATGTTCCCTTTAAATGACTTCGACCTGGAACTTAATGCTGGTTATAACTATGGAAGTATTTGTACTACTTTGACTATATTGTCCACCAAAGCAAAACTATATTTGATACCAAGAATTATAACTGCTGATGAATTGTTTTGTTTCTTTCTAAAACTTGTTGTGGCTTGTATGCCTCTTGAATTACATCTTATCATCACATATTAGAAAACATAGGTAACTTCTTGCTGGCAGGCAACACATGATCCTTGGAACACTGCATGCTGGTTAACGTGTCTGTGTTAAATCAGTTATATACAAACATGCCATCGTTATTATCAGTCATTAGAATTACTTGAAAATTTGCATTATGATTCATCTTTTTTTTTGGATGTCATTACATATAGCATTACAGGATCTTTCATAACAAGGATGGTGGTCACATTTTGCACACCTATACTAAATCACTGTTCACATCTAATGCATGTAACACTGTTGAATCTGGTCAGTTTTAGCCCTTTACTCCATAGATCTTACTTTATTGCATGGGCAAACAGTGTAGATCCAGATCATCCGGTACATCTGTGCCCCCTGATCAGGATCTGTACTTCTTGCTTTTTGATTCATTAGGTTACTTCTGTACAAAATGCCACGAATGCAGATCCTGAGATCAGACAGCACAAGTTTGTGTAAAATGTGCGTATATGGAGTAAATTACTAATTAGTCACCATTTAACAAGCCTGACATTATGAATGAGGCCATCAAGTGTATGCATGTATGGATATCAGATATTTGCGAAAGAATATGTATTGTAGTATTTCAGTTACTTCATATATACACCTTTGCCACAAGGGTGACCAGTTTAGATCCAGATCAGCCTGCATTTCAGTGCCATTTGATCTGGATCTACAGAGTTCAGTTCCTGGCCAGAAATAATCTAATGAATCGAAAGGCGAACAGTTTGGATCCTGATCAGATTGCAAGAATGTGCACCCATGTAATAAAAACCTCTCTGTGGAGCAAGAGGTATTATGGTATATTATGATTTATTTTAGGTAAGATACAGATAGGCACACCTACACAGCACCCACTGACTGTGATAAACAGGCCCTCACAAGTCAAGCCTATTGTTAGAGTTCAACAAGGTAAGGTCATTTCAGTTATGAAAATAAAATATTGTTAACCTCCAGATTATTGTGAATTTAAATGAAAAAATACAAAGCTCTCTGGGTATTGCAAAGGTAATAATGAAAGGTTAAAAAACTGTTAGAATGAGTTTTCAGAAACCATATTGTGTTAAGCCAGTGTGAAGTTTGGCATGCCTAGCATTAACCCTCTACTCTTTATACGCCTTTCCAATAAACAGTTTCGCAGTCCTGTACGAGTTACTTCCCGCGACAGAAAATCAATCCAAAACGAGGCTCTGCAGGATAGCTGAACGATCGGGCTAATGGCTTAAGCACATAATAGCTAACCTTATCCGCTATATTGCAGGTCTGCGTTCGTCGCCGGCGGTGAAAAAATAAGTTGCTGGTCTGTTATTCTAGCCAGACTTTTTTATGTTTACTATTTGTTAGATATTTAGATTTTTAATGATTTAAGAACATGTACCATTCTTGTTGATAGTAGGCAGTATGAAACGCAATTTGGACAAACATAAGCATTAATTTTACCAATTATGTACAACAATTTCTTCTTAATATCTTTTCTACTGAAAATATATTTTACTGGTGTAAATGTTGCAAATTGCTAAGGCTAGTAATGCGCTATTATCTGGAAATCGTGATATGTCAACATCTGGTTACATGATCTGAAGACAAAAAAATACAATCTGAATTTGTTCATACTTACACATTTGAACAATAGAATTGTCCTAAAAATTTAAGGCGTTTATGGTCAACGAATAAATAATTTGAATATTTAAAATGTTACGTATACTTCACAAGCAAATATGATTGATTCTGTCTTGAAATAAAAAAAGATCGGTAATCTGATTGTTTGTTGTAGAAGTATCATTCGTAGAATAAAATCCAAGGATTTAGATGCCGGCTTCCAAAAAGATGGGAATATTTATATCACAATATGGTTGAATATCCAATTTAGATTTCTTAGGTTTGACAGATTGTAATTTTGGCATAAAAGCCCAAACTCTTAATTAAACATATATTAAATGTTTTGACAAGATTTGTTTCTTATTGACGGCTTTTGTTTCTATAACGTGTCGTAATGTTGATTAAGAATCCATTTAAGTGCTAAATCAAATACATTTGCTGGCACATCCAGTAGTTAAAGGACTCCGAAATACTTAAGAATTGGGAGGTGTAGATACCTTGCAAACAGAAATTACACGATCTCTATTGGTCAATGATATCTGCCCCTTTAAGTAATTGACAGATGACCCCATGTGCGAGACAGTTTGACATGTTTATGGCATGCCGCATTCAAAATCAATCGCCGCCGACATAATCACAACATGATGTCAGTAGTTGAATAGACACGCTAATCCGGAAACGAGACTCAATTAAGCCGTGAAGAGAACACTGCGACTGTCTGTTAGTTCAAGTCGTTTAGTGTTTAATGCGAGGAATAATGAATTGACACTTTTAGTCAGAAACCTGATTGTTAAAATTATCAATTATTTTCAAAAATATCATGACGCTGATGTATTATTACTAATTCAAAGAGAAAATACATTTTTCAAAAAATAATTTTATGATAAAATTGAAAGTTGTAGGTACATATTCCCTATAACGTTATTACAGCGCACAATCATTTTTCCTGTAAAGCAGTCACGTGACTGGACAGGGGAGGTAACCAAATAAATTCATCGAATTATTGGAAAGGCGTATATCAGGTTCTATTGCGTGTGTGACCAGTATAGATCCAGATCAGATGGCACATCTACGCCATCTGATTCGGAACTACACCGTTTGCTTCTTGGTATTAAGAAAACAGGATGAATCTCAATATGACCAGTCTAGCTAAAGAGAAGTTGGCACAGATATTCTGGCTGATCTACACTGGTCACCCATGTGATTAAAAGCGTATCAATGGTGTAAAGGGTTAAGGCATTAAGGCATGTACAGCATGAAGATATAACTATAATTCTGTGACTGGTGATTGTTTGTTTTAGGTCCAGGATTGTTACAGACTCAGACGAGTGGTGGTGTTGGTAATCTGGTACCAGCACAGATCATGTCTATGAACCAAGCCATCACTATCACACCTACAATACAGGCACAGACACTCGTGCAAAATATCAATCCTCTCAAACGTAAACTTGATGATGATGATTATGATGCATAGTGCTGAAAATATGAAAAAATTTGTGCTCATCTTTGGAGAAAAAAAGGAAGGATTAACTCCCAGATTAAGGGGAAGTTACAGAAACTCTAGGGGAAATGACCCTCAGAAACTCGAGGAAATAACCCATTCAGAGAAAATCCACATTATCGAGGTCAATGATGGCAAATGTTAACTGAAATGGGAAATCCCATGGTGCAAGCACAGAACACAATTGTTGTAAAAATGGGAGAAACAAGTTCCTTCCTTTTCAGCAAACTAACTGTGACAGAGCTGTGAAAGCCTTCTGACATGATACAGTTCTAGGCAGACATGTGAAGGTCCAGTGTTGATAAATGAATTATAAATGGAAGGAACATGAGAAACCAGGAACAGACTATCTGGCAAATGCTGATGTAAGGGCATTATGTTAAAGCATTCTGAATCAGCTGAAACAATTTACAGATGACATAAGGTGGTAGCTAATATCAAAACATGAATCTGTTCATTATAGACACCTAATATTTTATTTCTCTTTGCTGTTTGTCTGTGTCTACAACAGTCACCCAAAATCTGACTATGTGTTTCTTTATTCAGTAGAAAAACTTTAATATTATGCCCCCTCCCCCAAAGATTAAAGTTATGGTGACCTTTATTGTCTAGAAAAACTTGTTCATAACTTGCAAATTCATTTGCTGCCACCAGAAGGTCATACAAACATCGAAGATTTCCATCTGATTTTTAATGAATGTTCATAAAATCTTGGAGGAGTTTGAAATTGCGTCCTTGTATCCAAGGGGGATCCTTGTATCCAAGGGGTGTCATTGCTTACAGAGGCTTCGATGTCATTGAATTCCAGCTGCTGATTTCATCTTGATGTTATTTTTCAAAATATCAATATAAAAAGTTGCCATGTTGTTGTTTTTTTCATAATCAGAACTAATGGTTGGATTGTCCGGGGAGTGAAATATGGCCAAAGTGTTATGAAAGTGAAGGGCTTATTTATGATATAATATGAATGGACACCTTCTAATATCTGCACATTATCTGTCTATCAAAACAAAGCCAATTATCACATAATTTTGGGGGTTTCTTAAATTTGATGATCAGTAACTGTATACACTCAAAATCCACATTAGTTAATACCCCACCAGTATAAATAAATTCACAGTTGATATCTTTGATAATGACTTACTCACCGAGTCCAATCGTTCACTATAGGTCCCAGGAGGAACGCATGGATAGACCGCTTTTTCAGGAGGGAATTGGGTACTGTGGTAAGTAAATCGTCTCGCATTTCTTTGATAATGCATATATCCGATAAAGACATTGCCTATGCTGATCTCCTATATTTACTCTAAACAATGGGCATCTCACATTCGCCAAACTTTCGGTAATCGGTATCTTAGTTGAACATTATCCACAACTGCACTAGAAAATCGCAAAAAAATGGCAAAATTACTCTTTAAAAGCCAATATTTTGATAATTAAGCAAAGTTCTGAGCATTTGTTTCGTTCTATTATTGTATATAAAAAGTTGTTTTAAAGCAATACAATGCTTTTTTTTTCTGGAGTAAGTACATGCATGCATTCTTTTCATTTGATTTATGCAAAGATTTTCATTCTAGAGAAAAAACAAATATTTGGTAAATAGAGAGCCATAAAACATGGGCGGATCCAGGGGGGGGCGGACCCGGCGTACGCCCCCCTCCCCCTAAAATTGCCCAAGCAAAGTTTTTTTTTCTCTGTAATGAAATATGATATAGGAAAATATATATAAATGTCAAAACATTTTCGCACGCTACGCGTGCAATAAGTTTCGAGACTAGAAGTACACTAATACAATGACATAACGAACAATTCACAAACAATTCCTTCTCATTTTTTTGTAAGATTAATTTGTGATACCTAAGTTTACGTGTTTGCTATATTTTTCCTCTCGCTTGAATTCAGTTTACATGTTCATAGTAAAATACGTTTCTGTATTTTAAATATTCCCGCTTTCACTTACTTCCATTTATATTTTTCCTTTGAGTAAAGTGAGTCAACAAACATGGATGCACCAAGTGGGAAACACGCAAACATTTAAAATATATATATTGTGCAAAAGATCTTATTTTTGTCTCCGTTTGATTCATACCTTAAGCACACAGTAGATTAGAGCTCTCGTACATTGTATTGTATACCCTGGGAAAGTATATTTGAGGTTCTGGAAATGTAAATGAATCCCTTAGAAATGACTAAAACACAGGAGCTTCCGGGGGCATCCGGGCCCCTGGACCCCTGGCCATGGCTTTGCCCTGGACCCACAGGGGGCCATTACGGCCCCCTGGACCCCCAGTCGGATTGTTTATTTTCCGCCCCCCCCCCCCCCCCCACCCCTAACTACAAATCCTGGATCCGCCTATGGTAAAATATTCAATTCGTTCTTGAAATAAAGGTTATTGTCAAAACCAAAGCAATGTTTATTTGCAACCATTAATATAGTGTATTTGCAACCAGTAATATAGTTATTCAAAATAACATGGCAACACTCTACAATGAAATATCACTAAAACACTACTTCTTGTAAAAACAGGTTGGTACCCATAATCACATAATATTCCGAATGATCAATAATATAACATTTTTTTATCAGTGAAAGATGGAATTATATTTCACCAAGTGAGCTCCGGAAATCGTTTCTTTTTTCACCAGTGGTGATTCCGGAGTTCACGATTGAATTGTAGTTCTATCTTTCACTAGTTAAAGCAAATTTCGATGTGGCTCAGACGAATATGTTGGGTAAGGTCTCCAGCGGTAGAGAAAGCCCTCTCGCGTTTGTGATTTTATCTTCACCATGGACACAACCTCTGAAATAAAGAGTAGTTGCATACTTTTCTAAAATGTATTACAAAACAATGAAATCGAAATCCCAGGGCTGCAGATCACGTAAAAGATGGGTTATGCACGGGATACTTCTAAGAAATCCTTAACAGACTAGCTCGTTGGTAAAGTGCTAATGTGCTTTAGTCGCATGATTTTTGAACTTCGTACAAGATCATACTTTTCGGTAACAGTCACACAAACTGCATCGTTTTAGCAACACTCGTTTACCACGGCATTTAATTGTTTTACCTGTTAACACACTTTATATACTGAAAGGATAAAGAAACGCAGGGTAACAATTGGATAGGCAGGTTCGAAAGCTCATGCTCCACGACGGTTTACACTGAGGCAGTGGAGACAAGTTTTATTCACTTTCGACACATGTTAAGGTGTATCATGACCTAATAACTCAATACACAAAGTTTCACTTTATTTGGAGAACGCGTTCTTAATATATCGGAACAAATGTTACCCTGCGTTTCTTTATCCTTTCAGTATAGTTTGGACTTAGTCACTTACGGGTGTTCACACAGGCAAAATTACAAGTTACCGAAACTAGAAGAGTATGGTATTGATTTAAACAATTAATAATAGCATTAAAATATATCAAAGCTAATATTTGTTCCGTTCGCCTAAGAGCTATTAATTAAACGGGCCACATTTGAATAAATAGTTTACCTGTGACGGTTTAAGTGTCTTAAGCTGTAAAAATTAGGCCACAGCATCTTTGAGGTGCGGCACCAGAATGCTTTCATTCGTGCTCGCTCTTCAGGCTTTTTGTGCTGTATGCTTTACAGCAACGTTTGCATACCATCATCTGTAACGACACATGAAATTGGTTAGTGCTTGGTTCTGAAAATATTTCATGAGTGTTTGGTTCAAAATTTAATTGTAGCACAATTTCTCCAAAATGCCAATAAAGTTTTGGAAACCAAGCTGCAGGTACACCATCAGGTATACGCGCAGTTTATATGAGTAGGTGTGCAAAAAGTACTGCGTATATTTACGTCGATTTTTTTCATAAATGGACAGTTCGGGCTTGGTCCATAAATTTATGTAGCAATTATTTTCATTGACTGAAATTTTGTGACAAGCATTCCAGGCAAACTATAGCACTGTCCGGCATAAGTAAGGTATCAAAATGCGGGGAAAATTGGGCGCTGGAACATAGTCTATGTTAGAAAATGTATTTCTTTAATATTCGAGACAAACACATAGAAAATACATACCGTTTTATTGGGAGCCGCCATTTTCTTGTGCTTGGTATCAAAACATGTCAAGTGCAAGTTATCTGCTTAGTAAGGATCAAAATATACAAATGTGGAATTTCTGAGCACTGGCTTCGTAGAAAGCCTCTCCGTTGTTTAGACTACGTAAACTCTGCGTAAACTAAGTGTACATCTTCTACTCCATGTCTGACAGTGACATTTTTCACATTATCAGACTGCACACATTTTAATGTTATAATGTTTACAAGAAGGCACTAGAGGAGGTCGCATCATGTTTAAAGAAGCTGTCAAAAATTTTCCGACTATCCCGAGTTTTGTTAGTGTAGAGTTCGCATTAAATGAGGTAATAAGCATCGTAGCAAAATATAAGTGCCGATTTACGGTGTAATTGGCACTTCCTTTGAATTTAACTACACCATCAAAGAGTGCAATATGTTCTCTACCTATTAACCCTTTTCTCCATAGATACCTCTGTTGCCTGGGTGAAAGGTTTAGATCCAGATCGGCCGGCACATTCGTGCCGTCTGATCAAGATCTAAGCTGTTCGCTTTTTGATTTGTTAGGTTATAATGGACCAAAAAGCAAACAGTGCAGATCCTGATCAGACGGCTGATCTGGATCTACACTGGTCGCACACGCGTAAAAAAGGCGTATATATGAAAGAAATGGTTATGAAGGCTTTGATTGATTGTACCTTAAGTTGGTCAACTTCGTGTTCCTGTCGTTTGTATTACAGTTTCACTGGTGACTTGCTTTATTAAAAGCTTTGAGATAAGGTGCTAAGTCGTCTTCAAGTTCAGTATAAGTTGCGTTTCGCTAGATCGGAGTTCATGAAAACCTTGTTATAAGTAAAAAAATGTTGTGGTTTTAAAATGGTCTAAAAGGTTGGACGCTATGATATGTTCTAATTTTTTACTAAATATGCATGTTAAAGAATTGGTCCGTGTAGTTTGATGAGTCCCTTCTTGCTCCTCTCTTAAAAAGAGGAGTGATATTCTTATTCAGTACTGATGAAACCATCATCACTACTTTTAGAATCTAAATGCACAAACGCTTTTTGTATTATGTTCTTAATTGTTAATTATCTGCGTTTTATTTCCACTTCGTTTTTATTTGGTTTTATGGTTCCATTGCTTTCCATTTCTCCGTTGCGTACATTAGACCTAACACCTATGACTAATACGAGCAAACCAGTCAAGGTAATACCTAAGATGGCCGCTGAATGCCTTCCGCGTAGCGTTTTAGAAAATTTATTTTCTTATTTGGACATCAACGACCTTCGAAATTGTTCCTTGGTTTGCAAGTCTTGGTACAAACTACTAAATGATGAAAATAACGACGTCTGGCGACTTCACTGTGTGCGAAAGCTTGCACTGGAAGCCTTAAAGTCCGATATTTTAGTGAACTGTCCCACCTATAAAGCGAAACTACGTGCGTTTTACCATGCTTGGAACCCTAATGACTGTTCAAGAAACATTTACATTAAACCTAATGGATTTACACTGCATAGAAACCCTGTAGCCCAAAGCACAGATGGTTGTCGTGGCAAGCTCGGATTCAATCAAGGTCGCCATTGTTGGGAAGTTGTGTGGGAGGGGCCGCTTGGAACAATAGCTGTGATTGGCCTTGCTACGAAAACTGCAAACTTACAGATTCATGGATATTCAGCTTTATTAGGAACAGATGATCAGTCATGGGGATGGAATTTAGTGGATAATCATTTGTTACACAATGGAGATTCTCAAGGAAATTTTCCACTTTTAAACAATGCTCCAAAATATCAGGTACTGCAAAAGGGTCAAAAATTAAAGACGAAAACAGGCAATGTGTATGCCACTACCCTTATAAAAATCAGATTCTTTTACTTCATTCTGTTACTTAGGTTTTTCTCAAAGCATATTTGGTGTGCATCAAACGGCCCAGTTTTCTAACTGCCCACTGCAGTAAAGCCCACTGGTACCATAATGGTCCATAATGGATGTTTTCTCATATTTATTTCATTTATTCTGATAATAAATAATATAAGTATGACATTCAGCTGTTATACTCACTATACTTATTACCGCAATATACCTATTACCGCAAGTGCCTTGGTAAGAACAAATTCACATGTATACATGATGATGTCACTTCTTTTTCTGTTAGGATTTGTTTACATTATCTCCCAACATCTCTCAAACAAATTGAACAGCAAAATATATCAAGTTTCTAAATATCTACTTTTTAACAGAAAAAATTAACTTCATACAGAATTGGATAACCACGGTTTATCAAAAAGCATAACTTCAAAAGGTTTTATATATTTAATTCCATGAAGTAAACATTTTTTAGTTACTAATGATTTGTTCCAGCAGAATTTAAGTCAAGTAAGCTACATTTTAACACCAGATTTCTGTTCCTGTATCCTAATTGGCTGAATCGTGGTAATATGTATACAATAAAAAAACAAAGGCTGACACAGAGGTTCATTGCAAAAGCGATTTTTATTATAAAGGATTCCAAATTTTCAAAAAAATTCATCTGTTTTCTAAAGATAATGGATAGTTTTAGTTACATTCATAACAGCTGATTGTTGTTGTTGTAAATTTATTTTAATACACCCTGGGAAACTTAAGACTCGTGGTAATAGGTATGACCAGGATAATATTTTTATTTATTAAAGTAGATCAACATTTAGCACTTGGGTCATCAAATGTGGCTGCTCTAGACCATACCAATATGGTTTTGGGATGTTCTGATAAAAATTTTCACATTTGGCCAATTATATCAGTGTAAACAATTTCTGTTAACCCTTTCCTCCATAGACACACCTTTTTTGCGTGAGCAAACAGTGTAGATCAGGATCTTCACTGTTCTCTTTTGTATTTGTTAGGCTATTTCTGACCAAAATGTGACCAGTGCATATCCTGATCAGACGGCATGGATGTGCCAGCTGATCCGGATCTACACTAGTCGCACATGGTTAAAAATGGGTATATATGGAGGAAAGGGATAAGTACTAAAGTCAAAAGTTTGGAGGGTTTTTTTATGCCCCCGAAGGGAGGCATATAGTAATCGCACTGTCCGTCCGTCCGTCTGTCCGTCCGTCCGTCTTTCCGTCTGTCCGAAATAATCTTGTCCTCGCTTCTCCTCATAAACCGCTTGAGGGATTTCTTTGAAACTTCACAGGAATGTTTGTCACCAAGCCTAGTTGTGCATATCGTCAGGAATTTCTGCTCGGATTATTTTTGGCTGAGTTATGGCCCTTTTAAGCAAAATCTTGTCCTCGCTTCTTCTCCCAAACCGCTTGAGGGATTTCATTGAAACTTCACAGGAATGTTTGTCACCAAGTGTAGATGTGCATGTCCGAAGGAATTTCTGATCGGATTATTTTTGGCGGAGTTATGGACCTTTTTACCTAACCCTAACCCTAAACCCTAACCCTAAACCCTAACCCTAACCCTAACGTAAACTGAAACCGCTTGAGGGATTTCATTGAAACTTCACAGGAGTGTTTGTAACCAAGACTTATTGTGCATATCCAAAGGAATTTCTGATCGGATTATTTTTGGCTGAGTTATGGGCCTTTTTACCTAACCCTTACCCTAAACCCTAACCCTAAGGTAAATTTTGTTAACGCAGTAGAGGTTACATTTTTTGTCCGATTGTCATGAAATTTGGTCAGGATGTTTGTCCCAATAATTTCTCGGACGAGTTCCAATATGGGTCACCAGGGTCCAAAAACTAGGTCACTGTTACTAAAAATAGAATTTTCTTGTTAACATTCTAGCGGTCACATTTTTGCTCCGATTGTCATGAAACTTGGTCAGGATGTTTGTCCCAATGATTTGTCAGAAGAATTCGAATACGGGTCATCTACGTCCAAAAACTAGGTCACTGTTACTTAAAATAGAATTTTCTTGTTAACACTCTAGCGGTCACATTTTTGCTCCGATTGTCATGAAACTTGGTCAGGATGTTTGTCCCAATGATTTCTCAGAAGAGTTCGAATATGGGTCATCTGGGTCCAAAAACTAGGTCACTGTTACTAAAAATAGAATTTTCTTGTTAACACTCTAGCAGTCACATTTTTGCTCCAATTATCATGAAACTTGGTCAGGATATTTGTCCCAATTATTTCTAGGCTGAGTTTGAATATGGGTCATCTGGGTCCAAAAACTAGGTCACTGTTACTATAAATAGAATTTTCTTATTAACACTGTAGCAGTCACATTTTTGTTCCAGTTATCATGAAACTTGATCAGGATGTTTGTCCCAATGATTTCTAGGATGAGTTTGAATATGGATCATCTGGGTCCAAAAACTAGGTCACTGTAACTAAAAATAGAATTTTCTTGTTAACACTCTAGCGGTCACATTTTTGTTCTGATTGTCATGACACTTGGTCAGGATGTTTGTCCCTATGATTTCTGGGACAATTTTGAATATGGGTCGTATGGGTCCAAAAACTAGGTCACTGTTACTAAAAATACAATTTACTTGTTAACACTCTAGAGGTCACATTTTTGCTCCGATTGTCATGAAACTTGGTCAGGATGTTTGTCCCAATGATTTCTCAGACAAGTTCGAATATGGGTCATCTGGGTCCAAAAACTAGGTCACTGTTACTAAAAATAGAATTTTCTTGTTTACACTATAGTGGTCACACTTTACTCTGATTATCAGATTGTAAAGAAACTTGGTCAGGACATATGTCCCAGTTATTAATTGGACGAGTTTGAATATGGGTCACCTGGGGTCAAAAACTAGGTCACTGTTACTATAAATAGAAAAATCTTGTCCAGGCTGTAAATTTGTTATTTCTCATTGGATTTTAAAATAACTTGGCTCAAATGTTTACCATGACAAGATGTACTTTCGCGTACAGTACCCATGCCTGTTGGTCCAAGGTCAAGGTCACCTTTACAAAAAATAACATTTTCTTGTCTGGGCTGTTAATTCCTAATGAATGAAGTGATTTCAAAATAACTTTACATAAATGTTCACCATGACAAAGGCATGTGTTGCTTACAATACCCATGCCGGTAGGTCAAAGGTCAAGGTCACTGTTACGAAAAATAGCATTTTCTTTTCCAAGCTGTAGATTTGTTGTTTCTTATTGGATTTTAAAATAACTTGGTGTAAATGTTCACCTTATGGAGACGTTGGGTCTTGTACAACACAACTTTGTTGTACTCTGGTCAGTGATAAAGGGCCATCATGGCCCTCTGGTTCATACTACCCACATCACATGTAGTAAGGTTCATAACTCTAATAATCATTTTCCAGGATAATTTCCCCAATAATCTTCGAATTTTCTAAAAAAAAATGTCATATTTAACTTTATTTAACTATATATTTACTACAGACTTAAAACATATGATCCTTTCATCTTTCACATTATATGCATGCAGTATGCTTTGTCTTCCACAAGCATATTTTTCATTACATATGTTTATTTATTACATATGTATACCTATTCGATTTCAAAGCTGCATTTCGGGGGCATATGTCAATTTCAAGTGACAGCTCTTGTTTACCACTTAATTAGCTATTTAATACAAGATCCTGTTTATTTTATTTTTATTTACAGGTAGGGGAAAGAATTCGTGTGATACTGGACTGTGATGACAACACTTTAGCATTCGAGAAAAATTATGAATTTTTAGGTAAGCATTTTAATGAACTCTGATCAAACTTTTTATAACTGAATAATTTAATTTTTTATCAAAGACAGAATTTGATAGAAAACTATTTATAATGATGCGATAAAGCATCTGTCGTGAATATGTCTACCCACATAATAAGAATATGGACACCTTAGACACACCAATTTCTATCCAATTTAAGTTGTTCTTGAAACGGATTCAAGAAATCTTTTGGTAACCATGTAAATAAATTTTTGAATTCCAAAGTTTTGGAAGAAGCTAGCCTTAGCTAAGATATATTACATTTTTAATGACCATTGCTAATCATTCAGTTTAGAAAAGCAATTATAAGTTTTCTTGTGGCTAACATTTAAAAAAGTATAACCATTTCTCTTCCTTTTTGCAGGTGTAGCCTTTCGAGGCTTGCCAAATGATAAACATCTGTACCCTTCAGTGTCTGCTGTTTATGGTAATACAGAAGTCACTATGGTTTACCTTGGACAACCTCTAGATGGATGATACATGTTTATCATAGAAACTCTTCCGTTTGAATTTATGATGTCATTCAGTGTACTGTTGAATCATGGGAAAGTATCTGAAAAGATGTTAGTCAAACCGTCTCCTCGAAGACCTATGATTATATGTTCCAGTAGAAGAGTGCTGCATGCCACACCTCAAAAGCAAATCACAAGCATGGTTACTACTTGCTGGCATGGAGCTTTGTTTTCAGTTTGAGAAGTCATTTTAGTGATAGTGGGTGTAGTGATCTGGAAGACTGTGAGTGTCATGATTAGAGATCAGTGTTAAGATATCCAGTGCTTTGGATATCCAAGGTTATCAGAGGAGCTTCAGGGGCAGATAAGTCATGATGTGAGAAAGAAGACTGCTGAATTGAGTGAAAGAAATCATGTCTATTTCTTAACTCTGTAAGTTGTGTGAATTAAATCATGTTTACATGTCTTTTTTTAAAGTCATTTCACAAAAAGGAACCTGTTGGTTGTATACAGTCTGCAAGGTGGTTCAGGGCTGAAGGCCACGGACATTTTCAGGATACATGCACTGTTAATTTTATTGGATATTTTTACAGTTAAATCAGTTTAGAAAAACATACAGTTCAATCAGTTTAGAAAAAACGTCAATCACAGCCATAATAACCATATTTTTTAGCTCACCTGAGTTGGCTCAGGGTGAGCTATTAGGATCGATGAATGTCCGTCGTCCGTCCACACTTCGTTCGTTAACACTCTAGCGGTCACATTTTTGCTCCAATTGTCATGAAACTTGGTCAGGATGTTTGTCCAAATGATTTCTCGGACGAGTTCGAATATGGGTAATCTTGGTCTAAAACTTAGTTCACTGGTACTAAAAATAGAATTTTCTTGTTAACACTCTAGCGGTCACATTTTTGCTCCGATTGTCATAAAAATTGGTCAGGTTGTTTGTCCCAATAATTTCTCAGACGAATTTGAATATGGGTCATCTGGGTCCAAAAACTAGGTCACTGTTACTAAAAATAGAATTTTCTTGTTAACACTCTAGCGGTCACATTTTTGCTCCGATTGTCATGGAACTTTGTCAGGATGTTTGTCCCAATGATTTCTCGGACGAGTTCGAATATGGGTCATCTGGGTCCAAAAACTAGGTCACTGTTACTAAAAATAGAATTTTCTTGTTAACACTCTAGCGGTCACATTTTTGCTGCGATTGTCATGAAACTTGGTCAGGATGTTTGTCCCAATGATTTCTCGGACGAGTTCGAATATGGGTCATCTGGGTCCAAAAACTAGGTCACTGTTACTAAAAATAGAATTTTCTTGTTAACACTCTAGCGGTCACATTTTTGCTGCGATTGTCATGAAACTTGGTCAGGATGTTTGTCCCAATGATTTCTCGGACGAGTTCGAATATGGATCATCTGGGTCCAAAAACTAGGTCACTGTTACTAAAAATAGAATTTTCTTGTTAACACTCTAGAGGTCACATTTTTGCTCCGATTGTCATGAAACTTCGTCAGGATGTTTGTCCCAATGATTTCTCGGACGAATTTGAATATGGGTCATCTGGGTCTAGGTCACTGTTACTAAAAATAACTTTGTTGTACTCAGGTGAGCGATAAAGGGCCATCATGGCCCTCTTGTTATCCTTTTATAATGGGGATTTCAGTAGAAACTTTTCATATGTGGTCAAAGATCTGGCCTAGAATTGGCTGTAGATAGAATGAGATCAAACTGTAAAAGCAAAGAATAAAAAAAAATCATGTCTGTATATTTCATTTATATTTTGTAATAGTTACAAATTAGATGATAATTGACACACTGTAAAATAAAGAAGTTTCTTATAAACAGTTTCTTTACTCCTGTAATGGTAGCAACCAAAACAGAACAACACTTTAATAATGATCAGCACAATTTGGTTTTATTTAGTGCAAACAACAGTAAATTTTGTATCAAACCCATGTCATCAGATTAGAGACAGTAACTCTTACTGACTGCAATAACTGGATGATAAAATCTGATATTTAAGTTGACAATACCCTGTATGTGTTTATAAGGGGATCTTGCAAGTATGCGTTAATTTTCAAAAATCATAAATGATTAACAGGTCATCAGTACGTTTGAGCTTTCTATGAAAACAATTAATACTGTGTAACCTTCCAAACTAGCAATCTGTTGTTTTTTCCCAGTCAATCCATTTTTAGTAAACTTTGAAGCATATATACATAGCCAAAACTTTACCTGAAAAATATTGCTAAAATCACTATTCAGTGAATTGCTATTCCTGAATCCATGGTATCCAGTGGTAGAGCACTCGCTTAGGGTTCGAGCCCCAGTCCGGCCGCTAATTTCCTTAAGCAAGAAATTAAGCCTTCATTGCTTCTCTCCACCCAGGTGTATAAATGGGGGGGGGGGGGGGTAAATGTGAAAGTTTGTTGAATACTTTCAGTAATTACAGACTATAAACCCATACCTTTACCTTTACTGATAATATGTGATGGAAGTATAAACAACACAATATGTACTGCAAGATTACTGATACAAATTTGCTTCAGGAAGATACAGAGGCTAAATATTGTTCATATTGAAAATAATATAATATTATGTTCAATTTGCTTGCTTCAGAATGCAGGACTTCATAACTAAGGAAATCCCTGTATAATTGACCAGCTTGTTCCTTTTAGTGCAATGAGTTATTTTGTTATAGTAATCATAGCTGTTTATAAACTTTATATTAGCGTCGATATTCACACAGCGTAATTGTTTACAATAACATTAAGAATCATTGCAAGTTAAATTTTTAATTTTTCTTTGAGTTTCATAAATGTGCTGGGTTTTTTTTTCCAAGTCAAAAATGTGCCAAAAAGCATGGATTTAATTTTTAACAATCATGTACACAATTAATGATTTCAACCAATGTTTGTATATTGATTAGATGCTGTTTTGATAGTCTTTCATTTAGTAAATCAGACATGTTTTCTGAGTTTGATAACAGCATTTTGGAATTAGGCATCTGTGTTTAATACCTTATTTCCCCTGCCACTTTTTGGCAGTGTACTGTCCTTTTTTAATCCTGGATGCAACACTATGACACCATTACTTCTGACAGGAACTGACATGTCCTCGCTTAGTATGTTTATTTGAGTGGTAAATGACATGATTTCTGTCAGAAGGCTATGTTAACTGCTTTGCAATCTTAGGAAATACATCCTCCGATTCAAAGTCATGACTGTATACTGTCTACTGATCTAGCTTGGACATAAGATGAGAAAAGTGATATTGGACACCAGTCTCAAACTCTAGTTTTTATTTTATCCAGTTGGAGACTGGTCGCAGTTTTAATCTATCAGATGCCAGAGATTTGAGGTTGGCGCCCAGTCTCAGTTTTATGATCTCAAGCCCAGGGTTGGAGGTTATAAAGTGAGCATGGAAACCAGTCTCAAATCTCAAGCATCTGATTGGCTGAAATGGCGATCTGATTGGCTGAAATAGCGACCAGTCGCCATTTCAGCCAATCAGATGCTTGAGATTTGAGACTGGTTTCCATGCTCAGTTTTATAACCTTGGGCACAGATGATTTTCAACACCAAAATTGCTTTACATGTGATTTGTGGTGTGTTTGTTGGTAATAAATAACAGTACTATAATGAATTTACATGTTGAGCCTTGTCAACAAATTTCATGATGTTGTAAAATATTAGCATGAAAGATTTTGAAAAGCATGTTGTAAAAGAAATTCTGTAATAAAATATGGGTCTTATTTTGCCATATTGTGGTTATTTAGACCAGTTGTTTTATCAGAGATGATGTTAAGTTCTGCAATATGTACAGATCAATTTGTTATTGTATAAATTTGAATTGTGAATGTTAGCTTTGAGATGCATGCTTGTATTTTTATTAGAAAAAAATCATATTTACATAGCTTTCCCAGTGTGTGTATGTAAATGCTATGTTACTTTTATTTCTAAAATAACAGACCTGAATACTATCATACTGTAATTTGATGGATTTATAAAAGATTCTTTATCATTGTAGGAACTGGTTAGCCAGCATACCCATGAAATTTGATCAGGGTCTAAATTTAGTAAATATATGGCATTAAAAAAGAATAATTACAGTTATAAAACGCTGAATGGTTCTCATTGAAATTTAAATTCCTAAATCATTTAACAATATTTATCACATTATACAAGGGGTTTTTCTCACAAATTGTCGTAATTTAAACCATGAATTATTTGATGCCAACTTATATTAAATAATTTCATCATTAGATTAACCCTACATAGTTTTAAAACTATTATAAAACAGTAACATTTTGTTGTACTATAAATCTCGGGAAGCTATCATTTTTGCTTGGGTTAAGTTTGTCTGGAACATGCTCACATTCTAATTCAAATAATAACTATAATCCTTTACTCCATGGGATATGGCTCGTATCCTATGGGCTACCACTGTGTAGATCCAGATCATCTGGCACATCTGATCTATCTGATATAAAGGGTCTAAACAGATCATTTATACATTTACTAGTTTATTTCTGATCAAGTAGCGAACAGTGTAGATCCAGATCAGAGTAGACCAGGATCATTCTGCACATTCACACAGTCTGATCTGGGTATATGCTGTTTGAATTCAGTGAGAGAAACATTCTTAATGCATCTGTTAACACTTTCCTCCATAGATACACCTTTATTGCACAGGCGAACATTCTTTCCGTCTGATCAGGATCTAAACTGTTCACTTTGATTCATCAGGATATTTCTGACCAAAATGCGACTAGTGCAGATCCTGATCAGATGGCACAGATGTGCCGGCTGATCTGGTTTTACACTGGTCACACATGTGTAAAAATGTGTATATATGGAGGAAAGGGTTAAACAATCAAGATCCTTTTTTGGATGGTGTTAGTTTGCAGTGCCATCAAGATCTACTCTTACCAGATATTCAAAATTTATTGTTTTCTTAAGGTTCATTGCCTAAGGGTTATTAGTTATACTATTTTATCTAATCTGTATTTCCAAATTTACTGTAAAGGAACCCCATACCAGTTACTGAATAATGAAAAAAAGTTGTAAGAATCTGGTATTTAGTATGCGTATTTCAAGCAGCAGAGTCATGGTTTGGACAGACTTTTTGTGGAAAAATAAGGTTGTGTTGTGTTGGTAAGACTTTTGCAATAGGCCAAATCTCAAATATGTTTGATTGGTTGTAATGAATGTGTATGCCACCTTATGAAATGAGCTCATTTTCAGATTTGTCATGTGTGACCCCTTTTTTATACTTGTGCATAAAAGCCTTTTTATTGATCATGGTCATTTTAGGCTACTGCAAAAAATTAATGAAAAATATATTTGATTAAATTTTAAGAAAACTGGGAGAAATTTTGCTGCTTTAAAAGAATTAATTCAAACCAAATGGCAACATGGTGTTTATGGCCTATGTGTCTAGTGTAGACCCTGATCACATGCAGCTGCTCAGCCAGAACAGGGTCCAAACTGTTCCCTATTCAGTCAGTGAAGTATTCTTAACCCTTTCCTCCATATATATGCCTTCTTTTTGTGGGCAAATGGTGTAGATCCAGATCATCCGCCCTATTCTGTAACATCTGATCAGAATCTTCACTGTTTGCTTTAAGATTCATGAGGTTATTTTTGACCAAGTTGCAACCAGTACAGATCCAGATCAGATGGCATGGATGTGCCAGCTGACCTGTGCCCAAGATCATAAAACTAAATCTGGAGATCAGTCACAAATCTCAAGCATCTGATTGGCTGAAATGGCGACCAGTCGCCATTTCAGCCAATCAGATCCTTGAGATTTGAGACTGATCTCAAATCTTAGTTTTATGATCTTGGGCCCTGGATCTACATTTTAGGCATGTGTAAAAAACTTGTATATATGGAAATAAAGGGTTAATGCATCTAGAAAATAACAAAGATCTTTTGCAGACTGTATAAGTCAGGGTGTACACTTATCTCATAGTCTATAAGACCCATTTTGCAATGGTGTATCACATAAAATTGTTTATTATACCATTTTGTACTTGACATGTTTTATTTGCTATGAATTGTGTAAGAATGTGCTAATAGTGATAGATTTCTACTCTTATTAATAAAGTGTGGAGTAATAAAGAAAAAGTCAGATATGCTTGATTTTGTGTTGCTTTTAAGCGGCAGATACTTTTTGGCTGGTTTTAGATATGTGTAACATATTATGGATAAGTAGCAGTCATGTGCTGCTCTGTTCATTTAACCCTTTCCTCCATAGACACACCTTTATTGGGTGGGTGAACAGTGTAGATCCAGATCAGCTGGCACATCCGGGTTGAAGGTTATAAAGCTGAGATTGGAAACCAGTCTCAAATCTCAAGCATCTGATGGCTGAAATGGCGACCAGTCGCCATTTCAGCCAATCAGATGCTTGAGATTTGAGACTGGTTTCCATGTTCAACTTTATAACCTTGGGGCCCGTGCCGTCTGATCAGGATCTGCACTGTTCGCTTTTTGATTTATTAGGTTATTTCTGACCAAAATGCGACCAGTGATCAAGATACAAGATATAAAATTTTATTTATAGTCGGTATTGTATATAAAGGTTAACATTAGCTATGCATAGCTATTGACCGACATCATATTAACAAGAAACAATAACAAGCATTTAGTTATTCAGCAGAAGCATATATGATACATTAAAAGGAACATGCAAATATTAAGATACAAGTACACTTATTATTATTTTAAAAATAATACACAATAAAATATTGAGAGGAAACATTTTCAAATTTATATCACATTATATCACTGATTAATTAAAACTTGCACATGATAAAAATATTGAATAAATATAATTATATCAGTTTATATCACAGTATCTGGCAGTTGTTTCATTAAATAATATTAAGGTTATTACATTCTATGAATAACAACATAAAACAGCTCAAGGATACATGTATAATGACATCACAAGGACTGGACCAAGTTACTTATAAGTTACATAAGTGACTAACATATACACTAAGACATTAAATTAAAACATATTGACAATAGGACAGAAATATAAGAAACATTTGAACTGTAATAAAACATGGAACAGCATAAAAGCGGCAGTCATGCACAGGCGACTGAAATTGCAAGCAGCAAACAAACATATATGGCTAGGTGCTCTGACTACAACATGAGCAGTAGCAACTCTCCCCATTCCAACAGCTGACCAAACTCTGAAACTGCTTGTAACTTGTCTGGTCTCTATAATGCTGGGGGAGCGAGTTCCATAGCTTGGCAGCTGTGTAACTTGTAGTTCTTACCTGTGGTATTTCTGCAGTGTTAGTATACCTAAAAGAATAAGAGTTGCATTTTATCTTAACTAGATCATTCAAGTATGTAGGTGTTTCTTTATTGATAATTTTGTATGTTTCAATGGCAATAGATCTCAGCCGCCTTATTTTTAATGAGGGAAGTTTGGATTTAATAAGTAAATCATCATTTGAAGAAGAATAATCATTGTAAATGAAACCCAGAGCTCTTTCTTGAATTTTCTCTATTTTCTTAGTATTTACTTCACCACAGAAGTGCCAGATTAATGGACAGTAATTAAAATTGGATAAAATAAAGGAATGGTAATTGTCATTTTTCCAAGTTTGCAAAGATGCTTGCCAATTCTTTTTAATACATTTAACTGTCTGGATGCTTTTTTACAAATATTTGATACATGACGATCAAAATTTAGTTTAAAATCAATGGTGACTCAAAGAAGTTTAACTTCATCTTCACACTTAATCATTGATTTTTGGTCTAAGTTAAAAGAAACATTATGAAGTTTGGTTTTTCTACCTATTGCTATAGCTTGAAATTTTTCAGGATTGGCCTGCATCTTGTTGTCTGAAAACCATTTAATAAGTGTAGATCAGTAGTTCAATCAGGAGAACATGGCAATATCCGATTTTAAAACTGTTTGCTGATAAACCATATTTAAACTATCTAGTTTGTCATTTGACTGTCTAGTTAACCAATCACTTACTAAAGGTATATACGGAATTCCATATACGACAGCGTACTGCTTACTGCCTACTGTACGGAATTCCATATACGACCGCGTATTGCTAACTGCATACCGCTTACTGCTTACGGCTTTCTGCTTACTGCTTACCGCCTACTGCGTGCTGCTTAAAGTTGAAATGAAAGTATAAATGCATGCCCGTCCATTGAAATGAAAGTATAAATGCATGCCCGTCTGCATGCCCGTCCATCTCTGCATGCCCGTCCATCTCTGGCACTCTATTCTCACAGCCTTATACTTTCATTTCAACTTTAAGCAGCACGCAGTAGGCAGTAAGCAGAACGCAGTAAGCATTAAGCAGTAAGCCGTAGGTAGTAAGCAGTATGCTGTCGTATATGGAATTCCGTAAGTATATCTGTTCCTTGGTCTTTTCGTTTTAATCACCTCCGATGTCACCAGTTTCTACATACCGATAAGCGGAAAGCTGAGTTTTGAGACCAGGCTTTGAATTAAGTACATGTAATCATTTTCTTTAAAACACCCATAGATAATCATTCATGTAATGTGGATGGTAGAAAAGAAAGAATTTTCCATGCAATCATTTTTATGCCCCCATGCACTTGTCTGTACGTCCATCTGTATGTACGTCCCCCAAATCTTGTGGTTTTAACTCCTCATTAAGTATTGAGCTGATTTCTTTCAAACTTGCACAGATGATCAAGCAGGATGTGCATATGATGATAATGAAAAGATTCTTTCCTGCGACCATTTTACCAGAGTTATGGCCCTTTGTTACAAATGTTGTAGCAGTGGGGGCATCAGTGTCCGAGGACACATTCTGGTTATATGACTGTCAAAGACCGGCCTAATTATGGGAACACCCATGGTGGGCGGGCAGGCTTCGTATACATGGATGTCCGCTCTCTAATTCAAACAGTTGTTGTCTGATCTTAATGAATCTTGGGGAAAATGTTTACTGGCATAATATCTTGGCCAAGTTCCATGACCAACCAAATTGCTTCAGGCAGTTCAGAGTTATGACCCTTTATTAATACAAAAAAATGGTAAATTCACCTTGTCTGCTCTCTAAATCAAACGGTTGTTGTCTGATCATGAAACTTAGGGAAATGTTTCTGGGCATAATATCTCGACTAATTTTGATTACCAGCCATCCTACAATTACAACTACGATTAGAAGTGTTGATTTGCTGATCGTAATGTGAAGGAGGGGTCTGGGCGTAGGGTGTAGGATTAGGTAACACGTCTCTATTTCACCTTAACTCCCCGACCAGTCTCAAATCAGCTTAAATGGAGACTTTCATTACTCATTAGGCACAACAAATAATACCCTAATTCTTGTTTGTTCGTTTGTTTGTTTCATGCATTTTATATTTGCGGCCGGTGTACGTAGACCAGAACGCAATTTGGTCAAATTCTCTGTAAACACAGTATCACATGTCCAAACTACTAGGCCTACTGCAAGACTACGGATCTGGATGCTTAGGGTCGATTCCTATCATTGGTATGAAATTTAATTAAAGTTATATTTAACTATGTACTTTTTTGCAAAAAGAACGATCAGCAATTTTTTGTTCCCATTACTTTGGGTATAAGTGATTTTACATTTCGTCTGTTGTCTATACGAATAACAACATGTATAATTCGTGCCACTAAAGTATCAGATCAGACTTTTTTACACAGAGCCATCGGTGAGTGATCGGTGAGATTTTCAGCCAAATGACGTAGTGAACCGATGACAACGTATTAATGCATTAAACACCGATATCACCTTTTGGTCACCTGTTTTCCACCGACCAATGCTCTTGAGGAACGATAAGTTCTGTCGGTGAAAAATAACCGATTGGGATTTTTGAACATGTTTAAAATTCTCGATCGGTGAAAATATTTTACAAATAATCGATCGACAGCCTGTCTACAACCGATATCGCCGATGGGCCACCGATAAGCAACCGATCAACGAATACTTACCACCGATAGAAAAAAAGATGAGAATTAAAGCGTGGGATTTTGTCGGTTTTGATCGGTGGTTAAGAGGGATACAATCTGTGACCAATCGGCTGCTGCCGTCATGTAATCGGTGATGCTTTTCGGTAAACTGAAAAAGTCATCGGTTCTCATCACTTAAACATATTTTTTTTAAAGAAAAGAACCGACGACAACCTATATCACGAGATATGCAAGCTCTATATAACACCGATGTCACTGAACATGTGTGTGTGTGTTGTTTTATTTATAGACGCCATCGGCAAGCCATGTAGGCTTCTGTCTATAGTTATTCTTCTTCTTGTTGAACTTCTTCTTTCTTCTTTTTCTTTTTCTTCTGTCGAATTTCTTCTTTCTTCTGGGATCCATCCTCTCCACCCTCGGACAGCCTGTCCTTTCGGAACGTGAGTGAAGAGGACGCATTCCTTCCATCTCCTATCTTCTCTAAGTTGATCTTCCTAGATGTCGATTGGCTTGTTCAGATGTTACTATTTTTAGTAAATTTCTTTTGTTGGTTGACCTAGATGTAGCTGACCTAGTTGTTGAGTGCTTCCTTTGTCGTTCCTCTGATTGGTCGCCTTTTAAGAGCCACACTCCCTGATGTTGGTCTGGAGAGATCGTCTGCTGGTTTCGCTTGATTGTCGTCGGTTCTGCCATCTGTGGATCCCACATCCCCTTGTCTGACCGCCCATTTGAGAGTTCTGCTTTTAAAAACCTGGCTGTAGAAGGCCCCGCCGCTGTCCTCATGCATATTTGATCGCCCCATGGTTGTCCAGTCGCCTCGTACAACGCTCGGAGAGGGTCAACGATGCGGCGTATCGCGTCCAAAGTCCAGCAGCGGGGCCCACCAGGCGGACCCCGCACACGGCAGAGAGGAGATAATGATGTCCGTATGTGGCAGTACATAACTATCGGCGACCCTCTTTGACTCCAGCTGACCATCTCTCCAGTGCCCTCTCCACGACGTGCACGTCTCAGGGAGTTCGGAGAGGTCACTGAACAAACAAAGATAACCACATTTATTTTCTAATTCACTGCGTTCAAACGAAAATAAATTATTTATCCCATATTCAAGTAATTCATAGGTAGGAAAAGAAATAAAAACACCAAGTACAATAGGAATGGTCGTATTGCATTGCTATATACTATATTTCAACGACAACATTTCATTAACGTCTATTAGCCCATCTTTCCTGCATCCTCGTCTTGGTTCGTGTCAAGCCGCACAACCGGAATCCTCGAGCCTGCTGCAATGAATGTCTATTATCATCCAGAACCTACTTGAATAGAAAAATAACATCATCTTACACATATGCAAAAGAAAAACAGCCAGTATTGTTTGCTAATAATCTGCGCCCAAAGTTAAAATAATGAAACAGAAAACGCCAAAATTTAAATAAACGTCTTTGTGTAGATTCCTATCATCTTTTTACATTCGACTTAACTCGCTTACATTAAGAACAATTAAAGTCAGACAATCCAGCGCCAAGTGGCACTCACTTTCAAGCCAGTCAGCTAGTCTTCCACAAAAACAACTTCATTCCATCACAGCGCCAATCGGCACTACAGCGCCAATCGGCACTTCAATTTTACGCCACGTGGCGAGGTTCGTTCCCAGGAGGGGCAATATCTGATAATCAAACTAAACACTACCAATGCAGCGCCAAACGGCACTCACTTTCAAGCCTAGTCGGCTAGTCTTTCACAAAACAATTCCATTCCAACACAGCGCCAATCGGCACTACAGCGCCAATCGGCACTTCAATTTTACGCCACGTGGCGAGGTTCGTTCCCAGGAGGGGCAATATCTGATAATCAAACTAAACACTACCAATGCAGCGCCAAATGGCATTCACTTTCAAGCCAATCGGCTAGTCTTTCACAAAACAATACAATTCCAACACAGCGCCAATCGGCACTACAGCGCCACTCAGCGCTTCAATTTTACGCCACGTGGCGAGGTTCGCTCCCAGGAGGGGCAATATCATCTGATAATCAAACTGAACACAACCAAAGCTTCACCAAATGACATTCACTTTCAAGCCAATCGGCTAGTCTTCAAAAAACTATTCCATAACACAGCGCCAATCGGCACTTCAATTTCACGCCACATGGCGAGTTATCACTCAAATCGTTAACCTGATAATCGAGTTAAATACAACCAATGCCGCGCCAAGTGGCACTCACTTTCATGCCAATCGGCTAGTCTTCAAAACGCAATTCCATTTAAATACAGCGCCAATCGGCACTACTTCGCCAATTTCCCAACACAGCCTAGCGGCTACGCAGCGCCAAGTGACACCTCAATCTAATTCCAATCGGCTATTCTCTTAGCAAATCAAATTACAAAACAGCACCATGCTACACTTCAATTTTAAGCCAATTTGCGGGTTTAAAGCAACTCCTTATTTAAGTTAATGCAATCAAACACTTCTAAGTCAAATTAACAGCGCCAAGTGGTTAAATTTGCAGTCCAAAAAATCATCATGCTTATCAATTTAATGTTAAGCGTTTTTCGATTATTTTTAAATGAAGTGGCTAATCTTTTCTCTAAATCGAATCGCATATAGCGTTCACATTTTGTCAGGTTATGGGAGATCAGTCCATTAAAATCAAATATTTTGGCCAAATCAATTAAAATGCTACATTCTCCGCTAAGATGTTTTCTTCGTCCTTATCGTTTTAATCGTAGAAAATATATCCAATTCCACGTGTAAATCGTGTCAAATTATTCTTCCAATAACTACTGATCTTAATCAAGATAAAATTTAAATTATACAATTTCTAATTTTCACGGTAACTTAAAATCAAGACGCATTTAAGCAAATGCAATGAAATATGCTGAAATGTTAGTCAAGTTGCTTTTCTTGTTTCGAACAAATGCCATTCTTGGCAAGTGACACTTAAATTTTAGACTAAGTGGCGATTTCGGAATTCGTTATACACCATGAGAATCGAACCAAACACATCCACGCTAATACAGCGCCAAGTGGAAACGTAATATTGATTCAAATGAATATAATTAAACGCCAAGTGCGCATAAAATTTTACTCCAGTAGCGAGATTAAGGCCACATCAGCCTCTTATGAAAACAAAACACATCCGGTTCAATGCAATGTTATGTTGAACTACTGATTTAGTAAAGTGATTGTTTTGTCTAAACAAACACAATAGGATATATCGCACACTTTCGCCAAGAGGCGATTGATCAGAATCGAAGCAAACATACCCAAACACAAAATAACAGAACGCACAATCTAACTTTCAGCCAAGTGGCTTGTTCACATAAAATTGTAGAAAATGTTCTCAGTCCAATGTAGCTTCTGATAAGCGTTTGATATATACGTCAAAAATTACGAACCATTCTAATTGCGAAAAGAATCATTTGAAATTTATCTTTCATAACTTCTAAGTGACTTTTAATGCAAACTACCAAATCTTGATAACAATCGTAGAAACAAAATGAGACAAATAAGGTAATTAAGCTGCTACCTATCAACTAAAAGTGTACAAAAGTGTTAACGGGAGTTCTAACCGTCTTCGCAAATGGTGAAATCAAACACATAAAATGAGGGTGGGTGGGACGGGAAATTAGAAATATTTAATATGTCTGTACAATAGCAATGCGACGACTCGAATGAATTCTATCCAAGGTTTACACCATATATAATGACACTGCACGAGAATTTCGTGAATCCTCACAACCAATAACCTTGAAGCATACATGTGATGAATTACATAGAAACGTGGATAAATACATTTATATGAATCACCGGTCATATCTGACGGAAGGTGTTGAACCATATCAGCGTTACGCCCGATTTAGCTCCGATTTAAAAACGACAAAAACCGATAGTGTTTCAGCATTTTTACCGATAAAATCATTTTTATCACCGACCCATTCTCGTTTGAGTCGGTTTCGGTCTCCTACCAGCAACCTATGAAATATTTATTTAGCCGTTTGAACAATTATCCATCACCGATGGCCGGTTACACAGAAAACCTTACGCTTGGCAACCGACCAAAACATCGTGTAACTTAAAATAAAATAACATATTGGGCACCGACCGTCTGTGTAACTGGTGCCTAACTTTGTTATCATGGTCATCTTCCTTTTTTCCAGCCATGCACGGATACTGATAAAAAGTGTTGAACCTTAAAATTTCAGCTAGCTTTGTCTAGAAGTTTAGTATATTGGCATTTACTTTAATTAATACAGATAAAGAATATAATATTATATCTCATGTATGAAATTTATAATTTGACCGGAACTTGAGATTTGAAACTAAGTTACTTTCTTAGTATAATTTTACTCTTTAGTTTTGATCGAAGCTTGTTTTGTTTAATTCTGTACGTAGGCCTCATATTTGGGAACAACTCAAAACCGATTCACAACTCATTGATAACAACTGATATAATAAGCAATTTTATATTATTGTCAAATAATATATACGTTGCACGTTTTCAACGGTATGATTAGTTTGTTGTTGTTATTTTAATTACTTTTTTAAGCTAGCTGTGTTCTTATAGAATGAGTGTTGTTCAGAGCAGCTTATAAAAGCTTGTTATAAATATAAAAATTTGGAGATTTTTTTTTATACAAAATGTTGTTGTTGCTGTTGTTGATTTGTTTGTTTTTGTTTTGTTTGTGTTTTCTTCCTACAAAAAAACGAGAAAAAATATATTATTAAAGTTTGAATTAGACGTTTTATTTTAACTCCATATTTCTAACAGTCTATTGTTGATCATTAGGAAGACTGAGTCTTTCTGGCACCATTTTATACTAATCTAACCCATGTTTTAAATGCAGCTGCATGAATGCATAATAAATTAATAATTAATATTTTTTCTAACTTTTTTAATTGGAAAACTGAAATTTCGGACAACATTTGTTTTGTCTGTGGCGAATTATGTCCGAGATATTAAAAGTTCCTCTATACGCACGCGCAGTGAAAAGAAATTCCGTTTCTATCAACCAATCAGTTGCAAGTAATGACTGACGCCGCCAATCTTGGTTGCAAAAAAGAATTCTACATTTGAGCGTAATCTGAAGCTAATTTATGCGTTTTATGCTTATCAAGACTCCCTTAAACATAAACAAATGTGATGAAATAAGAAAAGTACATTGGAAATAGTTTCCCTTCAATATTGACCAGAAATCAAAAGTTTGCTTTGTTCTAAGCAGACCTACGAGACGAGAGGTCGCCATTTTGTTTTCTGATTGTGCACCGGTGATTGTTTACTTTGTCTTTTGCAATAGTTGTGCACTGTTTGGAAGTATGGCATATTACTAATCAGGACACGTTGCAATGGCAAACTCGAGCACAACACTTGCTAGCCTGTGGGATGATGGTGAGCCTTATTAGTAGCGTTTTTTTACTCCCGTGCACCAGATAAATTTTTGGCATCTGAAGATAAAACGGATCACATTTCCGTTATCAGAACCTCAATTACTGTAAAGTGTTTCAGTTAGCCTGTACATTATACTAGCACATTATAATTGCGTGATACTATATATCCCTAAACATTTGGGTAGAGGTCCAGAAACCAGATCCTCACCTCTGTCCTACAAGACTTTAGTGAAGTAGATTTCATGCATCAGCCTTTGTAGCTTAATTGGTACAGCATTGGCACAAAAAGATGGATGCCCGAAGTTTGAGTCCTGGCCGGAGCTTCTTTTTTCATCTCAAACCTGCCAATTTGGCATTGGTGTTCCTTTGGGCAAGGCATTGGCTGGGGTATTTGAACCAAACCTCTGGTCTGGCCAGATTCTTGCAGACTAGGTCACATAAGAGAAACCTTTTCGAAATTAGTCGGAGCTGTACTGTCTGTACAATCAGTCAGAGGGGTTTGTGAATGTATAATGACATAGCAGTTACGCTTAAAATTGATCATTTTTCAGTCTTTTATTGAAATTATTACTTCACATTAAAGTCACAGCATTAGATAATTATGATCAGTTACAATTTATTGATTAATCCATTAAAATGTTTTGAAAACTTTTCACTTTTTTTACGTGTTTAACATTGTTAAACAAGATTTCCCCACTACTCAGTCTGTAAACTTTCGGGAAGTCTGCCTGACTGAAATATGATCGGTACAGGAAAACGGGATTTGTAGGTAAATTGTAAATCAAGAATCAGATATTCTTGAGATACTCTTAAGCAGTGCTCACGCTGTCAGTCGACATTGTCGTCGCCATTTGCGATAATTTTACGTTTTTGTCGATTATTTCAAAGAATTGGCGGTAAAATTTGGCGATTAAATAATTAATTGTCAAAAAAGCAAGATATTGTTAGCTTATTTGCATTCGCTGTGCCCTGAGCGGTCGCCACATTACTGATAATTGTGGGTCGTTAATCCCCTAATTGAACTAACAAAGTGTCACTTAAGATAATCACCTTGGCGTCCTTGCCTACGGGTCAATGATTGATGATTGTAATCGGTAAACCTTGGGCATTTCCATTACGTCATGACAAGGGAATTCTAAGGTTGATGCTATTTATAGCTATTATGGATTCCCCTATCATATGTTTAACAAAGCAAACAAATATTTTAAGAATAAGAATAAATGGTGTGTTCTTTTTTTTCTAATCTAATATTTAATACTGGCCAAATTCTAAATCCATTCTCAAAGCAAAAACATAGCTGGATACCTCAAGTAATGAATAGGACGAAAATTTGTGGTACGAATTGCCGATTTTTTTACCATGTTAACGGAGAAAATACTTCCTATTTTCTCAAAAAATGTGTTTAATCAGCTGCTTTGGTTATTTTTTTGCTTTGGAAAAGTTATTTCACATTGCAATTTTCTACTGGTTTATTAGTAATTATGTTTGTCATCCATTTTCGCGACGTCTATTTTTGATGTACCATTAATCTTATCCCGAATCATCTTTGCCACTACCCATTAGCATATAAACTCATTCTAAGCAGAAAATTGATGGGAATTAAATTATTTTGCCCAAAACTTTAATGCAATATTTAACAATTTTGTTTGGTTAAGACTGCCTTGAAGGTTAGACCGTTTTGGTATGTTTACATAGCAGTGAATCCAATTGATTTTGTCTGCAATAGTGAAGGGAAGAATGCCTTATTACTAAAAATCATCAGAAATTTTACATAAAGCCAATTATTTTCATTGACTATGTTAAATTAATAAAGTAATAATTAACAGTTAATCTTATAACATAGATGTTATGTTAGATAAATCATGTTAACTAAAAAACAAAACAAATAATTATAATGCTATTTCCCACGGATGAGGTAACAACGCGTAAAACTTTGGCTATTAATTTAATTTTCAAAAATTTTGTGGCTATTATTTTAAAACAGCCAGCGTGAGCACTGCTTAAAACTCATTTTATGAAAGGTAGAATTGCACAATGGGATGTTATTTATAACTCATTGATATATATACTTTGTATACAGCATTTCCAGAAAAACATGTTTTCTGTTTGTTAAATTGACTATTCAAGATTAGTATAAAACATATTATTATTTTTGTGCTTACAGGTAGCCCTATGAAGGTATCCCAGTTGACACCAATTAAGACTGAAGTTGGCAGTGCAGAACTTCAAGAAGACGTTGTCAGATTCTACAAATCAACTGGTTTGGACACAGTGGCAAAGGAGGTAAATAGTATAAGGAGGTTTTATGCACAAAACCCATGTTCCTAATTCCCAGATCAAAGAACAGCAAGAACTTACTGTAACATTCCTATTAAACGCCCCCGAGGCATTACATTTTCTAAAAGTGGGGCACTTATTAGGAGATGTTTATCACGAAATCTGGTATAAATAGATTTTTTGCAATGCAGCGTTTAATCATGTTTACAGCTTCAATATTTGGCCTATGTGACCTCGGTCATGTTTTTCCTGCCTAGCAGTTTCTGTGGTGACGTAATCGATTGATATTTTGCTCATTGTAACCTCAGTACATGAGGTTAACATGTGTGCCCATTACCCGGTTAATAATGGAGCGTGTACACGAAGCACACAAATGTTACAGAGCTTCTTTTAAACTTAATGAATGAAATTTCTGTTAATGTGGTATCATTTGTCACAATATACTGTTAAAGTTGGGGGGAGTGTGGTGTCCTATTTTCATAAAATTTCATGTTATTTAATAATTAAAAATATTCTTTTTGCTTCAGATATCATTTATAGAGCATATAAATGTTACAGGTCAATCAGGAATTATAAAAAAAATAGAAATATGAAACAATTTCTCTCACTGAGTGTAGCCTTATTGCCGGGAGTCCAAACTTCCAAATTATCCACTATAGTATTAAACTACAGTCATAGGAAGGTTGTCCATTTCAAGGTTAACAATGTCTTAGAATTTAGTTCAATAAACTTTACTAGAACAAATGAAAAACATGTTTCTCCCAGTGACTACAAAAGGAAAATTTTACATTCATGTTTGCATTGTTTATAACTATTGTTCTAGTAAAGATTATTGAACTAAATTCTAAGACATTGTTAACCTTGATATAGACAACCTTCCTGTGACTGCAGTTTAATACTATGGTGGATAATTTGGAAGTTTGGACTGCCGGCAATAAGGCTACACTCAGTGAGAGAAATTGTTTCATATTTTTAATTTTTAGCTCACCTGAGCACGAAGTGCTCATGGTGAGCTTTTGTGATCGCCTGATGTCCGTCGTCCGTGTGTCCGTCCGTCCGTCGTCAACTTTTTCTTCAAACGACTTCTTCTCTGAAATGGCTTGGCCAATTTTGACGAAACTTGCCACGGATGTTCCTTGCATGAAGCTCTTCCAAAGTTGTTCAAAGAAATCAATTCCATACAGAACTCTGGTTGCCATGGCAACCGAAAGGAAAAACTTTAAAAATCTTCTTGTCTGAAACCACAAGGCCTAGAGCTTAGATATTTGGCATTTAGCATCCTCTAGTGGAACTCTACAAAGTTTGTTAAAATTATTTCCCTGGGGTCAAAATTGGCCCCGCCCCAGGGGTCACTTCATTTTAGGCCTAAAAAAAATAGTTGTGTTTCTGGTGACCGACCCTACTTTTTTACTGCTGACCGTAACTTTTTCTTGACTCGGAAAAAATATTGAAGCGTTGTTGTGGTCTCCAAATCGTCATGGATCGATTGGCCGAAGACGACAACGATATTTTGTAACGACGACATTTTGTTTAATTCGACAACGAAGTTTTGTTTTATTCGTCTGCGAAAATCACAACCGCCGGCCCGTAGTAAACAAGCATGGCGGTCAGCGTTAGACAAACAGATAAAAAATATTTATACTTATTGATCTGCCGACGATTTCATCGAAGAATTATGGAAGCAAATAGATTAAGATTTCGGTTCAAGATGCATACGTGATAGGATGAAAATGCAAAATCATTGAACTTTGGCTCAAGGGGTTTACGATCTCGGACTTTTGTATGGTGAAAAAAAGCACTTATCAAATAATTTATTAAACTCAGCTTTGGTGGTAGTGATAAATCTTTTACCATCATTGAAGGGTTATGAATTAATTTGATTATGTGTTAATTGCAACAATATCATGAAAGTAAATCTGTAGATGACTTTGGTACACTTGCAAATGTGGTGTGCTTTATGGCTATAAGAAGTGGTAGACCTAGGTAAGAAAGTTACCACACATATAAAACATATTTTTTCAGACATGGGCAAATCTTCAATATCTATGCGTTAAAAAACCTTACGGTATTATGCATGGTACATGGATACAATTCTTATTATTTAGAAAATCTAAAAATTATGAAAATAATATGTTAAAATATCTATTATTTGATATAGTAAATAGATCTATAATTTTAATAAAACTGCAATTAAATAAATATTATAAGTTGATGTCACAAAATATAGTCTTAGCAGGCTGATTTTAGATCTACACTGTTTGCCCATATGATTTTTTGTGTATCTTTTTCGTATCTGTGGAGTAAAAGGTTAATACAAATAAAGGTTAGTAAAGTTTAATTTAGAGTTATTCACATACAATTTTGATTTCAGAATCTTGTTCCATCTCACATTATTAAATGACCATTGTTAATGTTGTATGTTGGTATGAACCACATTTGGAGATCAGGCCTCTCACTAGACTTGCAAATCAGGGAGAAGTTTTTGCAATAATTTTAATAAATTATGGAGAAGTTTGCAGTCAACAGCATTGTTTCCCCATAAAGTCCATATAAAATGACTTCTCCCATAGCTCAAAGAAGGGAGAAGTCTGGTCACTTTTAGGAGACTACTTCTCCCAAGTCTGGAGAGCCCTGGAGATAGTGGATTTTTTTATTATGTCTGACACTTGAAAAATCTCACAAATGTATTATTTAAAAGCAATGGTCAGCTGAAGTTGGTATTTTGTCAGGAACTATTCATGCTTATCAGTTTTCTAGTTATGTAAAGACTAAAACAGGTTGACTGAAATAGTTTGGTGTAAATTTTGATATTCCCTCAATAGCGAGAATATACATGCTGTTATATACATGAATAACAATGGAAACAATTTTCAAGTTTAATTTTTATTTTCAAGTATTTGTGTTCATTACAAACAGAAGAAGAACATAAAAACATGTACTTACCAGTTATTATTTTGTGCTATTGACATAAAAACAACGTGTTTGGAATAACAAGCTTAACACTTTTATCCATTAATAATTAAAAAAAAAAAAGCCTACCTACCGATCCTGTTTTTTTTGGCTACGCCACCAGAAACACAAGTATTTTTTTTTTAGGCCTTACATAGACTTATATAGGAAAAACTTTAAAAATCTTCTTTTCTGAAACCACAAGGCCTAGAGCTTAGATATTTGGCATTTTGAAACCTCTAGTGGAACTCTACAAAGTTAATTCAAATGATTTCCCTGGGGTCAAAATTGGCCCCGCCCCAGGGATCACTTCATTTTACTTAGACTTATATAGGAAAAACTTTAAAAATCTTCTTGTCTGAAACCACAAGGCCTAGAGCTTAGATATTTGGCATTTAGCATCCTCTAGTGGAACTCTACAAAGATTGTTCAAATTATTCCCCAGGGGTCTAAATTGGCCCCGCCCCAAGGGTCACTTCATTTTATAAAGACTTGTATAGGAAAAACTTTAAAAATCTTCTTGTCTGAAACCACAAGGCCTAGAGTTTAGATATTTGGCATTTAGCATCCTCTAGTGGAACTCTACAAAGTTTGTTCAAATTATTTCCCAGGGGTCTAAATTGGCCCCGCCAGAGGGGTCACTTCATTTTATAAAGACTTATATAGAAAAACTTAAATTTTTTTTGTCTGAAACCACAAGGCCTAGAGCTTAGATATTTGGCATTTAGCATCCTCTAGTGGAACTCTACAAAGATTGTTCAAATTATTTCCCAGGGGTCTAAATTGGCCTTGCCCCAGGGTCACTTCATTTTATAAAGACTTGTATACGAAAAACTTTAAAAATCTTCTTGTCTGAAACCACAAGGCCTAGGGCTTAGATATTTGGCATTTAGCATCCTCTAGTGGAACTCTACAAAGATTGTTCAAATTATTTCCCTGGGGTCAAAATTGGCCCCACCCCAGGGGTCACTTCATTTTGCATAGACTTATATAGGAAAAACTTTAAAAATCTTCTTGTCTGAAACCACAAGGCCTAGAGCTTAGATATTTGGCATTTAGCATCCTCTAGTGGAACTCTACAAAGATTGTTCAAATGATTTCCCAGGGGTCAAAATTGGCCCCGCCCCAGGGGTCACTTCATTTTATATAGACTTGTATAGGCAAAACTTTAAAAATCTTCTTGTCTGAAACCACAAGGCCTAGAGCTTAGATATTTGGCATTTAGCATCCTCTATTGGAACTCTACAAAGATTGTTCAAATTATTTTCCTGGGGTCAAAAATGGCCCCGCCCCAGGGGTCACTTCATTTTACATAGACTTGTATAGGCAAAACTTTAAAAATCTTCTTGTCTGAAACCACAAGCAGAGAGTACTTTTGTACTCAGGTGAGCGATATAGGGCCATCATGACCCTCTTGTTTATAATTCCTGATTGACCTGTAACATTTATATGCCCTATAATTGATATCTTAAGTAATAAGAAGATTTATAATTATTAAATAACATGAAATTTTATGAAAATAGGACACCACACTCCCCCCAACTTTAAAAGTATATTGTGAAAAATGATACCACCTTAAATCAACAGGCGTGAAAAGGAGAATATCACGGTTTTGTTAGGTGTGTTTGCCGATGGTACGAAACTTTCTCTTCTTGTTCATTTATCTGGTGTACGACCATTACCTAAAGCTGACATTCCTGGTGGCATTACAGGACTTTTGCTGGCTATTTTGGGTAAAAGACCCTTTCCAAAATTGGGAAATTCATCTTAAAAACTTTTCAAAATTGGGGAAAAAATCATAGGTCAAATAACCAATTTGGGAATTTATGAAACTGTATATACTAGCAAAATCATGCTGCTACATCATAACAATAAAGAATTCTACAAAAAGATGGTAAATATCCTCTTAAAGTAAGGAGTAACAGAAAATACATCACGCATTTAATCTTAATAACATTTGTGCACCTGAATGACCATCATCTGTCTCTTGTCATAAGCTCACTTGAACATTGACAATAAATTAAATTCTAAGGAACACAGTTAAAAGATGCTTAGGCCAGTATCACTGGATGTTGAGGGTGTTTACTTGGTGTCAACAATAAACATTTTAAAGATTCAGAACCCTTGGTGTCTACTTTCCTTTTCTCTTTGAATAATATTTGCAATTTTGCGAAAGGAACTGGAAAGCGCCCGATAAATACCATCCTGTACCGTCCCAAAATGTCTATATAGACTCTAGCACCAGTCACTGGGATTATGCGAACCGTTGGGCATTGAATTTTCAACTTTTAATTCGGAATTTTTTTTTTTAATTTGGGGGAAAAAATCAAAATTGGCATTGGGAATGGGTCCGATAGTCAGAAAAAGGCCTGAATTATAGTATACATGTGCGGCAGTGGTAAAAAGTCATGTCGCAATGAAGAGATCATATTATTTTGTCTGCAAAAACTCTGGGGCAAAAATCATAGGCCCTTACTTGTATGGCACGCATTTTGAGCTCATTTGACTGACAATGTCAAGTCCTATTTGCGCATGCACTGCAACACTGACATGTGCGTGATTCCAGGAGGCTGCACTTCACATTTACAGCTGGCGGATGTTTCATGGAATAAACCATTAAAGGCCAAGCGGGGCTTTTCGTCCTTATATAACAGAGGTATATGAAAGGCCTTTTCGCAATCCAAAAATATGGTATTTTTTCCCAACTGTGGCAAAGACCTTTCCCAAAATACTAGGTAAGTTTTCCAAAAATAGTTAAAACTCCTCTGAGGGGTGTTTGAAAATAAAAGTCTGAAAAATAAAGTGCTTAAAAACTTAAAATACATATTACTATTCAATTTTATGAACTAGAACCCATTTTTCAAATAATTTTGTTTTCCCAAAATAAACAATTATGCATAAATTTCCCAATTGGAAAGGCCAAGGCCTCTTCCCAATTTGATGAAAAGAACTGCCAAGTTTTCTGAACTCTATGATGAGTGGCTATTTTCTGGGCCGGTTGACTTGACTCCTGCTGGAAATAGTAAAGCGCCCAACATGGCCCTAGTTCTCAAATGGATCAAAATTGCATGGGATACAGTTACCCCTGACATGACTTGGAAGATCTTTCAATATGCATGAAAACAACTAATGTTAGTGTTGTATCTAGGAATTTAAAAGGGCATGGTGCTGTCAAGCAGGGGTGGGCACTACCAGAAAGGGGGAGGTAGAACAAATTTTGGGTTATCAAATACAGACACCTATAAAGATTTATCTGAATTGTCATCCAAGAGTTTGTGCTTCTACTTAGTCAGTTTTCATAAAGTTTTAAGAAGATTAAGATGTGTATACAAAAGCAGTTTGCATTGTGAAAATTATGTTTCCTTAGCATTGAAGTCAGTTTTACGATAAAATATAAAATATATATTATAATATATAAAATATATGTTTCTGTAGCATTGAAACAGTTTTACTATAAAATATAAAATTCAAACTTTCTAGATAACAGAAAAATTAGAGACAAATCTTTGAATGACTATCTTGGCATTTTACCTATGATTGGCAAAAAAAAAGGTAACCTGACGCTTTATAACATTGAATAAGTTTAAAAACTTTCTGCTGAAACATTTGTTTCATGCCCCAAAAATACCAACAAGGCACTGAGAGTGAGAAGTTCAACACATTTTCAGTTCCAACCACAATTCACAAAGCTGAACTTAATTTATTGTGCATCATTGCCACTATTTTTGTCCGTAAAAACTTCAGGGCAAGTACATTTTGTGAAGGGCCAGTAAATGTTGAGGGTCACAAGCCCTGATGTGGGAGTGACCCTAGACAAATTCTTTGAGGCCTACACCTTTAATTGTATGGGAACAAGTGTATATCCAGATCAGCCTGCACATCTGTGGAGTCTCATATAGGTCTACACTGTTTACATTTTGGTCAAAAATACCCCAAAAATAGATTCATTAAGTGGATCAATGAAGATCTAAATCAGATTGCATGGATGAACATGGTGATCAGGATCTATCTGGTTGCCAAATGGTATATAAGACATATGCCTCGGCGTAAACCTGTAATACTTATCCTGTTTTCCATGGATACACATTTTGTCATATGGGCAGCCAGTGTAGTTCCTGATCGCTGGCACATTGGTGACATGTGTTCAGTAGCCACACTGTTTGCTTATTTGTCAGAAATAACCTTTGAACAAAGAATCTAATAATCTAACAGTCTTATAATCTAATAGAAAATGACATAGATCCTGATCAGGTGGCATGGATAAGACAGCAGATCTGGATCTACTCATATTTGTCTGTTGACTAAAGAGTTAACATTGTTAACATCAGATTCATAATGACAACTAGTTATTTATCTTGAGTATCTTTTCAATGCTATACATGTATCTTAAATTTTTGTGGTTTTCTTACACCATTTTAGATACTACCCACTGTTGACACAAATTCAAGGCCATGTATTATAATGCCCTATATAATTTGTATCATCATTTCCTTCCAGCTGATTGATGTACATACAATTGTTGTGTTTATAATTACAGTGATTATCTTAAAGACAACTGATTTTAAATAACCTCCTTTTCTACCACCATTAATCAGATTTACATGTGCTTAGTGATTTGCATGTGCTGTTCTAATTTTAGTAATTCAGGATATAATATTAGGTTCAGGATCGGTTATTTGCAGTGCATCAAATTGATTGTTACACAGAAATTATTAATTACCACAGTAGTTGGTTTTGTTTGGAATGTTGATTACTGGAAATAGAAGCTGTTTATGTGAAGAAATCAGTAAAATTGAATTTGTGCAAAGGTTGGATACCATATAATCAGTAACCAAGCAATGCTTACAATTGTTTGTAAACAGTGATAAGCGTCATTACACTTGGTCTGATTTGAATGGAGAATATTTGAATTATTTGAAGGTCTTCAGAAAGTTGTTGATTTAGGTTTTAACAAGCTTGAGGAATAAAACAGATGGATATGGTATGAGACTTGTTAATATTTTATTTAAAATAGAGATGTTCTTCAAATATTTATTGTTGATATTTTTAAATGTAAAAGGATTAATCAAGTGGTTCACAAGATAACAAGTGGTGTATATATATAATAATACAGGGCTTTTTTTCCTTCTATAGCAGGGGCCGTTAATGGATGCCTTCCCCTGAAAAAAATTCTTTAAAATCATGCAGTTTTCCCCAAAAGGTAACTTCACATCAGGGTTTTCCATTCCCCTTCAGAGAAGAAATCACACTATTTTTACCAAAATTATAGGGCATGGGCCTCTTCCCCAGGCATTGAAAAAAGCCCTGTAATATTATATATATCACTGTGTGGCAATAACTTCATGTCACAATTTTCATTGTTTAATATGGGTAGAGAAGATAGAGGTCAACCGCACAGGCTTTTATGGAAATATTCTCTAAACCACTTACTTCATGTAATGTCTAATATTCCTTGTGTGACTAGTGTAGATCCAACTGGCCTGCACAGTACTGTTGTGAAGTCAGTTCTGGATCCTCATTGTTTACCTCTTGGTCAGAAACAGTCTAAAAATCTCAAAGCTTACAATGTACATCCTGATCAGGCTGCATTAATATTTACATGCAGATCAAGATCTACACCGGTCGCACATATGATGTAAGCCATATCTTAGATAATCTTTTTAGTGAAGGATTAGGAAACTAAATATTAGCCATACTTTACCCTAGCTACTTCATTTAAAGTCATCTTGTATGTTGGAGCTGTGTTTTAACTAGCTGATGTAATTTTCTCAAATTCTTCTAAATTTAAATTTAAAAGTTCTGGCTAGTAAATTATTTCAAAAATGGAGGACTGCCATTACTATTTACTCCATGTATATATTATTACATATGTACTTTCTGATCAGGATCTACACTTTTAGCTTCTTGGTCAGAAATAACCTAATAAATAAAAAGCTAACAGTGCAGATCCTGATCAGATAGCACAGATGCACACAGTTTGCCCTTGTATTAAAAGTCTTAAAAATGGAATAAAGTGATAATTTCAGTACATAATGTGTGCAAACTTTCATAAATGATAAAGGGAGCAGCTGATCCAAGACATCTCTATTTGTTAGTCTGTCATTTTTGCTAAATTACCCTACATTGTAGGAATAGAATGACCAATGAGAAAGGTCAAGTCGATAGTTTACACTCTTGCTTTGAGGCAAGTCCTATTTGCATTTGTACATTAATTGCAGTATATTTAAGTCAGTGTGATAAATGTTTCCATCTCATTAATTTGATCCCATGATAATAATCTTAGTCTAGTTCAAAACAATATGACATGTATGTATTCAGTGTTGAGATTCTGTGTGCCCATGTCAGCAAAATGTGGTGACCTCAGCAACATGATTTTTGAGTAGTGAGCCTACTTTATCAATATGACATTTTGTTTTATTTTTTTTCAGCATGGTATAATGGATGCTAATGGTGAACTGTTGGGGTTTAGGGAACAGAGTTCCTCTGGAACACGGACAGGTGAGGTCTTAGTTGTGATAATATTCAGCCTTCTCTGTTTGACATCAGTTAAAATGGAGCAATCTCCAAAGTGACCAATCACAAGCTAAAGTTGTGATAATAGTCTCCAGTTTCTCCGGTCTCAGATTTCTGCAATCTGATCGGTTGATATTAAACACAGTCTACAAACTGACCAATGGGAAGCTTAAACCCTGAGATTGGTTCCATGTACTTTTTTTAAGTTTTAACTTTTGAGCTTAGGACTTAAGTGCCCAAGATCATAAAACTAAATCTGGAGATCAGTCTCAAATCTCAAGCATCTGATTGGCTGAAATGGTGACCAGTCACCATTTCAGCCAATCAGTCACCATTTCAGCCAATCAGATGCTTGAGATTTGAGACTGATCTCAAAACTTAGTTTTATGATCTTGGCCATAGATGAGCCTCACCCATCCTCGTATTTAATTTGGCTGATAAATCTTGCAAACTGTGCTTCATTAAACATGTTAATCACAGAAGACAAGCTCGTCTGTCTTAAATGTGTTTGTAAATGTTGAAAAGGGCTGAGAATATCCACATACTTTTTAAAGACCTCATATTAAAACCACTTTTTGCTGCTACCAAATTTGTGGATAACAGGTTGACTTCTAGACTAATCTATAAAGGATGAAAATATGCATGCAGTCTTTTAATTAATTATCTCTCAGACAGATCAAAATCAGCAGGGAAGCATTTATTACAAGAAATCCAATGAATTAAAAGCTTTGATTTCACTTATGAAGATTACTTGTTGGCGAACATGCTTATGTACTGACAGACTGCAGTCAATAGCTTCATTGTAATCTTCAAAATGAGAATCAAATTCTCTCTTCTTGATCAAAGCAGTTCAATATTAATTTCTGGTAACCTTTATCACTTTACTAATTTTGAAAACATGATTATTATGCCCCCCTTCGAAGAAGCGGGGGTATATTGCTTTGCACATGTCGGTCGGTCGGTCGGTCGGTATGTCGGTCGGTATGTCGGTCCGTAGACCACATCTTGTCCGATCAATAACTAGACAACGCTTTGTGATACAGTCCTTATATTTGGTGTGGAGGTTGGTCATGACCAGTAGAAGACCCCTATTGATTTTGGGGTCAGTAGGTCAAAGGTCAAGGTCACAGTGGCCTTGACCACAAAAACCTTGTCCGATCAATAACTAGACAACGCTTTGTGATACAGTCCTCATATTTGGTGTGGAGGTTGGTCATGACCAGTAGAAGACCCCTATTGATTTTGGGGTCAGTAGGTCAAAGGTCAAGGTCACAGTGGCCTTGACCACAAAAACCTTGTCCGATCAATAACTAGACAACGCTTTGTGATACAGTCCTCATATTTGGTGTGGAGGTTGGTCATGACCAGTAGAAGACCCCTATTGATTTTGGGGTCAGTAGGTCAAAGGTCAAGGTCACAGTGGCCTTGACCACAAAAACCTTGTCCGATCAATAACTAGACAACGCTTTGTGATACAGTCCTCATATTTGGTGTGGAGGTTGGTCATGACCAGTAGAAGACCCCTATTGATTTTGGGGTCAGTAGGTCAAAGGTCAAGGTCACAGTGGCCTTGACCACAAAAACCTTGTCCGATCAATAACTAGACAACGCTTTGTGGTACAGTCCTCATATTTGGTGTGGAGGTTGGTCATGACCAGTAGAAGACCCCTATTGATTTTGGGGTCAGTAGGTCAAAGGTCAAGGTCACAGTGGCCTTGACCACAAAAACCTTGTCCGATCAATAACTAGACAACGCTTTGTGATACAGTCCTCATATTTGGTGTGGAGGTTGGTCATGACCAGTAGAAGACCCCTATTGATTTTGGGGTCAGTAGGTCAAAGGTCAAGGTCACAGTGGCCTTGACCACAAAAACCTTGTCCGATCAATAACTAGACAACGCTTTGTGATACAGTCCTCATATTTGGTGTGGAGGTTGGTCATGACCAGTAGAAGAACCCTATTGATTTTAGGATCAGTAGGTCAAAGGTCAAGGTCACAGTGGCCTTTGCATACAAAAACGTTGTCCGATCAATAACTAGACAACGCTTTGTGATACAGTCCTCATATTTGGTGTGGAGGTTGGTCATGACCAGTAGAAGAACCCTATTGATTTTAGGATCAGTAGGTCAAAGGTCAAGGTCACAGTGGCCTTTGCATACAAAAACGTTGTCCGATCAATAACTAGACAACGCTTTGTGATACAGACCTCATATTTGGTGTGGAAGTTGGTCGTGACCAGTAGAAGACCCCTATTGGTTTTGGGGTCAGTAGGTCAAAGGTCAAGGTCACGGTGGCCTTGACAACAAAAAACCTTGTTCGATCAATAACTAGACAACGTTTTTATGTTTATTTGTATAATAAAATAAAATACTTCTCAGTGTAAAGTTGTGATTATTTTTCCCCATGACAATTTCAAGTAAAGATATATATTAATGATCCATAACATTAATTTTAAACTATTTCAATATATGCCGTGTCATAAATAGGCACTGATTATCACTCACTTGTGTTTATTAAATGCTTTGGTTTCGTATGGATGGTCACTAAAGCCTGCACATTACCGGAATTGACATAACACTAGAGCTACTATATCTCCGCCAATAGCGAATATTTGATTTAAATTACAATAAAATCCTTTGTGTTAGACTAGGTTAATCTACACGCGCTTATGTTTGTCGAGGTAAATGTAATCCTCTCATTGGATGACCTGGTTATTGATATATAGGAGTTCCACCGTCTTGTAAATTGCTTTCATGACTGGTACCCTTCATTGCTAAAGCTTACAAAAGTCTCTAAATTTCCAAAAATTTAAATTCAATGCTAATAGATATCACTTGCACGTCAGGGGGGGCATTTGTGTTTGACAAACACCTCTTGTTCTAATTTTGAATAATAAATGTGGTAATGTTGTAAATATAAATATTTAACCCCTGAACCAATTGTGGCTTTTATAGCATTAACCACCAGGTGCAGATCTTTACTGTTGGCTTGTTGGTCTGAAAAAAACCTGTAACTGGCTAGTTAAGATCCTGAGCAGATATCTTGATTTTGGATCTACCATGGTTGCATTTGGGTTTTAATGTTGAGTAAAAGGTTAAGTTGTTTTTCAGTTCAAGTTGTCACAGTGCCATATTCTCCCCACAAGTCTCCATACAGAACAGAACAGTCACATCTACTACCTAGGGTTGTACATACGCAGGTAACTAGTGAAGTATTTACACAAAACAAAATAAGAAAAACAAAATCTACAGAAGTGAAATATGCATATCAGGAATTGCCACATTCAGAAAATACAGCATGCCAGAAAGAGGGTTACTGGCTTGGAAAGGTAAGTGTTGCCTAGATGTGTACACCACTGGATAAATAAAGCTACAGGGTTCCTCTTGGCACAATGTTGGTCAAGCAGAAAGTTTCCGCCAGAAACAGTCAGAAATCTTAAGTTTGAACGGTGTAATGAAAAAGGGAAGGAAGGCAAATGCAAGCACTTTCCAATGTAAAGAAACTGGATAAGCATCCATATACTGTATAAGTGAATATTTTGGCTGGCATAAAAGTTCGCGTTTTCTGTTTTGCTGGCGTTTAACGTGCGGAAATGTTTCCAGAAAATCGAATTCATTAAATTCATAAAATTTACTAGTCGTTATATTCACTCTGATTTGTTTGGTCGTCGAAACATTGCACGGTAGAAATTGGAAGTAGTCCTCCCAAAAGTTTTCCAAAAAGTAATTCGATCTGCCGTAACACTTTTTTTTAGTAATATTAATCAAATGCATATATAAATAAATCGACGTATTCTTGTATTACATAAGGCATGCTATTAACGATATTTACCATGCGAAATGTCCATTCTTTGTCAAGAATTAGTATAATAGCTGATCAGTTTTGGCAAGTAAGTTTGAAAATATATAATTCCTTTTGGAAATAGAGTATGTATTGAGCTGTTTTACCTGTGTTTGTCTCATTTCATTTTCACAATATACTAGTAGTTTGTCATTCAAACACATTTAATTAGTACAATTGTGTATAAAGTTTTGTATTAAGTGTTAATTGTACATTTACATGCCTTTTAATCTGTACATGTATACTATGTAGTCTTGTTATCAAGTTCAATGATACGTGTTTTGTTTCATCAGTCCGGTGTTAGGGTGAAGTTGTGCTTGTACATAAGCTCTTATTTACGCTGGCTGATAATTTCGTGATTTTTATCAAAATGCGAAATATGCGAACATTACATCCTCGCAAACATTACCACTCAAACAGTACACTTTTTTTCTGGTTGACTAGTGTAGACGCAGATCAGCTTGCACATCTGTGCTGTCTGATGAGGATCTACACCAGATGCTTTTAAGTTGACTTCTGACTAACCTTGCAGATTCATATCAGACTGCGGATCTGGATCTACTCAGTTCAGGATATAAATTGTATCCATGGAGTCAAACTGGAAAGTAAAATAATACATTTCAAAAAATGAAACATGATTGTACATCAGCTAAGAGTCTTGCCAACATTTAACTTTCAGAATGTACATCAACTTCCGGGATCTCCGCGTGTCATCACTACAGCATCCAGTCCACACACTCCTGTGCTACATGGCAAACGGCGGCAGCATGAAATTATTATAGAGACAGACTATCTGGATGGGTAAAACATTTAACCATGTACCATATTTATCTTATAAGTCAGTTTGAAAACTACATTGTGAAGCAGAAAACAAGGTTATCACATGATTTAGTGAGTTTGTCAGTCTGTAGGGAAATCAACACAAGTTTAAACCAAGGTTAATTTTAACCTGATAATGGTTTGGTGATATGAGATTCTGTCTGTTTGAAACTGAAGACTAATGTTTTACTATGAGAAGTGTTAGTGGGTGAAATAAATTCTTTCTTCAGGGGAGCTTTTTTTTATTTATTTTTGTAACTCAAACCAACCAAAATATTCTGTACATGGTAGGAAGGTAATGTGGAACTGCTTCATTTGAACAGTAGATTTATTAATAATTTGAATTGTATATTCAATTAAGTTTAAAGTAGGGATGGGAACGGATACCTAAATCACTATTCGGATAACCGTATCCGGTATCCGGATAATATCCGAATAACCGTATCATTTTATCGACCACAGAAAATTTTGCTGATTTAATATTTTAAATTTAAAAAGCATAAACGTGACACTATATCGCGATCGTTTGAGTCCTCGACCAACCTACCGGGTATATCACGGAAACAAAATATAAGTGAACATTCGGACCCAACGACTTAACTTTTTAAGTCAATAACGAGTTGAAAAAAATTTAGCTACCGCGAAAAAGTACAAGAAAAGGTTCGATTAAATTGGAGTTTTATTTCACGTGGACGCTTGCAAGCGCATACATAATATTCTTTAAACGAAAAATACGCATATAGTCATATGCACTCATATGCAAGGCGATTCATTTTACGAAAATCGGCCTGCACAGCAGCGGAACATGTAAAAACACAGAGTTTACAATAACTACATGAACAAATGCTGTGTAACCAATTTATCGATAAATCACATGTATCGGGTTAAAAATACATGTAAAAGTTATGGTAATAGTTAATTGCATCATCTAATATTTTTGAATATCGGCGACTAACGTTAAATGATTTTTTCCTTTCAAGTCTTTAATGCGGTCATGTCAAAATAACAAACTGTCAAGATTATATTTGCTCAAAATTCTGTTGCAATAAATTGTCAATAATCTGAGGTTTGTTCTCGTTAACGAAAATAATCAAGTTGTTGCAACTTGACAGGTGTCATTTAACACGCTCTGTTCAAGGTACACCAATCAACAAAACAAAAGATCACGGTCTGGAATACAGATCTTCCGGTCTCCCAATTAACGACTATACAAACAATTAACACCTCTTTGTCAACCCTGCTGAGACATCCTGGTCGAGTTACGCCTGGGGAAAACCATGTCAGTATCGAGATAAGTGCAAGCAGTGTAGCGAGTTTTAGAAAGATTTACCAGTTTAAGTTATATTTTACAAACCTTGAACAAAATATTGAAACTAAATTCGTACGAATTTGAGGGTATTCGGATACGAGAATGGTATCCGGATACGATCTTTCTATTCGGATATTCGGTTATCCGGATAACCGTTCCCATCCCTAGTTTAAAGTGATGCACAATTTCTCCTTCCTTGAGTATATTTTCTATAAGGGAGAGCCTTTAAACCAAGGTCCCAGTTGAACATGGACAGCAGTTTAACATGAGGACCTTATAATTTAGCAGCTAAATGCTTACCTTGCGATATTCTTATATTAACAGAAAACGGTCGAGGAAAGGTGAGAAAGGTGGCAAAGGTTTGCGTCATTTCTCAATGAAGGTGTGTGAAAAGGTACAGAAGAAGCAGGTGACGTCATACAACGAGGTAGCTGACGAGCTAGTGGCTGAGTTCAGTGACCCCAGAAATGTCATGTCTCCTCAGGATGCTGTGAGTATTGCCACTTCAAAAATCTGGCTCATATCCCATGTGCTGACAGTGTTGTCTGATCTTGATCTACACATGATGCTCTAACCCTCTACTTCATATATACGGGTTGCTTCAAATGTTTTGAACAGTGTTGATCCAGATCAGACAGCACATATGTGCTGGCTGGTCTGGATCTACACTGTCCACCAATAGATTACAACCCTTATCCCATGAAGTAAAGGGTCAAGTTTTGTTAGGTCATTTCTGACCAAAAAAGAAACTTTGTAGATCCAGATTAAACTGCATGGATGTTAGTCAGTCCCAAAGAGTAAAGGGTTAAGGATTATTGTGGAAAGTAAGGACAGTCATTTTTCTTTTGAACGCTGATCTAAACAACGCATATGAAAAAAGCTGTGGTGATAATATTCCAGTCAAATTCTGAATTCAGGAATTCGTATGTCCTGAATTTGATAATTACACTAACAATCCATAAAGATCATGCAAGGTACATGATTGATACTAGAATCAGTGCAGATTGAATGCCTATCAAAGTGCTAGCTGTGTAATGCTTAAAAAGCCTTTCTTTTTTTCAATTTTGGTGTAAATAAATTCTGAATGTTTTCTTCTCAAAGGTAAACTGGCTAAGCGTTTAGTCTTTCTTGTTAATAGTGAAGTGCTGTTGATCAATAGGTTAATATCTTGCAATTTGAATGCAGGTTTTGAATATATATACCACATGCAAATCAAAAAAACTGTTGTAGCGAGTGAGAGTATAATATGTTTAATATGTTCTCTGCAGCAATATGACCAGAAGAACATCAGACGGCGTGTTTATGATGCTCTCAATGTTTTAATGGCCATGAACATCATTTCAAAAGAGAAAAAGGAAATCCGATGGATTGGTCTGCCCACCAACTCTGCTCAGGAATGCCAAAACTTAGAGGTGAGCTTCAAACATGATCGGACTTAAGACAATTTCATCCATTCAGCTGTTCATGGTGTGAGTCTGGTCTAAGGTTTCAGTTTAATTGTCATTGACTCAGAGTTTCATTATTTTTAATTTTACAAATTTGCTTACTGAACTTGGCAACTTTAATTAATTGATATTATTGAATGTATTGCCTTTAAATTCAATTACATTGATCAAATTAAAGTTGTCATCTTACTTGATATTCCTTCATCCAGTCTTCTTTGAACTTAGTCAGAATTGTTACGGGTGTAATATCTAAAGAGTTTGATAACCAGCAGGATTTCTCTATTCATTTTTTCTGGAGTTATGGCAATTTATATGCTAATATTTGACCAAATTTAAACATGTACACTCTTACTTCAAAAGCCTTTATCAAGTTTTTACTTGGAACGTTTAAAGGCTTAATGTCAACAAGTTGACGATTACTGAGAACGTTTAAAGGCTTAATGTCAACAAGTTGACGATTACTGAGAACGTTTAAAGGCTTAATGTCAACAAGTTGACGATTACTGAGAACATTTAAAGGCTTAATGTCAACAAGTTGACGATTACTGAGAACGTTTAAGGGCTTAATGTCAACAAGTTGACGATTACTTAGAACGTTTAAAGGCTTAATGTCAACAAGTTGACGATATTGTTATCAGTGAATTTACTGTAACAGGTGTCGTCAGTGGCAGGTGCACTGTTGTTGAAAATTGTGAATCCTTCAAAAAGAATGTATTTGTGAATGCTATTGTTGTATGTTGCATTTCAAACGAAGTTTTGTATGTATTGATCAAGGGCCAGGTATCGATCAATAGAATATTCAGCAAATTATTTGATAATAAAAAGAATTGATTGAAATTAGGATATGGCAATAAAGATAAACATTCTTTTTGTTTATTGTAGTTGGAAAAACAGAAACGAATCGAGAGAATAAAACACAAAACACAACAACTGCAGGAGCTTATACTACAGGTATACTTCACTTTGAAATTCGGGGAGAGTTAAACATGCATAGTTCTGAGAGTAGCCTTTTGGTTGTGGCAGTTGATATTAAAATTAATTTATAAACTTATTCTTAAAACATAAATTTATCAGTAAAGATGTGTATGGACAGAATTTTGAAAAAATTCAGTTTGAGTTGAGTATAAAATCATCAATTTTTTTTTTGCGAACTTATTATCTGGACTAAATGATAGTAATTAATTGTTGAACAGTTTTCGAAATGGATTGATAGTAATTAATTGTTGAACAGTTTTTGTTTTAATGTAATTTCTCATAATTTTGTGTTTTATATGTTTACAGCAAATAGCATTTAAGAATCTGGTACAGCGTAATCGAGAGCTGGAAAAATCTCAGGGTCCTCCACCACCGAACTCTGCAATACAACTGCCATATATCATTGTAAACACAAGCAAGAAGACTGTGATAGACTGTAGCATCTCCAAAGACAAGTAAGCACTGCTTTATATTGTTTTGCATGTTTATCTTTTTCTCCATACATACACATTTTTATACATATGTGCAACTAGTGTGGATCCAGATCAGCCAGAACTCTCATATGCTCTGATCTGGATCTGCACTGGTTGCATCTTGATAGGAAATAACCTAATTTATCTTAAGGCAAACAGTGTAGATCCTGATCAGATTGCACAGATGTACCAGCTGATCTGGATCCAGATATTTCGCCCACACAAAAAAAATGGAGTAAAGGGTTAAACTAGCCTTAATGTCAGATGGTGGGACTAGTTACAATAAATTGTAATGTGAAAAACTTTGTTTCTATTTTTCCTGAAAAATCTTGCAGTGTTCTTTTTTGTATTTCAGAGATGAATACCTGTTCAACTTTGACAACACATTTGAAATACATGATGACATAGAAGTGTTAAAGCGCATGGGAATGGCTTTTGGACTTGAGAAAGGACAGTGTTCAGAAATGGATCTCCAAAAATGTATTCGATCTGTTCCAAAAGCATTAGAACCATATGTCTTTGGTATGTTTCATTATCAAATTCAAATTAAGGAAATCTTGTACAAGAATTAATTTTCTTATCAAACTGAACAGTGTTTCTTATACATTGGTTTACTACATTTGTCATTCTATAGTGTATGAAAGGCAATGTTTAAAGCATCTGGCAGATGGTTTAGTTTAACTCCAGTCTTTGCCAAAGTTTTGTTTGCTCATATGCCCAAACCTATAAAGATTCTATTGCATTAAAACCAATGAGTTGTTTACAAGTTTAGAGGTAATAGTAGCTGTACTGACGAAGGTAATAGAGATGTTTGTTTCTACCTGTGTACGATTAATATATACTACTGAGTGCATCCTGGAATTCCAGCTGTATAACCATGAATGAAAATTCAAGAGTTCATCAATGAAATACATTTCTATGTTTTTCTGGTTAAAGCAATGTTTTTGTTTATTTTATGGTCTCAATTTATAATTTGCATGCTTTTGATGGAAAAATTACATGAAATGGCAACAAAAATGTTTTATGATGTTATGTCATGATGTCATATATCCCAGCTTGAATCTGTTTCTGAAACATTCTCATTTGAAATATGAGATGTGTGTGGGTACAAACATAAATAGTTAAATTAAAAATGATATTTCACATTATGAAAACAGTGAAGTACCACTTTTTTTTCACTAAGAAAATTTTATAATTCTCTGGAAAGCATAAATAAAACCATCAATTACTACAAGGGTGGTGATGGAAAACAATTTGCAAACATTGAATACACGGTAATTTTATATTGTGATACATATTTCAGAGTTGGCTCGAGGCAGTATGGCTAATGCTGGACCAAGTGGAATCAGACCTCATACCTCCGGGTCATCACAACAAAGGTATGTTGCTTTAAGCTTTACTCCTTTCGGAGAAAAAGAAAGATCCTATAAGAATCTAACAGTGATCCTGATCTGACTGCTGTGGGATAACAGCCACTTTCCATAGAGTTAAAGTTAAACTTTAAAGGAGGTCTGTTGATGATTAAAGGGACCAGAGAAATGTATAATAGACAAGAATGAAGTCTGTTTGTGAGGTCGATAAAAAAAGTTATTTTACAACTACAGAAAGAAATTATTTTATTATAAAATCCCATTTTTAATACATACTTGAAGAAGATGTAATTTGACGAATTTGTTCAACTATTATAAATTTAGCATATTTTATGAGATTTGCATCTTGCAGTCAGTAATAGTATGACATCATATTCAGGGCAGGACTTCTTCAACCTCTCCTTTAAACTGCCCAAAAGTAAATACATGAAAGTCGATATGCATTTTTCTCATATGAGTCGCAATTTTATACTGGATTATGTGATCAACACCAGACTAATTGTTTATCTTAAATATTTAGACTTTGTATTAAAAGTAAAATATTGTATATGATACAGTTTTAGTGTTTAATTCACAATATTTGAACATTTGTTGTAGGTACAAACCTGGCGCATCCCACAGCTCTCAGCCCTACCCTGTTGCCTTGCACTCTAATTACAGCAATGGCAGCAGTAATGATGCCATGGATTACGAGGTTGCCATGGCAACTGGGCATACAGAAATGTCTCGTGAGCCAAGTGTCAGCTCCTCTTACTCTGATGTCCATTCTCGGGGCGTCATAGAAACACCGTCAGAAGATTTCTCTGATGATGAATACGATGAATCAAGCCCTATAGAGATTGTTACCTAGTGAAATATTCCTAGTATCTGTATATGTTGAAAGAAACTGATGTTGATCCTGCTAAAGTTCTGTAGCTTGTAAGAACCTCATGAGTTTTAATGATGAGGAATCTGTACACAGTCACAGGAAGTTAATACATGAATTAACTTTTTGCATTGCGAGTTTCTACTCCTACAAAAAAACTGGAAAAAAAACGCAATGATATAAAGCTTAGTGCTTGCTTAAAGTGAAGGAGCATATTGGAACACTGAACGGAAGCAAGTTTGCAAGTATGGCATTACAGATTTCACCATTAAAAACTATTTTCAAGATAGAAGCTTCGAGACAAGCTTTGCAAACATAGTATTGGAGGAACGGTTTAGATTGTGCGGATGACAGTCTACAGATTGTAGAGTCTTTAGGAACACGGCTGGGATGTATTGTATGACTGATAAGGGACCAGAGGCAGCTCTTGTTATGATGTATATGCATATTTTGGTACTGAAATTGAGACAGATATCAACAATGCACGTTTGATTGATGTCACATAGGTCTTGTTACAAGTTAGATTGTCACTTTTGGAATATTGCATCTGGAACATTGCAAAAGATGTTTTCTATGAAAAAAAAAAAGAAAACAAATAACACCCAGATCTTATCTTTAGTTTATTCAACTTTTCAGAGTATTTAGTTAGGATTCTAAGGGCTTATGGCCATAATTGTTAAATTTCCAAGACTATAAAAAATGTCCAAATATTGATACATTAAATTATTAAGTGAATTGTGACGTCTGTCTTGTAATGAGCTTCCAGATAGAGTATCTGAAGTGATGTTTGTTGACCTCTGAAGGGTTTAATATATTGACCATGTGAACTTGTGTTTAATAAAACTGATGTTTTGATTGAAGATTAAGCAATAGAAATTGTGATACATATTAATGCAAGACAGCGATTAACCTCAAACGCTGTATTTGCAGAATTTGAGTAGACTTTTGTAAACTTATCTTTCTCACATTCTAATCTTAACATGAACAGAATATGACTTTTATTTTTCAGCCAACGATATTGTGTTTGCCATTAAAGGAATGGAAAAAACATTATGCTAAGAATATTTTCAAAGTAATTTATATGTGCAGTCAATTCAGGATCTAAAATTTTCACTTCTTTGTCAAAAATAATCTTTAAATCTTAAAGTGACTATTGTAGATCCTGATCAGACTGCACATGATGTTCCGGCTGATTGAATCTACACTGATTTCCAAAGGGATATAAGTGATATACCATAGAATAAAGGTTAAATGGTTCTGCATAAATGACTATCTTGACTGAAGATCTGGAAACTAGTTCTTTTTGGTTTGAGGATTGAATTTTCTTTCAGAAGCTAAAAATTGGCAATCTTCTGAATGTTTGGGTATACTGTAAGACCCCTTATATGTACATTGCAGTGCAGTCCTTTTGTAATTCGCAAATTTCTGTAGAATTAAGTGATAAAGAGTTAAACTTTCCATTCAATTAGTATGACAGACCTCGATAAGTTTCAGAAATGAAATTTTGTAATCAGCTGTTTTTAACCCTTTCCTCCATATATACATTCATTATGGTATTGGCAGACAATGTAGATCCAGATCAGCTGGAACATCCATGCATCAGCAGAATCTGCATCATTTGCTTTTTTTATCAATCAGCAGTGCCCAAGGTTATAAAGCTGAGCATGGAAACCAGTCTCAAATCTCAAGCATCTGATTGGCTGAAATGGCGACTGGCCGCCATTTCAGCCAATCAGATGCTTGAGATTTGAGACTGGTTTCCATGCTCAGCTTTATAACCTTCAGGCTAGGTTATTTCTGAACAAGAATTCCAGATCAGATGACACAGATAGGGCAGCTGATCTGGATCTAAACTGGTCACCTGTGTGATAAAAAGCCTATACACTCGTCAAAAGTTCTAAGTGCACACTTTTCAATTTTGAATATCTCGAAGTAAACTTATTCTAATTGAATGAAAGTTTGATATAATGTTAACTAGGATCAAACAATAATATTTTTTTGGAAAACCGTGCATATGTTTTATGTATTACGTCATCCACGTCGGCATACGCTATTTATGCGTAATCCCCGCGAGGCAATCGAAATTAATTTTTTTACAATCGTTTTTGTTTTTCACATGTTCACCGACTCCAGACAAACAAGAAAAACACACAAACACATTGTAAACATTGAACGGTTGACGTCAGCAGACAATGACATTCCCGTCAAAATTCTTTTCACTGGCACAACTTCAAATTTGTTGTAAATAATCTTTATGGTTTTCGTAAATGCAAAAGAAATACCTCATTTTTGCATATTTTATTAATTTAAGAAGAAAATCAAACGATATTCTTTTCTAGATTGATTACGTTGCTTACGTTGAAAGCTGACGTTACTCAATAAAGTCATTAAATATTTACGTAAAACAACGTAAACTCGAAAATGTTTGTGTAACATGTGTTGGATAAGTGTCCAATAAATAAAAATTTAAAACTAAAATTTATAGAAATTCAATAAACTTTAAAATCGAATTATTCGAAAATGACGTTTATTTGGTCAAAAAGCTTGTCCGAAAACTGGTCAATTTTATCGAAATTAATACATTTTTCGTTCGGAAAGGCTGCTACACATTTATCATAGAGAATTGCATCATCCCAAACTGCTAGACAATTAAAAAACTTTTGGCACAAAGAGTTGTGAAAAAAATGGAATTTTCTGCTTGAAATCCTGTAAAAACGTTATGGATAAAATAGAGAAGAGTGCGTTGGCTCATCTTGCCAAGCAGACCATTAGAAAGCTACAGGAAGCTATTTCAGTGCAATGGAATGGCAAACTACAGTATTTCCTTTAATTGTACATGAACTTTAAATGATAAAGAGATGAGAAAACGGTCCCAAATGATAGCCGATGCAATTATAATTAACTTGAGAATTGCTCTCTGAATACAAGTGAGCTAAAATGTTATTATTTTTTAATCTGGTTAAGCAGACTTAAATTTTTTGGTGTGCTTTAATAGAATATTGATTCTTTTTCATTGTAATTTACACAATTTTCAAAGATTCAATCAAATAATTTGAAAAATCAACATTTATCAAGTGTGCACTTAGAACTTTTGACTAGTGTAGATGCACTAAAGGGTTAATCATATGTTTGTTTCTTGTCAAAGCATTTCAGTGGAATCTTGTCAGCAGCATTGTTCAATGTTGGTGTTATTGAATTACAAGTCATAACACTGGTAAATAAAAAAAGATTTAAAACAATGAAAGAGACATTACATTGTATTCAAGCCATATAAGTACACCATGTGTTCATAATTTGTAGAAACTGATATTATATTTCTAATATTGTTTTATGACTCATTTAAACTCATTTAATGTTGTGTTTTTACTCAACAAAAAAAGAAACCTGACACTTTATATTTGGTGTATTTTCCTGGATTCAGATTTAAAGCTAATTGAATTGTGGTATGCAATAAAAATTGTGCATGTTTTGAACTTAATTATGCATTTTGATATTTTTGGTGCATGAAACAAGTGATTCAGTGGTTAGTTTCGTTTGGATGGTGCAAAAATATATAGATTTTGAATATGCACCTCATACTTATTCAAAGTTACAGTGTCAGGTTTCTTTTTTTGTTGAGTATATAAATAAATTCCCAACAACTTTTGCTGGATTGTTCACTGGCCTATTATTATTGAAACTGATCATTCACAGATTTGAAAATCATTCATTCAGTAAGAGTTATATTTATTCATGGTGTTTGGAAAATGGTTATCTTTTGTAAATGTAAAATTATAAACTTAAGCTTGTTGGAAAATCTTAGAACATTTACTTGTACATTTACATCGTGTCTGACATTAGGTCTACACCAACACATTTTGACCATAGCAATCTTGGTCCCAAGACCAGTCTCAGATCTAGGGAAATAAAGAACATTCTAAGAATTGATAATTGGAAGGCTTGTGATCTTAGATTGAGACCAGACTCAAATCTCAAGAATCTGATTGGCTGAAACGGAGATGTCTCAATCAGATGCTTGAAATTTGAGACTAGTCTTCATTCGTATCTTGGCACCTGGTATGAGTATTATTCATGTGGGATTGTATAACTTATAAAATCCTTCCAGCCCAATTAGCATCAACTTAATGGAAATGAATCTGAGAACTGAAATGAGCAGGCTTCACGATCTTGAATAGACCAGTAGTAATTATCACAGAATTGAAGGACAGGCCACATTTTACTGTCTCCACACAGTCCTAAGTGACATTGCTTCATGTGAAATAATATCAATTGCTGTGTTACCTGACCAAACTCCCATGCTTTTTAACCGGTGTAGTGGGCTTGAGTAGTGAGCTTTGAGTTAACCACTTCATAAGATACCATCCATTACTTTTGTTTGAAGTTGATATCTTCGTTATATTCGAAAGCTCCCATGACAAGTGTACATCATACACATTGTGATAATATTTTCATCCAAGAAGTTTATTACAGGCTTTAGTGTCTTGACAGCTGCAAGTGATACTGGACATTCCTGTAGTTGCATTGGAACATCATCACTATGTGTTGGTGTTCAATTTGGTTAAGAATTGCAAATTAGAAGATAATAATTGAAACTGTTTATTTCAAGTTCATATATTTACAGATCAAGTTATTGTGGAAGAAATTTTTATGGTCTTGAAGTGTTGTGTTCTTTTTTCCATGTCACACATATGCTATAATTCTTAAGCAAATTGATCCCACCAAGAAGTTTTCTGTTTGTAAACTTTATTTCCATCAAGATAGCCAAGGTTTGCTTTGAGATTTTAATATGTGTAAAGTCTAAACTGTCACTTTAAACAATCCAAATGTTTTTCATGTCCAGATGAAAACAATAAAATATAAATTCAGTTCTTGTATTTTTTTTTCTAAATATTCTCAATTTTAACAAAATCTCATAAAGCTTTTCTTATTGGCTGTTGGCACTGCCACATTTACAATATAGTGAATGATGTCATGTGTTTTAGCATCGATGCGTGGCAAAATTTCATGCTTATTTAGATCACAAGTCAAAATAAAGTGCACAGACCAATAAGTTATGATCTGTTTTTATTGTAGCCACTCCCTGGAAGAATGTTTTTCATTATTAATTGAAATATTTCAAATGCACTCTACTGTAGCAAAGTGCAAGATTGGTGTAAAAATTTACATGTTGACCCTATGTTTTTACCCATTAAAAAATAAGATTGTGTGTTACTGCACAGTACAATAATACAATAAGATTTATTTAGAGTCAGCAAGACAATTACAATGAAACAACATAAGCTCTCTGGAGCTTTTTAACTGACCACTGTTTTTTATAAGTTTGAAACATGTGAACAGATATTATTAAAATTAGGATAAAACCTTCTAGTGGGTAACTAGCAAAAAAACTAAATTTTCCATTGTACATGTTTTTCCTTGTTCAGTGGCATTTATGGTCTGCTATGTTCTGCTGCAGGTGCAAATCAAAACAATTCCAAACAAGGCAACCTGTCTCTTTTATGTATAATGTGCTATTTCTATGAAAGTCATGCAAACATTTACCCCCAGTAAATTGGGGTATTGATGGCAGTTCAAAGTAGTTAAATTTGTAGTACAACATGATCAGGTGTATTGATTATAGCCGTATATTAGGTTACATTTCTATGTGTTTGTCTAATATCACTTTGTGGTTATTGAATGCTATATTAAGACAATGAATCTGGAGGTTATTTAACGCTTTCCTTCATATATACACATTTTTACGCATGTGCAACCAGTGTAGATCCAGATTAGCCTGCACATCAGGCCATCTGATCAGGATCTGCACTCTTTGCATTTAGGTCTGATATAACCTAACAAATCAAAATGCGAACAGTTTAGTTCCTGATCAGACAGCATGGATGTGCCGGCTGATCTGGATCTAAACTGTTCACCCATGCAATAAAGGTGTGTCCGTGGAGGAAAGGATTTAGAAAGACCTATCTAGGATTGATAACTGTTCAGGTCTTCTTAAAGAAATGTCACCAGTTCTCCTATGTAGATTCAATAGCTGTTAGTTTTGTTAAAGAATGATTCTTCTAAATAAATGTATGTTTAAAACAATACTTACATGTTGTGATGTTGTTGTATATATGATATTTATATACTTGTCATGGAAATACAAAGTGAAAGTGAAGGTTAGGATTTACTCGAGGTCACTTAACCCTTTACTCCATATATACGCATTTTTATGCATGTGCGACCAGTGTAGATCCAGATCAGCTGCCACATCCGTGTCATCTGATCAGGATCTGCACTGGTCACATTTTGGTCAGTAATAACCTAATAAATTAAAAAGCAAACAGTGCAGATCCTGATCAGACGGCACAAATGTGAGATCTTGATCTACATTGTTCTCCCATCCAATAAAGGTGTGTCTGTGGAGGAAAGGGTTAACCTTTACTCTATGGGATATGGCTATGTCATGGGCGAACATAGTAGATCCTGATCAGCTGTCATATTTATGTTTTCTGAACAATATCTACACTGTTAACTGTAGATTTGTTTATTTCTGACCAAGAAGCAACCAGTTTAGATCCAGATCAGATACAATAGATATACCAGCTGATCTGGATCTACTTGTCTGGCTTCACATGTGATAAAAACCGTATTATGTGGAGTAAGGGGTTAAAGAAGGTACTCAATATTACTGATGTGATTATTGGCTGTAGTTACTGTTTCCATGTGTTCCATGTCTGCAAATTAACCACTGTATTGTTAGTATGACATCTTCCTTAAAGAAAATTTTGGAGATTCTCTAATACATATTTACAAGAACTCTTTACCTCATTTACAATGTATATGGGTTTTATGGTGTGTGCAGCCAGTGTACATCTAGATAAGCTGGCACAACCTTGCCATCTGATCTGGACATACACTGATTGCTTAGTGAAACCAGCAAACTGTAAACCCTGATCAGATGGCAAGGATGTGACAGGTGATCTGCATATACTCTGCCCATAAATAATAACCATAGATGACAGGCATATCCCATGATCTAAAGGTTTAAAATAGCACCCAGAAACACAATCACTGACCTGCCGAAAATATTAGACTTTTACAGCTGTGTTGTAAAATATGGCAGAAATATAAAAATCCAGGAAAAAGGCTGATGTTCCATGGGTGATCAGTGTAGATCCAGATAAGCCTGCCTGCTTATCTATGGGATTTTATTATGATGTACACTATTGTTAGATTTTTTTGGTGTTATTTTTTTTCTGAGGAAAAAAGAGAACAGCATAGATGTGCTGACTGATCAGGATCTACACTAGTTGGACATGGGAGATAAGCTCAATCCCATAGAGTAAAGGATTAAACGCAAATAGGTGCCTATTCAAGGCAGCTAAAAGAGAAATTCAATGTAAAATAAACTGGGGAGTTTCAGAGGCTGATGATGTTGCTTGCTTTGTTCTTAGAAAGTGATAAAATATTGATGTTTGATTAAATGTGAACTTTCTATATGCCTTGGATTAGAATCAGGGATGTATACATGTAAACTGTTTTTGTTATGAATACATAGTTACATTGTTGGTACAAGATACTATCATGGTATTGTGATTGCCTGTTAGTTATTCAAATATACATTTTTATAGAAAAACTAGGTATTTCACTAGGTATTTCAGTATTTTTTATTGGTTACTCGCAATGACACAAGAGAAAAGAATACAATGCTGTGTGATCTTCAACAAAGCTTTACACTTCAGGATTTTTATGTAATATTAAAAGTTGTGATGAACACTTGAAATAAAGATTTTAATTATTTTGCAAGATCATGCAAGAAGTGAATTCAAAAACTTGTTTGATGTGCAGCAGAAACATTACAGCCATAGTTCTGTTACCATACCACTTTTCTGGAGATTAATATGATTACATAGACAGAAAATAATGATAATAGCCCTTTACTCCATAGATGTGCCTTTATGGCATGGAGGAACAGTGTAGATCCAGATCAGCTGGCACATTCTTGCCATCTGATCGGGATCTACACTGTTTGCTGTTAGATTTGTTAGGTAATTTCTGAGAACCAGTGATGGGACCAGTGCAGATCCAGATCAGATGGGCAGATGTGCTATCTGGATGTACACTGGTGGTACATGCATTACAATGTGTATATATGGAGTAAAGGGAAAGACAGAGGTAGAGATACATAGCAGATATGAGCTTGGTTGAGAGACTATGCAGCAGTGTTTTAACTGGCTTAGTAATTGTACATGCATCCTGTAAAGTCTTTACTTGTGTAATAAACATTATGGCCTTTAATGTTTGTAATCTTACAGACTTGATATTTCCAATAATAACCCTGTGCCAAGGTTATAAAGCTGAGATTGGAAACCAGTCTCAAATCTCAAGCATCTGATTGGCTGAAATGGCGACCAGTCGCCATTTCAGCCAATCAGATGCTTGAGATTTGAGACTGGTTTCTATGCTCAGTTTTATAACCTTGGGCACCTATTTTCAAAGTCTTAGTCATTTGGTCTTCGACTAGGCTGACTTGCAAGTAAAGGTACTAAATTTAAACAAAAACTGCTTTTTTCATTACAGTATTTTATTTCAGCCCCTCAAATTTCACAAGGATCTTTTCATATGAAAGATTTGGTCTATAGCATTAACACTGTAAGAAATAGTAGTTAAAATATCTGTCCTTATGTTTAAAAATGTCATTACATGTATCATGTTACCTATCTTATGGAATCTTCCATAGAATTAAAGATGTACATTTTTATTTTGTGTTTTTTTCTTGTTTAATATGTATGCACCACCTTACAATGCTGTTTTGACTTAAGACATATCGTAGAGATATTCTGACAATCTGTTTCAAGTGCTGGTAACAACTTAAGTCAGCAAACGAGTATAAATGTGATAGTTTTGAACAAGAACATTTGCAAATGGTTCTATACATCTGCACATACTAGTTCTGATACGGACTGTTATTAGATACCCAAAAATGGTTTTAGCATAGAACAGCTTGCCCGTATCCGCAAGATACAAGTCAGGTTAATAAATCCGTATCCCACAGTGTGGTTTGCTGATTCGGTATTTTTGTGAATCCCTGGACTGAACAGCGCAGTCCATTATTTGTTGAACGTTTTCTAAGGTGTCCATGGTATCGACTTGAGACAGTAATTGTTTACAAATATGAGCTTAGTCATTTTTAGCTCAACTAAATGAAGAATATGCTTTTCTTGAGTTTTTCTACTCACTTAGTCGTCTCTGTTGCCATCCTGCTTGTGGTTAAAATTAGAATGCAACTTCATTTTATGTATCTCATAAAGTACTTTAGCTTAAGCTTTTAAACTTAGTACACACGTTCACCATTTTATTATGAGTGTGTCCCAAAACCACAACCCCTATGTTCTACTTTGACCAGTTTATGGCTGTTTTTAATCAGGGAAGCGTGATGTACTAATCACACTTCTGAAGCTCTTGTCAAGCCAGAACAAGGCAAACTGGGAACGGGCGATTTCAGACAGTAGGCGAGTTTGTCCAGTCAATTCGATTTTACAGATTCAGTATAAATACATTAATGCATAAAATGATTATCTAAGCTTAATTCGAAGGAAAACTGGTACACACATCTCTGGGCTCAATAGAGGAATAAAGCAAATCTCGTGTACACAAAACTTCTAGAAATCATGCGCCATGTTACCAAAACTATCACGTTTCGTGTTAGGTTTGACGCTGTCGAAGTTCACTGTTCTATAAGGCGCTCGCCGTTACTATCTGATGTCAGGCCTCGATCACAATACCAGGAACCATGTGGGGTGTTTTCCTCTGGTTTGGTAGTGTGGGAAGGCTGTTTTCTGATATGAATATTTGACTTTGCTGAAAATGAGAATAAAGAATAGAAATAATAGAAATTTATTTCAGCATTTTTGTGATAAGTTTATTCATTATCGTTATCGTACAATACTTTACCATTTTCAGCTCAGATTGGTGGGCTCGTTGCTGGCATAACCACAGCCGTGACGCATCATGGCAACTTGGGCTTATATCTTATGCGAGTGTAAACACAGATTAGCTTGGACATCCGCTCAGTCAGATCAGGGTCTACACTGTTCATTCAGAGAAGCATTTAATAATTAAACGAGGTACGCCACGGGAAAAGGTACCTTCGGGCAGTTGACGTCAATCCTTGAAACGACGTCATAAAGTTGAGCAGACGACATTACTTATTATGCAATTCGCGGAAAAAATACCATTTTATTGTCAATGTTATGTTATGTTATGAGAAAATAATAGAAATTTGAAAGTTCTTTCTAAATATAGTAACACCAAAAATGACATAAAAATGACCGAAGGTACCTTTTCCCGTGGCGTGCCTCAATTCATCTACAAAATAATGTAGATCCTTTTTGGACCGCAATTTGATCAGGATTTACACTTATCGCAATCCGCAAGCATTGTGCCCTTATGGTGAGTCACCTCTTTATTTTGATTATCTCTATACAAGGGTTGTATTGCTTACTATTTCAGACATGGTCTTATGGCAGGTGTGCGTTGTGAAAATAGATGTGTTAGTTTCATTCTTAATCTCAATATTATCACATATACATTAAACATAGGATGTCAGAAAATATTTTTATTCAAATATACAGAATCACCTAGTTCTACATTCAATAGCATATTAACAATAACAACACTCTATACATACTTATATATTCACTATTCATGTATACTCATTATCAAACGAGTTTTTCTTTGTTGTTGTTGTTGTTGTTGTAATATAGACTCAAAGAAAACTGACATGCAACTCTGAAATATCGCCAAAAATATTTCCAACATTTCTCAATACTGTTTTAATAAAAAGCTACACATATCTTACATTACAAATTATTTGTAAATAAGACCTTTGACAAACCCTTCTAAACGTATTTAAAAGGTATCATTTGCTTATTATTTATGTTAAAATATTTTAAATTGCATTTCTTCTAAAATATATATTGACATATTCAAAGCCCTATGATGTGCTCGTCTTTCCAGTATGAGAAATGTTATTTCTTTTATCAATAAAAACTGAATTTTCACAATATTTCCATAAATCAGTACAATAATCATAACAAAACACCAAGCGAAAGCCTGTACACAGATGAGACTCGCATACTGTTCATTCTAAAATATCAATATACAGTGAAAGTATTAATATTCGTGGGGTACTAACTTTCGTGGATTTTTGGGGCAGATCAATTCACGAATTAACATCCACCACGAAATAAGGTTTATGAAAATTGAGATCCACGAATTTACATCCACCACGAAATAAGGTTTATGAAAATTGAGATCCACGAATTTACATCCACCACGAAATAAGGTTTATGAAAATTGAGATCCACGAATTTAAGTATCCAGGACAATGTTGTCTAACGGAATTTAAAAGCATGTTGAAAAAACGCGCTGATGTGATTTTATCTATAAGTGATGCATAACATAAACATATTGAACACTTAATTAACACTTATATTGCTGATGTTGTAAATTGTGAGACACTTAAACACTGTACGAGTTCTAATAAAATGACAAGTTAGCTTCACACAAAACTTGCGACTGGTAAGCTTAGTTGGTTCCTTATAAAACGTTCAATGACATTGAAATTACAACTATACAAAAAGAATGAAATAAAAATAACAACTCGAAATATATATTGTTACTCTACATCACTTGAAGCTAAACATTCAAACAATTTCGGTGGGAATTGTTCACGATAGGAAAATATCAATCCTGGATATACAGACTTGGACAATGTCCTGGTTAAGGTTGACGATCATGATTTTTAATGATTCGCATGAATGGAAATGTTGACTCCGGTCGTGCTGTTTAAGTTATTAAATGTATGATCATACTTAAATTATCCTATTGTGGTGTTATAAATTTATAAAACAAATCAATTAAATACATGAATTTGACCCAACACATGCAATACAACGAATTTCACCACAACAAAGTATTGCTCGGTGATATAAAATTCTTTTAGTCAGAGATAAGAAATCATACAAACGCTATATTTGAAAAGAAGATACTTTCTGACATCTAAATTATAAAGGCTAAACATTGAAAAGGAGCCAAACAGATTTTAAAGTTTCAATAAGTTTTTTCTATCAAAAAAAAAAATAAAAATAAAACACCAAATTAAATAGTAATTAAACAATTTAGATAAAGAGTTCACGAATACAGTTTGTACAACACTATAAAATATACATTTTCTCATGTTAGGTGTGAGACATTAAAATTGTAAAACAAATTTCTTGCCAAATATTGGATCAAATTTAACAATGGTGACGTAATAATTTGTTTGTTTATGATTTTATTGTGTTCTGTACTTTATTTAGTACATTTATTGGTGTCCACTCATTCTACACCATAGATAAAATCCGCCACACACAAGTTTTCACATCCCTTTGGGCTGTTTTCTTCGTATTTATGGTAGCGTGATGTCATCAACTGTAAGAAGAAAGCGGCTGCTCTGATACAACTCACGTTGCCATTACACTCTGCTATAACAGTCCCCTTGTAGCCTTCGTCACAGTTCTCGGCCGAGATACCCAGTGCTTTCCCCTGAAACGAAATCATATGTATTTAATGATTTTTGCTAACATTACTTAGAAGTATTTTGTGTATTTTCGTTTACAGATCAATTTACCGACATGCCCCCCCCCACTCCCTTCCCCCTAAATATATATCAAATGTAATGAAGACATTCTCGAAATGACGCGTAGTAAACGAAAACAAATCCAAAAATATATCGTTTTCAATAAAATCTGTTAAAATTTCTTAACGCACGAAACGAAACCAACATTTTTTTTAAACAGCAGATTGCTCAACCAGTGATTTTATTAACTGTGAGTCTACCGTATAGTAACATTATCATGACGTGAGCGTGCAAAAATGAAAGTATCTTTAACAAATAAGTAACAATTACTGCTACTGATACCAATAAATCTACACTTAAGCCGTTTCGCTAGTAACCTGTGTAGCCTGAACAAACAACAGCATATTCAGTAGTAACCGAACTATCAACACATCAGATAATATAGTTCACACTCCAAAAAAATTGTTTCACTTCCCGGGGAAGAGGTTGGAAAGGGACACTAGTGGCGCCACAGAAACCAGTCAGAATAAATGATTTGAAAACAATTATTCCGACATTCTCGTTGCTACGATACAAACTAGTAGAATATAACACTATTTAAACGTAGGTTCCAGCCCTTAAAGTGAACTTAATCAGTGACACGGACGCTAGCCCCCCTCTTGGTTACCTGCTTCAACACAGAACTTGAATTAAGTGACACAAACAAGGTTGTGGATGATAACATAACATAGTAGGATAACGAAGTATAACGCAATTTCTTATAAAAAATATAAATTTTAAAATAGTTGCCATAAGCAACCTAAAATAAATCGTTATTGGCACTGATTACGTCAGATGTGTAAATTTAACAAAGATCCAAACGGTAATTAGTATACTGTAATCGACGCGAAGAAAGAACTTGATTCATGACGCCATACAATATATGGCACAGATTCTCTAAGGAAATCATCTGCCAGAATGCCACCTCTTTTACAAGTCGGTAACCTTTGCGAATATAAATAGAGATATTTTTAACCAGCGCATATGCTTAATAATTTGTTGCAATTTTGATTTCGCACACACATATTTTTAACAGTCTGTTATATAGCTGAAGTGGAACATACAGATTTTTAACTCAACAGTTTCGACGGCATTTACACATGTGTAACACATTTGATGTCGCACACACACACATTTGTAACGGCTTAGACACTTACACATGTGTAACACATTTGATGTCGCACACACACACATTTGTAACGGCTTAGACACTTACACATGTGTAACACATTTGATGTCGCACACACACACATTTGTTACGGCTTAGACACTTACACATATGTAACACATTTGATGTCGCACACACACACATTTGTAACGGCTTAGACACTTACACATGTGTAACACATTTGATGTCGCACACACAGATTTCTGGCATCCTCGTCTATTGGAATATTCCTGGCATCAGCGAAGGCACAACGTTGAGACAGCTCGCTTATTGCTGGACACACTTCTGAAATCAGGAAACTGCTCAATGATTACATTATCAATATAAAGTTTTGTAATACAGCCCCATTATGTCTTAGTGCGTTTAGTTGCATTTTGAAAGTATAATTCTTTAAATATTCTCAAAATATTATTAAACTATTATTAATTAACATATTTAAATAATAATAATAATAATAATAATAATAAATTATATATTCACTTTTTAAACAATAATTCTTTTTTTTGACAAAAATATAAAAAAAAAATACGGAGAGAAGTATTGGAAAGGATACATTTATTGTACAAACAGTTTAAAAAACATGTCATTATTGGCGACACGATTAAAAATGACAGTAATGAACAAATGTAAAATGGGACATCAGTTAGATGAAGACAATACCATATATGCAGTAACCAGCATATACCCAAAACATACTTAAGCTTTTCGACAAAATGGATTCATTATCCCTCACATTCAAGTTATTTAGTATGAAGCGTTATTTTAAACATCGGTGTGCGGGTGAATATCATGGTCGTAAGATTGGCAATATTAAACCAGGTTTTAAAAAGCACTTTGAATTTTTAAAGCTTTATGGCAAATGACTTTGGGTGAAAAACTGTTTATAGGTTCATTGCTGATTGTTTTGCCCACGTGTCCCCATTGTTGACCGTTTCGCCTACCCACCCACTACTGCTATACACTGAGATTATTCTACCATTCAGATTGTATTTACCTTTTTGAAGCGCCTGTTGCACCTGTTCCTCTCCTTTCTCGTTAAGGTCATTGATGATACCTTGTACTGTAACCGGAGACAAACTGCTGAGCAATTTAGCCAACAGCACCTCTTGCTGTTCTGAAACAACATAGTTATAATATTAAAGCACTATGTTACAGAGAGTTACAGACGAAACACAAAACTGATACAATACCGTAAGTGTTTCGACCAGTAACATAATTATTAAAGGTAAAGTCCTGACAACAATCTGTCTTCGCTACAACCTCTACCCTTCATGTAACGTAAAAGCCCTATAAATGGATCAAGAGTTAAAACAAACATTGTTTCAGTTTTATTTTCAGCGTGACAATGATATTCATATCTAGCATCTTATTTGTGTATTAAGTATTATGCTGAAATTAAATGTGTAGAAAACAAAAGATCCGTTTTCGCAATTTATTTGCATTATGCACTTAAGTAACGCATGTAATCTTATTGAAATCTTTAATAATTATTTAAAATGAATAATAGAACTAGATAAGGCATTGTAGATCAATAGATAGGTGAGTTAGTTACTGAGTTTTCCTTCTTTTTCTTCTTCGACTATTTCTGCTTCATCTTCGTCAACACTCTCCATATCTTCCTCTGGATATGGGACATTGATCAGTTGTTCCTCTCCTAAATCATCCGTATCGATATCTTCATCATCTACGTCGTCTACAAGTGTACGAACAAGGTTACGAAGTATCATTTTTGTATGTCGTTTAAACATAACAATATCTAAGTCAAAGGTAAGTGGTTTGCCGAACGGTTTTATTCGGCAAACCACTAACACAATTATTCTTATCATTATTTTCAACGTCATGATCATAGCCGTCGACATCAGCATAACTATTGTCCAACACAGAAACATTTTAATCTGTAGCATCAATTGCGACTTTATCATGATCATGACTAATTTCTTAAATACAGGATATAAGAGAAGAGAAGCATGAACCTCTTTCAGAGCGATTATAGTGAGAATTAGAAGTTGGTGATAAGAAAACTCTTCAGCATCAACAGCAGCAACAACAAACAACTTTGTAAATGCAAATACTTTAGTCAGACAAGTGTAATATGAACTGGAATGCCGAACATATAAACTGAACTATTAAACATATCTTTTATGTCGAATTGTGTACGTCGACATTTCCACCCAAGTGAAAGAATATTAGCAGAAAGAACTATTTTCAGGTGAGAGTGAATTTTTAAGTATAATTAAATATTAAGAATATGCATTATACACTATATAAGAATCTTTAAAGCAAAGCAATGGTAGCTATTCTATCTTAACTAGTGCATCTACACTAGGTAACCCACCTTCAAGCATAGCACAAAGACCATAAGTTCTTTTTCGCTAACCGGTGCATCTACACTAGGTTACATACCTTGAATAAGCATTAAGATCTTACTTGCCGTTAACCGGTGCATCTGTATTAGGTTACGTACCTTCAAGTATGTTTCGAGTACCCGCCCTTTGGCTTTGCAATGCTTTTGGCTTCTTACGTTTTATATGTTTGTGTGCTTTTGCATGCAACATTGTTGAGCCGATGGGTGGGTTGGAGTTATTTCACCAAGACAATTTGTACTTGTTTTGTGATACGAGAACCTGTTGTGGCAAGTGTGAGGTTGGTGCACACTAGAACCTGGTTTAAACCCCCAGTGGCAATTTGTTTTGCCACTGACCGTTCCAAGGCGGTAACCCCTCTGGTTCTCACTTTCGTTATTTGTTTTTGGCATCCATTTTGAAACTGATTATTATAATACCATGCTCTCTTTTCCTCTCTACTTTTTGGCTGTGTGGGGAGGCTGTGTATGCTGGATGTGGACATTCCTGATATGCATATTTCATTTTTTTCACACCAAGACCTAATTTCTTGTTAGTTAGTGCATCACTAAAAATTCTTTCGTATAAAAATACGTTTAAGATTTTATATTAAAAACAACAACAAACAATCTCGAAAATCATAATCATGATCTTTTTCATTTAATTTGTTGATAATAAATACATCTACAACCTGCACATAATTTAGAAAATTCTATTTATTAATTTTCTTTAATTTAAGAAAAGGAACAATGAAAAGACATTATTTAAAAATTATAACTATTTGTTACGACAAAAGGACTAAAACATATAATTAGATAAAATGTTTTTGTATGATGCCTTTCTGTTATGGATTATAGCATACAAAACTAATACGTAAACAACTTTTTTCTTTTCATATTTGCATTTAGCATTCTTGTTTATTTGCAAAAAAGTAAAATATGCATATCAGTACTGGTAGAGAAAGAACAAGAGTTTGGGTAATAAAATGATCAACTTCAAAAAAAACACCGCAAACAATCTTACATAGGAACCCAAGGGGTTACCGCCTTGGGATTTAAACCAGGTTCAATGGTAGCATCAACCTCAAATTTGCCACAACAGTTTCTCATATGAACAAATAAGTCTTAGTTAATTAGCTCGAACATGAAAAAAGAAAACAATCTATGAAAGGGAAGTAAAAGGTGGATATAGTATTTTAGTAAAGCGTTAAGAACATTTATCTGGTGCATCTGCACTAGATTACCTACATTTTAGTAAAGCACCAACATGTACTTCCTTAGCCGGTGCATCTGCACTTGGTAACATACCTTCTAAAGTAACACAAAAACCTTTTAATTCGTCAACTATGACATCAATGGCATCAACGATAGTGTATACCACCAATGCCTACTTTCTTGATAAGTGGTATCTCTGCAACAGATTGCATTTGTTAAAGTATAGCGCCAAAATCTACGTCCTTGTTAATCGATGCCACTACACAGCTTCATTCGTTCTAGGTTACCTACCTTCCACCACAGAACCAATGCTAACTTTTGCCCAAGGTTATAAAACTGAGCATGGAAACCAGTCTCAAATCTCAAGCATCTGATTGGCTGAAATGGCGACCAGTCGCCATTTCAGCCAATCAGATGCTTGAGATTTGAGACTGGTTTCCAATCTCAGTTTTATAACTTTCAGCTTTTATAGTTTACCGGTTAATCTGTAATTCGTAACCTTCCTTCCAGTACAGTAGCACAAAGATCTACGTCTTTATAGTTAACCGGATCATCTGTACTCAGTTACCTACCTTTGAGTTTAGCACAAATATATACTTTCTATTCAACCGGTGCATCTGTTTTCGGTCACTTATCCTCGAGTAAAGCACCAAGATCTACTTTCTATTTAACCGGTGCGTCTGTTCTCGGTGACCTAGTATTGAGTTTAGCACCAAGATCTGCTTTCTATTTTACAGGTGCATCTGTACTCGGTTACCTACCTTCGAGTATAGCACCAAGATCTGCTTTCTTTTTAACAGGTGCATTTGTACTCGGTTACCTACCTTCGAGTATAGCACCAAGATCTGCTTTCTTTTTAACAGGTGCATTTGTACTCGGTTACCTACCTTCGAGTAAAGCACTGTTGAACCGAAATTTTCACACAAACGAATTCGTCACACGTGTGAAAAATTCTTACGAATTCCTCACATACGTGTGAAAATTTCGTACGAAAATTTCACATATTTGTGAAAATTTCGTATGGAACCTTAGACCCCCCCTAAAACAGGTACGAAATTTTCACATGACAAAAAAGTAGAAAAATGATTTGACAAAATATTGTCCAACGGATAATTCACATATTTGTTTTTGAACAAAGGTACGTATATCAGAGAATCTATCAAAAACACGCACGCACCCGCCCAATGAAAATCACTAGGACCTTTTTGCGTATCAGGAGAATTTCTTCAGGATGTTTTGATTCAGTAATGAATCTGAGTTATTCCTCTTATAGCCCAAACAATGAAGATACGATAGCGTCATGACGAGTGCCTTGATATCGGAGGAACGCGAGGTCGAGTACTACCGGCGGCAGTGCACGCTGCCTAGAGTAGAAGGTAAGAGTAGAAGGTAAGAGCGCCGGCGCCATTGCACGCTGCCTAGAGTAGAATGTAAGAGCACCGCCGGCGGCAGTGCACGCTGCCAAGAGTAAAAAATAAGAGCACTACCGGCGGCAGTGCACGCTGCCAAAAGTAGAATGTACGAACATCACCTGCGGCAGTGCACGCTGCCAAGAGAAGAAGGAACGAGCACCAACGGCGACAGTGCACGCCGCCTAGAGTTGAATGTACGAGCATCACCGGCGGCAGTGCACGCTGCCTAGAGTAGAATGTACAAGCACCACCGTCGGCAGTGCACGCTGCCTGATAATTTCGAAGTTATTTGACTATTTCATTAACGTTTGTCAACGCTGACGTCAACGAACTGGTGATCATAATAAATTACATGTATTTATGTTTTGTGATATAGAAGTCATGTGTGAACTTTCAAATGAAAATCTTTAGCAGTTTCAGATATATGACTTCATTCCAAAAACTTTAAAACCTAGGTACATTAAGGGGAATAATTATGTTAAAATCCAACCAAAAATTTTGGGACTTAATTAGTAATCTTACATAATGACCAAGGAGCCATGTGTGAACTTTCAATTGAATTTCTTCAATAGTTTCAGAGATATGACTAAATTCCAAAAACTTTAATCTAGGTTAAGGTTTTTTCTAAGTACATAACGGTGCATAATTCTGTTAAAATCCAACCAAAAGGTATGGGACCCGAAGCCATGTGCGACTTTCATTAATTGAATATCTTAAGTAGTTTCTGAGATATAACTTCATCCCAAAACTTTAACCGGACGCGTGTGCCGACGCACGGGTGACTGTAACAGCTCTTCATATTCTTAGAATAGTTGAGCTAAACAGGGGCAAAATTCAATAATCATGATGGAGTTATGTATGTAACTTTCCACACAATTGCATGTTGCCATCATTAAGGCGTGTTCCAAGGTTTGAGGCAATGCATCGAGTAATAGCAGAGATAATATAGAGGTTAAGATTTTTACGTGTAACATGTACGTGTACTTGTAGCATTTTCCCACGATGCAATGACTCTCGCTATAACCACACGTTATTGGTTTTCAACAAGTAGCAAAATCGCCATTTTACTTGTGAAATTGCAAATTTGAAACCCTTCGTAACTTGTGACGTGCAGTCACACACCGTTCAACCCGTTAACTGAAAAACCGATTGTTAACTCGAAAACAGATACGAAAAATAAACGGAGTCGACACTAGGTGAGTTTAATTCATATTTTTGGCACGTTAAGCCACGGTTTCCATTCGGAACTGGTAAGTATTGTTTCAGAAGAGAATGGCGAATCTTGGCATATATTTTTCGAGTGCAAAAGTTTTCTATCTTGGAAGAAAACTCTGTGTAAATTGCGTTTTCTATGAATTTTTGTGTTTGGCGAGAAATATCACTTTCCATCCAGCGATAGCAACGAATGTAGTCACAGAAACATAATCAGCCATCATTAATCTGTAGTCAGGCAAATTTTCACTGACTAATTGCAACAATTTAGTAACAGAACCATACACAACCATCATTTATCTGTAGTAAGGCCAATTTTCACTGACTAATTTTTTGTTTCAAAGCGTCAACAGCGTCTTAAAGCTGACAAGGTGAGTGAAAATGGTTAACTGGAAAGTCCGATTTAATTTTCAGTTGTTAACCCTGAAGTCAAATGCAAGCCGACCAGCCCGGCTAGCTCAGTAGGTAGAGCGTCCGCTTCCGGACTGGGAGGTCGTGGGTTCGATCCCCGGCCGGGTCATACCAAAGACTTTAAAAATGGTAGTAATGGCGCTCAGGGTGTAAGGGTTAGCATTACGACCGATTTTGTGTCGGTATAGGAGGACCCGCAAGGAGATCCGAAGTCGGAGGTGCTGAGCCTGCAATATGGCGGTCTCCTATCCAAAAAAAGCGCAGCACCACGCTTACACGCCGAAAAGGTGAACGCCAAAAAAAAAAAAAAAAAAAAAGATACAAGCCATTCAACGTTAACCCTGAAATCAGATTTCAAGAAAACTTTGTGTTGATTATTTATCTGTTTCTATGACATTCTTTCGTTTTTGACGGTAAATGTTGTGTAAATGAATAGATTGGATTAGACACAGAGATTCTTAAATGTGAAATTAATGGAAAGACCGAAATACATGATTAACACATATTTTGTGCCGTATACTGTCAAAAATAGAGTTGATCGAATATTGTGAAATTTAATTAAAATTGCATGTAACTGCTCAAATTCGCATCTCTAATTTCTAGAATTATAATGTTTAATATTGCATCAAGTCTAAGGTAGGAAATGGAATATCTAAATTTTGCCTCTCCACGGCTGAAACATTCTAAAGTTATAATGCCTGCATATACATGGATAAAATAACTAGAAATAAAGATTGATATGTAAGAAATTTTCAAGTATGCGTAGTTACAAAGTATTCATCTGACTCGCTTTTTCGGTTTCAGGTCTGCCACTGGAGTTAAAAGCAATGGATACATACAGATTTTATTACTGTCCCTATATATTTTTTCTGCGACCCTGTCAACCTTCTTGTTCGTGTGCAACCTTCTCTGTGCCTCAAAGCGTGAAGCGGAACTGAACAGTTCTAGTGGATGTTTAGGCTATACCATGTAGAACTAAAGAGTACACAGCTATCATCCCGGACAAAGGAGAAGTTTTCATAACTACCAACGATAAGGCCGAGATATACCTTACTACTAAGCAATGATGTCGGCGTTACAACGCTGCTTGAAGAGTTGGAAATGGAAAAAAAGACTGTTGATTCGTCACAGGACAATGAAATGTCAAATCTGCTTGATTGTATTTCAGCAGTTTTAGAAAATTAAAAGGAAAGCGGAAATGTAGGTTCTTGGAAAAAGTGGTGTGAACTAGTAGTTATTTTAAACCTGCTAGACAGCAAAGTAGCTTCATGAAGTAGTTTTCTGATTAATGTGATGTTAACACTTACAAAAAATCTTTGCCAAGTTAGTGTATTAGCGTTTTCATTGAAGTTACGGATGACAGCATGGTAAGCAGTAGGGGCCAGACCACAAATCCGAAGGTCTCTGATTCGAGTCTCACTTGGTGCGGAAAATATCAGTGTCTTTTTCTGCATTCGACTAGAATTGGATTTAAATCTGACAGCCATTCATCAAGTATGATCAATACAAACTGCCGGAATTTATAATATAAGTATAAACTATAACAACAGCGACAACAACAACAACAAATAAATAAATACAAACATTTATTGGCTGCTTTGTTTATGAAGAACAATTTTCATTGTATAACTAAATCGAGTTTCCCATGTATGACATTAATAAAATTGATACGTGTTTACGACAAAAGAACAAATACAGTATTATTAATTTACCGTTTCCGCAATAAAATAGCTTCATATTCTAATCCAGAATTCATACCTTCGTTTACTGTAACCAAACATATTAATTTCAACACTAAAGCTGACCAACAAAAATAATTCGCTGGTGAAATAAAGATAAACTAGCAAAAGTTTTAAATTTAATTTATGAAATATTTAAATTTAGCAACAGCAGCTGATTGACGATACCAAACAAAAAAGATTGAAGTCAGAATACTCTTAACATCGTCTTCTTCGAAATATAACAAATTATCGCAATGTCATAAGTGAACAAATATGCAAAAGAAAGAACACAAATTATTCTCTCGAATAGTCTTTCGTTGTGTTCAGAGAAAAAGTCTTAAACCACAAGAATTGCAAAAGTATCTTTTTATTAGCGGCGTGAAGTTATTCATCAGCAAGCCAAAATGTTTTACGTTTTGTTTTTTAGACACCGATTTCTTTGCCAGACTAATTTCTGTTTGTGCACACTTTTAAATGTCCATAAGTCCCTTTCGATAGTGTGACAAAATCTTTTAACTCGTCTGACATCCTTCTGTCTATGAGCTGGCTGACTTGGTGACGAGAAAATACAACTTTTCCTTTTCTGTTTCAAACGTTTACCTCCATCCGTATCAAAGATGTTATCTCTACAACAGAAAAAATGTATTAAAATGTAATTTATTTGCTTTGTAACAACAATAATCTTTAACTCCATGTTATATGCTATGTAAAACTAAATTATAACCCAAGTCTTACTGGGAAAAAACGGTACGCCAGTGACCAATGTTTGAGATTATAAACGGGAAATATGGATCGGATTTCGCATTATGGAGATTCAAGTTTAGACATTCCAATTCTTAATTGTTGATGCGACTGTTACCAATTACATTTTCACAATATTCGGTACACTCGGGTATGTATTTTGCGAGCATATGACACAAATATCTATTAATCTTGTTTTCGGTCTTTCCGTAAAAAAAACGGTGTTACATAAGTTAAGAATATCTGCGTCTGTATCAATGTATTCATTTTTACACAACATTAAACGTTAACCATGAAACAATGTCATAGAAAACGCATAAATAATCAACACAAAGTTTTCTTGAAATCTGATTTCAGGGTTAACGTTGAGTGGCATTTATCTGACTTCAGGGTTAACAACTGAAAATTAAATCGGACTTTTCAGTTAACCATTTCCACTCACCATGTCAGCTTTAAAACTCTGTTGACGTTTTGAAACAAAAAATTAGTCAGTGAAAATTGGCCTTACTACAGATAAATGATGGTTGTGTATGGTTCTGTTACTAAATTGTTGCAATCGCTGGATGAAAAGTGATATTTCTCGCCAAACACAAAAAATCATAGGAAACTCACTTTACACAGAGTTTTCTTCCAAGATATAAAACTTTTACACTCGAAAAATATATGCCAAGATTCGCTGTTCTCTTCTGAAACAATACTTACCAGTTCCGAATGGAAACTTTGGTTTTATGTGCAAAAAATATGAATTAAACTCACCTAGTGCCGACTCCGTTTATTTTTCGTAATCTGTTTTCGAGTTGACAATCGGTTTTTCCAGTTATCGGGTTGAACGGTGTGAGTCAGTTATCGGGATTGTTCAACGATGCGTTGCTTAGCGCTTATTGAATTAGTGTTGAAATCTTTACACGTACACGTACAGGTTACACGTAAAAATCTTAACCTCTATATTGTACCTTTTAAAGAATGTTCTAAGATAAAAGGGGCATAATTCAGAGAATAACCATGATAGAGTTAGGTAAATTGTCTAACAAATTCAGGAAGTGTTCCAAGTATGAAAATGATACATGAGATAACACCAGAGATACTGGAAAATGTCAAAGTTTTTGCACGACAAAGACGACGACAACGACGACAACGAGGGGGCTATGACAAAACCTCGACTTTTTCTTCGAAACAGCCGAGCTAAAGATGAATTTGAAACACAGATAATTAAAAGACATGTTATTTTTACAAATCACAAATAGACGGAATCAGCGCATGAAAATCCGATACGAAAGTCGGAAAATGTCGCAATGTCGTATCGCATAGTGTTAGGAATCGACTGGATTTTTCAGAATCGATTAACGGAGAAAATCGGCTTGGCTCAACCGATTGATAATCGGATAATCGGAACATGTTGTTTCATTAGCTCTTTTAGTTTTTGTTATAAACAAATCAGTAGATACTGATTTAATATACGTTAAAATGGAAATAATAAAAAATAAAATGTTATAATTTCTGTTGTCCTGTATTATCATTCTGTCTTAAATATGAGCCGGGTTAATATGTTTCTGTATAAGTTTAATGCTACTAACTACTTTCTAACAGTATTTCAACTAAAAAGGAGGGTTCAGTAAGCTCTGAAATTGGATGGTTAGTTGTTGTACCGAGTAGTCTGGTACAGAGTATCAAAAATCGGAACTCAAATTGAAATTGGCTTTGAAATATCTTGGGTAACATAACCGTAACAAGCGTGATATTGTGGGTGTGGTATTATTTTCATACCGTTATTGGCGTAGGATTTCCTGCAAAGCGTGCAAATGACTCTGCTTATGTCTAAATTTTCTTTAACTGGAGCTCCATCTTTCATTTTTCGGAAGTAAAAATACTTCCAGACCCGGGAAGTCGTCTTTCCCGGGTAAGGAAAGAGGTCTTCGTTATTGTTGCCATCCATTACTGTCTTGATGGATTACCTCCCTTCAGAAATAATCGGAAAGAAACTACCGACAAGCTACTACCGAAAAGAGAGAAAACATTCATCCGCCTAACCTAGCAACATCGATTCTGAAAAATTGGACTCGATTGTCGCCGATGTTGAAGTTATCCGACTGATTATCGATTGTCGGCGACAATCGGGCAAACACTAGTATCGCATTGCCGTGCGCCGCCCAGCGCTCGACATGTAATAACGCGATACGATATTGCTTAATTGCAATACAACATCTTCACTTTACGATACAACACGCAACATTGCGATTCGTCGCCTGACGTTTGCTTGACGAAAATTAAGATTACGTCAAGATTACATTCTTACAAATTCTCATTTTACAAAATTATATTGCATCTACCTATGATTGAACTAGGAAAATATCTATACTGACTTCCTATATAATGCAATACGACTTATAGGTCCTTTATTGTTGCATCTTGTTTAAATTATGCTTTCCCGAGCAAAGGAGCGATTCCATGCATCAAAAATGCACGATACCGAGGAGCTAGAGATATTTTCAAATGCTGAGAAATCATGTAAATCCATAAGAGCTAACAGTAATACTTATAGTTTTCAGGATTTTACTTCATAACATAGTCATGTGTGCAAGACGTAGGAATGTGTCACATAATTATGTGAAAAATTCGTTGATACCTAGTGGTGGTTAGAAAATAGGCCTCGAAATTTTCACAGCACATTTTTGGCCATTTTCGTCCGAAATTTTCACACGTATGTGAAGAACTCGTACGAATTTTTCACACGTGTGACGATTTTGTTTGTGTGAAAATTTCGGTTCAACAAAGCACCAAGATCTGCTTTCTATTTAACAGGTGCATCTGTACTCGGTTACCTACCTTCGAGTAAAGCACCAAGATCTTCTTTCTATTGAACTGGTGCATCTGCTTCAGTGACCTACCTTCGAGTTAAGCACCAAGATCTACTTTCTATTTAACAGGTGCATCTGTTCTCGGTGACCTACCTCCGAGTAAAGCACCAAGATCTACTTTCTATTTAACTGGTGCATCTGTTCTCGGTGACCTACCTCCGAGTAAAGCACCAAGATCTACTTTCTATTTAACTAGTGCATCTGTTCTCGGTGACCTTCCTCCGAGTAAAGCACCAAGATCTACTTTCTATTTAACTGGTGCATCTGTTATCGGTGACCTACCTCCGAGTAAAGCACCAAGATCTACTTTCTATTTAACTGGTGGATCTGTACTAGATTACCTACCTTCGAGTATAGCACCAAGACCAACTTTCTCTTTAACTGGTGCATCGAGCCACTGTTCGCCAGCAAGAGGATTATGAGGACCATCTCTTTTGACCTCTTAAATATACAATAATCTAGGCTGAAGGTTATAAAGCTGTGATTGGAAACTTGTCTCAAATCTCAAGCATCTGAGTGGCTGAAATGGCGACTGGAAACCATGCTCAGTTTTATATCCTTGGGCACTAGTCGTAATACATTTGAATTTATTTTGAACAATTAGTTTTAAATTGAAATATAATATATTGTCACAGGAGAACAATTTAAAAGTCATCAAATATTTTTATCTTTGAAAAGAAAGGCACGCCATTTTTAAAAGCCTTTTCGACGTTAACATTTTCAGTAAATGGGTATGTTTAATATAATCTTGTTTTATAAATGTCAAGGTTACAGCGTTAACGTAAATGGCTCAGATTAAAGTCACACGCCTATACATTTCTGTTTGTAGAAATAACACTTCCCTTTTAAACTTAAATAAAACAAAAAATGAAACCTATAAAATTATGTCCTTGAAACTGTGTCGGGGTAAGGGAGTGAGGGAGTGTTTGTGTGTGGGTGGGGGTATAGGGGGAATGCAATTCCGTCAAAATCCGATTGCGAACACCGGAATCAAGTACAATTCTAAATTAATAACCGAATGTTCGATGAATATCATTTTCTGATAATTATTCAAAACCACCAAAAATAAGTCTTAGTTATTATGAACATAAAAAAGTAAAGCCGACTAAACCACGTTTTTGTGGTTATTTGTAAACCGTGGTTTCTTAAAGAATAAAAACGTTTTATTCTAAGGAATTATAACCACATTCCCGATAAAAAGCAACGGCTCAAATTGCAAAACAGCAAAAAATGGTTTAGTTTTATCGATGTACATCTAGAAATTACGTAAATTGCATACAGCAAAACAATAATTTATGTAAAAAAGAACAATACTAATGAAAAGAAAATATTTAAGTTAAATCTCATTCACACACAGGTATTATAAAATTTGCTCATTTGTAGTGCCATACAAAAAGGATGTATATGTGTGTTCAAAATAAAAAAAAATGGGCATGTACACACATGTGATCATTTCTTCCAATTACTTTAATTTGATTGTCTTTTAATTATCTTCCTTGTTGCAAAACAAGTTTTATGTAGTCATTTATCTGATTATGTTTTGATATATACAACTTGTCTAAAACATCAATCTATATCTTCCTTTAATTTCCTCGATTTAACGTCTGGTGTTCATACCTTAGTAAGGTTATCGATTACTTGTCCATTTCGCTTGAGAATGATAGGTTCGATTTTTTTTGTTATTTGAATTTAGTCTCATTTTAAACTGGTCAAATTATATATGCCTGTTATCTTTTCCTCCCTACTTTCAGCTGTGTTGCAGACTGTGTTCTGAATGTAACTATTCCCGTTAAGCCTATTTAACTTCTTTTCTGACATCTGGGCTGAAGGTTATAAAACTGAGTTTGGAAACCAAGTCTCAAATCTCATGGATCTGATCGGCTGAAATGGTCGCCATTTCAGCCAATCAAATCCTTAAGATTTGAGACTGGTTTCCAATCTCAGTTTTATAACCTTCAGCTCAGATCTTGTCATTATTAGTTATAAAAGTAATATGAAACTCACCAGCTTCGCGTATTGTTTCAGCCATGTCTAATTTATTCTCCTCTGCTTTTTCTTTTTCTTCTAGAGCTTAGAATATACAAGTACATAAATATCAATGCAGCTATGAAGTTTTCTACTTCTTCATGTAATAATAACTACAGTTAAATCAATAAAACAATATTTGAATGCACAGTTATTTTGTTGAAAATGTAACTATTTATAATGACATTTGAGTTCAAATCCAAATAATAACACACATCGTTAGCCTTAGCATTCAGATCGCCTACAATTCAATTAATCTTTTTTCTGCATTTCCAAATGTTGAGAAGCTGTTATATTTGTGATAAGAATTTAACATGACTATTAGGAAAATATTTAGAAACTCAGTCGAGCCGAGCCTGTAATTGTTTATATTTTTCGTGTTCTGTAGATTTCAGAGTTCTTTTCTGTCTATCTAAATATCACAGTGTTTTTTTTGTGCCGTGTGACGACTGTAAAAAGACTTCCCGTACATTCAATCAGTAATGTTATCATTAACCATCTTTGGAAGCCACAGAGCATGGTACATTGTGTAAATATTTAGTAGCGCTCAACCCGGATCTAGGCGGCGCGGACAGTAATATGCATTTTCATTACTGCCCATGATCAGGCTCAATCAAACTGAGCCTGTAATGTTTTTATATTTGTCGTATTAGATTTCTTTCAAAATTCTTTGCCATCTATTTAGACTATATCTATAAAACTAAACTTACCTTCTGATATCTGTTGGATGAGTTCTTCGGTTTCTGTTGCCTTTGCAATGTTGTTGTATTCATCTGAAACAAGATCATCGCTCTCGTGTATTTGATCTAAGGTAGCGTATTTCAAGGCATTTGCCAAAAAGTCGTTTTCTTTGTCTTCAAGCATCTGTATCATTTCTAGATTTGAGACTTTTTCTTTGAGATCATCAATTTGTTTCAAAAGACCTAATACATAATCAGAGTCATCGCCCATGGAGCTGGATGCTCTTTTTGATTTACTTTGAGCTTGATCTCCACTTAAATCATCCATATTCGCAATTTCTAGCTTGTTTTCAACCACTGTTTTTTCTTTGGTATCGTCTTTGATGTCCTTAACGACATCCGACTTCACGTCACTAAACGCATCCTTTAAGTCTGTATCAATTTTTTCTTCTTTTTCCTTTTCCGATTTTTCAGTTTTACCCACAACGCTAACTTCTGTTTTAGTTAATTGTTCTGCCGCGTTTATTAACTTTCCCCATTCACTAGCCAGAGTTGCTTTGTCTTTTATTATTGTTTCACTCTCTTTTTTGTCTGTTTCCTTTTCTTCTTTCGTTTCTTTTTCTTCCTTCTCTCGTTCTTGTCGTCTTTTCATCGGCGGAACTTCTGTCTCGCCAAAAAGAGATCTTAGTTCATCGAGTGAGGGAACTCGTCTTCTTGGACTGTAAGCTCTACGTTTCATTGGATTATATCCTTGTAGGCCCTGACCACTGTATCGAACTGGCAGTTCCTCAAGCTGAGAGAACGACTGATACGGACTTTCGTATGCAAACAGAGGTTCAGAATCGCCCAGAACATCATCTAAATTTGAGCCTTGGATAAAGTCGTCAGTATCCAAATTGTCAAATTCGGGAATAGAATTTGGATTAAAATAAGAGTCATCGTTATTAGCTAGTTCGTTTCTAAGTAAAGTCGAATAGTCCATTCTTCTGGGTCTTCCATATTCATTAAACGCATTTGTTAATCCGTATGGGTCATCGTAACCTGCTACACCGGATCGACGGATTCGGAAAGAGTCGGAAATGGACGTCAATATTGATAAAAATAATGCTGTAATCACGTGACGTAGAAGTAGTTTCATCTTGTTATTCATATCTGAAAAGAGAACAGTTGTAAAAAATTCATCCATAATGTCGGAATTCGATAAACATGTATATAAGATTTTCAAATATTTCCTTACCAATGTCGTTTTCTGAATCAAGCTATGAAAACAACAACAACACATTTTATTGGACGATTAACCATGCCTCTTAATCAGAATTCAAGCGTGTCCCATTTCAGGCGCTGATAGAGGAAGAAACTGCGTTTATACTTGAATAAAACGACATGTATATAGTAAAATCACTTTACAAATTATCTTTCCATCAATACATGTGCAAGGTGATGTACGGATCCAATTATTTCTAAAAGAAAAAAAATGAAATGCTATAATGTCATCTATCATTGTACACGCGATTCCATGTCATATTGTCTATCGCACATTAAACGAAACGCAATCATTTACACGTGGCAGTTTGTCTTTTCCTGAGAGCAGACAGAGAAAAAGTAAAATATTTATATCAGGAATCGCCACACTCACAAAACACAGCCTCCCCACGCAGCGAAAAAGAAGAGAGGAAGAGAGAGAGCATGCTTGATATATAAGTATGTCAATTCAAATAGGACGCCACAAACAATCAACAAAAAAAGAGAAAAGTTTATTTTGGGATTGATCTCAATTTCAACCGTTTGGACACTTGGAATTTAATATAAGTCTTCAGTCTTAAGTTTTATTATCCTGGGGTTGTGGCCTAAGGTCATAAAACTGGCATGGAGACCTGTCTCGCATCTCAGAAATCTCGTTGGTTAAAACTGAACACAGTCTCAGAACTGACCAAGGGAAAGCTTGACACTGGTTTCCAACATTGAAGCCAGCCTGCAATTCCTGGGTTGAAGGTTATAAAGCTGAGATTGGAAACCAGTCTCAAATCTCAAGCATCTGATTGGCGGAAATGGCGACCAGTCGCCATTTCAGCCAATCAGATGCTTGAGATTTGAGACTGGTTTCCATGCTCAGCTTTATAACCTTGGGCACTGCAGGATGAAAAGGGTCTAGATTATTACGTATTCAATCAACACATTTGCATAACACCCTAAGGATAGAGTCTCGACTTATCAAATCACAGAGAAGTAAGGATTAAAATCTCTCGATATATTATTCAATTAAAAAGCGATCAAATACACACTTGTTGTGTTTTTGCTTGTTTTGCGACAGACAGGTACACATGGAAGCAATCTAAACATATGATAGTAAACCGATTTAATTTTTTTTTTCAATTTTCAATGTCACTTTCTTGAGTTCCACTGACACGTGTTTCTTTAAAACATGTAGACTAAATTAAATTATTTAATAAAGAACCCAGTTCTTAGAAACTGCTGAAATTTAAATTAAAACACGTCTGTCGAAAACGTTTAGATTTCAATAACATTCCTGTAACATTTGGTGCTCATGGCTACAGCATATTAGATAAAATATAAATTAAAGCTTTACGCTATCGCAACGTGTCAAGCGAACAGTAATTGTTTGAAAGCGTTTTCTAAATTGAAGGAAACTAGTATTGACGAGCTCGATGCTCTACAATAGTTCCACCAGCAAGGCATCACATACACCGTGCAGAGAACACGGAGAATAAAACATGTCGACTTTGTTTTCTTAAGCTTCTTTAGAAAAATGTCAAGAATCAATTGCGACTTGGATTTGTTTGAAATGTTCCGCATTGTAAATTAAACACGTTTTCGCTCTTAGTTTAATAATGATTTCCTTTGAGTATTTTCTCACTTTTTCGTTATTGATCTTGATTCATACAAATTGAAAATATCTGAAGTGAGCAATTATTCCACATCATGCAAGAATCGCTTCATAATAGCAAAGGAACAAGTTCACGAATAACTGGCCCGGTTTCGCAATTAAACGAAATAACAACTGGCAATTCATGATGTTTCCCGTTCGAAACAATTATACAATTATTTTGACAGCATTCTGTTATATGGTTACTATGGTAACAAAGCTACATACTCATGTTTTAGGTAGCTTTTATATTTACAAATATAAGCTCTTCATTGGACCGTCCACGGATCGGTCAAAATCTCAACCATTGATATGACTGGGGTATGAAATAGTCTCCAGTTTTATGATCTTGAGCCCTGACCTTTTTATGACTTTACTAATTCTCGGCGATGATAAACCACATGCTGACTTATTTATTTATATTCGCATACAGCATTGAACAAAGGGAGAATGGTATCGCACTATTTTAATTTTGATCTCGGCTGTCATTCTTTACGCACTTCAAGTTTTATATAAAAAGCTATGTTAATCATAATTGACTTCTCCCTGTATCAGACACTAAACTTTAGATTTTTCCTGTTGCTGTATACACTCCATTCATTTTCTATTTACAGAAAGATTGTTTATGTTTTTTATGTTTAAATCTAAATTCGAAAATATAAAATAGATGGATCTGTTATTAAAGGCCGAGGACAATTCGAAAATATAAAACAAATGGACCTGTTATTGAAGGCCAAGGACAATCAAATATTTACATTGAGAATTAAAGCCAGACAACATTATCAGGATTGCCAGAGAACAAACAATTCGTCTGAACTCTAACCCACTACCACATGCGACTGTTACACGCAAAGCATGCACACGTATAAAATGAAACAAGCAAAACTACTGAGCAGTTGAACTATCCGAAAACCGAGCAAATTGAATTAAGTCGGCAATCGCAGTTGTATGCATTAAACATAGAGGTCTAAACTGTCAAGCCCAATTTTGTTTTGTAGGTTGAAATTATGGGATTTGTAATTATTATGTCATTACTTATTTCTTTGAAATTTATCAAGAAAATTACTCGACATTGCTTAATTAAAATAAGAACGATGCAATATTATTTCTGCAACAGAGTCTCAAGTAATCTAAACATCAAAACCAAGCCAAAACATTATACAGATAATTCTGGGCTTTATAAAAATATGATCTGATCTTAGAATATATCGACTCACTGAATTTTTCAAGGTCAACAACATGACAGATTGGTGAGAGGATTTCAATAAAAGCAATTCGTTCTTTCAACTAGCCTTTTGTTCTGGGAAACAGCTGAAAACCTGTGGAAATCTTTCTCAAATCGAGATAAAAGCTAAACTTCACATTTGCTTCAACAAACTATACTCGAGGGATAATAAAACACAGGGTAAACTTTGAAGATGAGTCTTGTTTTTTTCCAGTTTAACGCTTTTTTACGAATTACGCTTTTTCCCGCGAGACATCTTATGCAATCCGATTATGTGACATTCGATACCAGTGCCCAAGGTTATATAACTGAGCATGGAAACCAGTCTCGAATCTCAAGCATCTGATTGGCTGAAATGGCGACTGGTCGCCATTTCAGCCAATCAGATTCTTGAGATCTGAGACTGGTTTCCAATCTCAGCTTTATAACTTTCAGGCCAGCACCCTGTCCACAGTAACCTAGCGAGTTCCTTGGCAGGTTTTTGTTGTTTTAAATCAAACCAAGATATTGAAATAATGCCACCCTGCGTTTCCTTTTTTATCTCGAGTATATAATGCTTATTTTGTGTACATGAAAATCGTTTTATTGACGAATATATCTTTGTATCAGCTTTATTTATATATTTATATTGACGTCATGTACGATCATTATAAAAGCCATAAAAACCAGTATTTCAACATCTTTCTCGTTGAATGTATCTGTATACAGACATTTTTTTGCAGAAGAAGTGTACATGTGAAGTCAGTAGATAATTTTCTGAAGATTATATCTAAAGTTAGAGCAAAGGCGCTATAGAAAGCAAATTGCTTATTACAGGGCCAGATTTAGGACAGTAATATTCTATATTGGTCGATGCTTCCCTAGAAACTCAATGATTCTCGGTAATAATTTTTTCCGTACAAAAATAGTTTGCAGATGATTATGTCTTGCCTATCAACGTCAAGAGCAACTATAGACATACATGTATTTGTCTCGGAGCTGTCAAACCTCAATGTTCACAGAATATTTGATATAAAGTCTATAAAAATAAATATATGCGTCAGCATTACCACCAGAAATCCTGTTATGTGTAACTACTTATAACACACTAGTTTTTTTTACATAAAGTTAAATTATTTCTTTGTCGTAGGTTTAGTTTGTTTTCAATATCATCTTCAAATAGAGTCTGCCACGGGGAAATTGTGTCTTCTGTTATATTTATTGACATTTTATTTCTTACTATATTTGGAAAACACTTACCATTATCAATTATTTTCTCATAAATAATTGGTGATTTAATTGTATACTTTAATTACATAGTGTTAATTTTACAACGCATTATAAATAAAGTAATGTCGTCTGCTCCATTCTGTGACGTTATTTCTAGGATTGACGTCAGCTCCTCGAAACTCCTTTTGCCCCGTGACGAGCCCCATCAGGCAGCGGGCTTAATTCAAGCCATATTATATATGTTTTTCAGTTATATTTTTAAAAACACAACAACAACGTCAACAACAACAATATGGTAAACAAAAACCACACAACAAATAGGAGTTCATTAGATTGAAGGAAATACGTTTGTTATAAGCTAAACAGCAAAACTTAGAAACCTATTCTTCACAGCAAATCAGAAACTTTGATTTAGTTTACACGTGAATAAATGTTCACGTTTTCATGTTTCAGCTTGTTACACGTGCATCGTATTGCGTGAACAAATCTGATATGGGAAATTTAAGACGAATGCTACAGTTTTTCAAATACTTTCCTAACCATAGATTTTGATAAAATTTCAGCGTTGATCGATATTGATTTTATGCAAAGTTTGAATCAAAATTAAAAGGGTCTAACAATTGAATTTTTGAAACTGTAGCAATAATCTTTAAAGAAACTTTAGTTTTACAGATATTTCTGGTATTTAACCTAGAGGGAGTCACAATAACTAACCACAATCTTGTCTCGCAACACACAATATAAGAAAGCGCTGCACATTGTCTCAAGTGTACAAATAAAAAAAATCAAAATATGTATGCTATTTTATTGCCAACACTTATTGCTGATCTTCTTGGTATATGAAAATGGACACCATTTGCCCTTACAAAAAGATATCTAGGAATACATACTTTATTTTTAAATAAACATGGCAATCAGGAGATAAGGTGTCTTTAAATTTTCCAACCATTCGAATGAGTTTTAACGTGTTTTAATCTCAGAGCAAATCCTACCCACTAACACAATAGATGTAGTTTCGATCGATACTGTTGTCACTTGGCTTCTGTTTGCCGGTTCTAACAGACTGAACTAGTGTCCGTCTTAATCCATCAAAAGGTTGTTGTTGTTATGACCTAACTTTAACAATCAATTCAGTGTCGTCATTTATGGTTTTGTTTATCATTTTAAATGCATTTCTGTGCTCGTGTGTAAAATTCAGTCTGACATGTTAGGAAAAGCATGTTTATTATGTCATACTAGAAAAACGATGGCATTGTTTTCTAATTAGCTTTTACATCAAAGGTTGGAAAGGCAAAACAAAACGATAAACAGAATTAAATTACTTTGGATTTATAGTGTGATTCAAATGCAATCTCTGACGGTTTTGGTTAGATCGATGTTTCTTTATCAATTTACATTAAAAGCTAATGGAAAAATACTAAGAAAATATGCAATTTCAAAGCAAATGTCTCGTACATAATGTGAATAACACCAATAATGATTTAAAGGGTTGGGTTTACATTGAAAAAAACAACAACAAACAACAAGCAAACAAATGAAACAATTTATATAAACAAAATGTGACTAATATGTATGTAATATATTACTTTAAACACAAGACGGCTCAATTAGTTTAAAGCAGTAGATGTTCAACATTTTAAAGTAGAAGAAGAAGTAGAAGAAGAAGGAGAAGAAGCAGCAGAAAGAATAACCATAAGAAGATTTACATGCACAAAGCTTGTCTCTCCACAGCAGACAATTAACTAACAATAAACCACAATAATAACAATACAAAGTGCACAAAAAACCCATTAAACTCATTTCAGAAATAACATAACACCAGATCATATACTGAGATCAATGTGTTTCGTGCCATGAATAATTCAGACTTTTGGAATCTATTAACGATTTACTGTCTGCAAATTGGAATTATTATGGGCACGATTCCTGGTCTGGGATGTACGGAAAGACATTTAAATATTACGCTCTGCAGCAAATATCACGACATTTCGAAAATGACAACCAGTTTCTTCTTTGAAAGCTCATTTTGTATTAATTTTCACACCCCTCTTGTCTGTGTTCATTTAGTAGTTAAGTAGTACAATAAAGCCGTCACGAGGTTATTATGACCATTTTTCTTGTCAGTGATGTTATCAATTACGACCTTCAATAGCGTTGCAAAGGGTTTGTTGATATGTTTTAGAATATAAGTACCTGGGGGAAACCGTCTCGGAACAGAAAACGACAACACGTTATGCCGCTTAAAACCAGGTTCTTAGGTGCACCAATCTCACACTTGCCCCATCTAATTAAATTGAACAAATACAAATCACCCTAGTAAATTGACTCTAACCAATCCACTATTTCACATCGTAGCATGCAAAAGCATATAAACACACAAAACATAGGGTACTAATGGCATTGCCAAGCCACATTTGTAATGGTAAAGTTGAAAATACCGAATTAGTAGTTCATTAGTGATCATTATCTGAGATATGTTGTAAGCAGAAAAGGGCTGATATATTTGTGTAAGGATTTCAGGTAATTCTATCTGGATTTCCCGAAGTCAATTATAGAGAGACTAAATGTCATACAAGTACTTTACATAAGCTTCCTCAATTTTAAGTATCTTAAAGAAATTAACACCAAAATTCATGGTGTTTTCGACGCATTAAAGAAGTTGTTGATATTGTTTGGTGCGAAATACATGAAACAAAATGATTTCCTTTATGGCATTATTAAAGTTGTTTAAGAACGACAAAATCATTTATCTCAACCATAACAAGCTAGCAACGTTGTGAAGAAGAGATAGCAAATATTCGAGCGGACAAATAATGTAATGTCTTTTTGTTTGCTCTTTCGTGTTATCCCGAGTACCAACCGTCTGGCGTGTATGTTAAGTAGATAGTCAGAGATTATTAGATTAAATACCTCTATATCTGAAAAGTTTCAACTATATTAACTTCTGATACAATAGTCAGTGTTAAGTTGAAAGGCGGATAACTAATAAAATCATACCTTAAACGTGTTTGAAGTCAGAAAATGGTTTTGTGTGTATTTCTAAACACAGTTGAGCGACGACATTAATTATTAAGCATTTCGCGGTAAAGATAACTTTTATTGTCAAAATGTGTAACAAAATCACATTTCATTTATGAAAAAATAATAGATAGTTGTAAGTTCTTTCTAAATTTAGCAACAATTAAAATGTCACTTAATATTACTAAAGATACATTTTCCAACGGCGCCCATATCAGGCTTATTTTATACATTCTTATAAGGCGGTATCCCAAGTTTCTCTTTTTCGTTAATTGTTTGTGGCGTCCTTTTTGAATTGACATACTTATAACAAACATGCTCTCTCTCTCTTCCTCTCTTCTTTGTCGCTGCGTGGGGAGGCTGTGTTTTGTGAGTGTGGCGTTTCCTGATATGCATATATTACTTTTTTACATACATGTAACATACTTTTATAGGTAGTTAGTATTTTAAAACCCCCAAGTCAAAGCATGTAATTGGATTTTAGCTAGAATAAAACGACGTATATAGAGTAAAATCACTTCACAAATAATCTTTCCATCAATGCATGTGCAGGATGATGTACGAATCCAATTATTTCTGAAAGATTGGAAAAAAATGAAATGCTAAAAAGTCATCTATCATTATACACGCGATTCCATGTCGTAATGTCTATTGTACATTAAACGAAACGCGAGCTTGTATATGTGGCATTTTGTCTTTTTCTGAGAGCAGACTGAGAAAGAGTTTTAAATTCAGTGAGAAAAAAAAACGTTACGCAGTATGTTACCTTTGTCGGGTACAGTTTGCAAATTTGTTGACAGCGTTGAAAAACTGTGACGCAGATATTTTAAAGAAAAAAACATATATCTATATATTTTCCTTTGTTGTCCTGGATTAGAAACTTATTTATATATGATTAAATGATTCTTAATTTATTTCGCAATTCGCGCATAACACAGAGATAATTTAACAATTTGAAATCTAAAGGTTATACAAATTCAATACAAATTAGAGGAGTATTTGTGTCCTCCAAATCGCCATAATACCAATGGTACATGTATACAAAAAGTTTATGTGACGAACGTTTTAATACTTTGATGTGTTTCGTATTTCTTTTTCTTCCGTTCCATTTATAAGCAGTTTGTCAATGCGAGAACTGCGATATTAAACATCGCCGCAGTTTAAGGCTCTCTTTTCACAGATCACGTCCCAAAATAAAACTGAGATTGGAGACCAGTATCAAAACTAAAGAATTTGATACTGATGATTGGTCTATTTGGGAATATATCTCAATTTCCAACAATTGGACACAGTCTTCAGTGTCCCCAGTTTTGTTATAATGGGCCCTTGGCCCAAGGTCATCAAACTGAAATACCTGTCTCACATCTCAGAAATCTACTTGGTTGAAACTGAACACACTCTCATAACTGACCAATGAAAAGCCTGACACTGTTTTCCATTCCCAGTATTATAACATTAGAGCCAGCCTGCAACTCCTGCAGTATGATGCAGTATAATGGGGGTCTAGATTATTCAGTAATCAATCAACACATCTTTGAATAACACCCGAATGGACAGAGTCTCGACTGATCAACATACAGAGATGTAAGTCAAGATAGATTATTTGATTAAAACGGGATACAATACACGCTTGCAATAAGTTCGCTTGTTTTGCAAAAGACAGGTTCAAATAGAAGCAATCTAAACATATGATAGAAAATCGATTTCAGTGTTTTTATTTTCAATGTCACTTACTTGAATTTCTCTTACATGTGATGTCTAAAAATGTAGACTATATTAAATAATTTAATAAAGAAACCTAGTTCTTAGAAACTGCTGAAATTTTAAATTAGGAAACACGTCTGTCGAAAATGTTCATATTTCAATAACATTCAAGGCTACAAAACAGATAAAAGATAAAAGCTTTAAGTTATCTAAAGGCGTAAAAAATGTCAAGGTAAAGTTTTAGCATTAGTTTGAAAGCGTCGTCTTAATTGAAGGATACTTGTATCGGCGAGCTCGCTGCACTAGACTTGTTACACCTCAACTGCCACACTTAAATTATGCAGAGGAATACGGAGAATAGAACAAGTCGACTAAGTCTTCCTAAGCTTCTTCAGAAATATGTCAAGAATCAATTGCGACTTGGATTTGTTTGAAATGTTCCGCATTCAAATTAAACACTTTTTTACTCTAAGTTTAATAATGATTTCCTTTGAGTATTTTCTCACTATTTCCTTATTGATCTCGATCCATGCAAATTGAAAGTATCTGAAGTGAGCAATGATTCCACATCATGCAAGAATCACTTCATTATAGCAAATGAACAAGCTCACCAATAACTTTGCCCGGTTTCACAATTAAATGAAATAACAACCATTAACAAACACATGATGGTCCCCTCATTCCAAACATGTTTTACTTCAACACTTTATAGTATTGCTGCTACGGTAAACAACGTACAAACACGTGTTTTAGCAAGCTTTTATATTGAATTTAATATCTAAGTTTGTTTCTTTTGTTGTTGTTTTTTTTTGTTTTGTTTTTGTTTTTCTGGATGAATTATGGGTCATAATATATTATTACTATTTAACTATTACTTGATGATCTTTATTATAGTACAACTAGTCCGGCCCAAAGGAATAATTGTCCCAGCTTTAAATAGAAGTTTATAGCGAATGTTGAGTACCATGTGGCCCGGCTTTATAAATAGATCGTTGAGTACTGAACAGGGACCATGTTGTATGTACAACGGTACGGTATTACCCAAGGAAATCCGATTAGTGAGAGGGAAGATGTCAACGTATTTTTTATGTTGCTTGATTATGTGGACTTTTATTGTTAAATTATGTCATAGGTTATGTATGCAAACGTTTTATGTTTATATATAAACAAAATATTTACATGACCAAGATGCAATTCCTTGTAGGTTTAGTCAGATAATTGATTTTTGTGATTTCTCGTGATAACTTTGAACTGACTCCTCTGGTTTTTCAAGATGGCGTTCAGCACGCAAAGCATGTTTACATGATTAGGTAGTGCGAGTGGATATAGTCATAAAGGATTGTTTGCGGTAAGATTTTGTTATCTACATCTACTAGATAGTTTCGTTTTCTAGATCACTGTTGAACGGGAATGTGCGCCAGGTCATAAAAGAGATCGATGAGTGTTGTGTTTTCTCTTAAGCGTTAGCGAACGTTAAGTACCAGCTGAAGCTATTTATAATTGAGTATATAAATAGATCTATATATAGAGTATAGATATATATATATATAGATTATATAAATAGATCGATGCGTTGGTGTTTTCTTTTAATTAAAATATATGCGAATTGAAAGTTTATTGTTGTAAGCAGTTATAGAAAGAGTGTACATGTAGTAAGTGACATTGTTCAGATAGTTATTCTTGGCAGAAATTGAAGTTTGTGTTTTGTTTACGAATATTGGCGATCCTGTGACCTGATTTTGGCGCGTGAATGTGACCTATATATGATGGTTCTTTGTTTACAAATGTTTCTGATGTTGACGGTTTCACGGTTTGTACCCAGATAATGAGAATCGCGGATAATGATAGATTGTGAGAATAATGATAGATCGCCAGGTCGGAGGAAACACCATGGAGAGGTTAGTTATGTATGATTTTCATGTTATTGTGATCTAATACTTATCTTTTGCGATAGATAACAATCAAGCGATGTCCTAGCCTTCCTCTCATACCCATACATTTGGAATCGGCCTTCAGATAAAGTAAAACAAAGGAAAATGATCACGCAACATTCCAGATTTCTACAAAAACTACGTATTATGCCCATTTAAAAAAAATTTAAACATGTTTTTTTTTGTAAACGACACTGCTGTTTTCAAAGCTCAAACATCGACAATCAATATGCCACCCAGCTTCAGCCAGTATTATGAGTATATTCCTTAACAAACATCTTTTTTTCTGAGGCACCTGAAGCAAATTGGATAATGGGGATTCGCCTAGAAAAAGTGAATGGATAATATAAATTCTTGACTGGATAATGGTATAGTTTCCCTTATTTCAACCTTTATACTATTTTTTCTATTCTTTTTTGCATGTTCCATCTCTTTCCGCAAACTGCTATCCTTATGAAACAATACCATCAGCTCTAGTGACAAGATAAATGACCCATTTATCTTAATGATCTCCCGAAATAGCATAATTTCTTTCTGTCCCGAAGGCATCAACTAAGAACTAACCCAAAGCCTCTTAATACCCGGGTTAAGCGAATCTGTATTTTTTGGTGATAAATATATAAGTTACTTACTATAACTATTATGGTCTCAGATACGTATTCTCGTAATGGGAGCCAACAGTTATACATAAGAACGCTTTTGAGAGTGGCGTCCTTTGCCAATTGGGTAGTTACTGTTAAAAATGTATCAATTAAGTAGCATGATTTAGTTGTGGTTTATATTATTTGTGCCAATGTACAAAACTTAGGCCTACAACTGACTGAAAAAGAGCTAATTTCGCAGAAATTTTAGTCTAATAAGTACATGTCATGATCTGGTGTGAGAGAAATTTATTTGAGTAACGCTTAACAAGTTTGGATTTAAATGAAAAGTTACTCCTACCCGGTTATTTGAATATTGTGTTAGAAGATACTACACATAAAAGTGCTGTTTAATTTTGAATGAATCGTCAGAGTTAGCTAGTAGATAAAACAGATAGCCAATATCAGGAATATCAGGAATAGGCAGGATATTTATAATCTGATTTTATGTTTTAAAAAAATCAAATATAACACAATATTAATTATTTTTCATATTGTTCATCCCCTTTCCAATATTGAAGAGATCTCAGTAAGTTCATTCAGCATAGTGTTTATTTTTAATATAAAAGTTTGAATAGTCAAACAATGATTTGCTTTTCTCAGCGTTGCGCAATTTATACAAAGCGAGATCACGAATCAACGATGCTAGATCGCTCTGGCGATGCGTGGTCGCGAAAATACGATTCGAGGTCGCGAAATTACGAGGACGCGATGATAATATAATAGCGTGTTTTCGTGGTCTTGACGGCCTAAGGGCTGGACATCAAACACGTGAAAAAGCAGGCGAGGACGCGATACATCGATGCTTAGTCGCGAAAGTATGCTGCCAAGACCCGATTTAAATATCGCGTTCTCGCATCGTACTTTCGCGACCGCGCATCGTGTTTTCGCGATCTCGCATCGTTATTTCGTGTTCTCGCCGAAGATGTCGAAAGCTACAGTGCTAAACAACGATGACCTCAACGGAACACCGTACAATACGATTTGTCATTGTAACGTTTTAACTTGATTTTAAAGCTACGACCAAAAACGTCATAAATATAATGAAAAGATGCATATGTTTTGTAATGATCACAGTGGATAGCAAAATAGGACTATATACAGAGTTATTAAAATAAAATAATTTTATCTGAACATTTCAATTAGGAGAAATACTGAAACTCCACCATTATCCATTTCATGAATATTTGAATTTCCCATTATCAACCGAGCGAATCCCCATTATCCAATTTGCTTCAGGCGCCTCAGAAAAAAGATGTTTGTTAAGGAATATACTCATAATACGGACTAAAGCTGGGTGGCATATTGATTGTCGATGTTTGGGCTTTGATAACAGCAGTGTCGTTTACAAAAAAAACATGTTTAAATTTATTTTAAATGGGCATAATACGTATTTTTTTGTAGAAATCTGGAATGTTGCGTGATCATTTTCCTTTGTTTTACTTTATCTGAAGGCCGATTCCAAATGTATGGGTATGAGAGGAAGGCTAGGACATCGCTTGATTGTTATCTATCGCAAAAGATAAGTATAAGATCACAATAACATGAAATTCATACAATAACTAACCTCTCCATGGTGTTTCCTCCGACCTGGGATCTATCATTATTCTCACAATCTATCATTATCCGCAATTCTCATTATCTGGGTACATACCGTGGGTTCTAGTTGGTTTCTGTTTTACAAGAAGGTGATTTCGTGTCTATAAAGTGAATAAAAATTGTATAACCATTTTTGTATGTCTTTCTCTGTTGTTCAGAATAATTTGGTTTGAGGTGGTATTGCAGTGTGACTCACCCCAACCCCCTCCCATCCCCCAGCCCCCTGGTTTACGCGATCAAGATGATGTGTCTGAATATAGAAAGTTAGTATAGATTTTCATCCTGAAAGTACCAAAGAAATTGCCATGTACGTGGTAGGACAATTTTGAGTTTATATAGAGCAAATTCCTTGTAATGTGGTTAGTGCTATGATTATTTTTAACTTCCAGGTAACTCCTTCATGAAAATTAAATGTTGGTGTAACTGTCCACAAAGTGCAAGGTCTAACATTATCTTCAACTGCTGTTGATTTCTGGAAAACGATATTACAAGGAGGAATGGCTTACATGGCTCTCAGTAGAGTATCTACTTATGAAAATCTACAATGACAATAATGAAAAATCAGTTACATTTATGAAATTTTGAGTGCTCTTAACGGTCCACTACACTCCTCCTTGTTCGACCATCGATTAAAAAGAAAATGATCAAACTAAACAAAATTAACATTCATTTGTGCAAAATTTCATTGAAAGGCATTTTGCCGTTTTTGAAATGTTGATACTTTTCATTTTTATCGATAAAGGTGCAAGGAGGAGTGTAGTAAATCCCATTATATTTACAAGGAAAACTGTTCAATTCGTTTGTTTTCAAATCATTCACTACATTACATGTAAATGTTCAGCAAACAAATTTTATCATAAACCCCAGGCCATACCATTTCCGGTATATTTTCATCTCAAACCGCACTCCTTGTATACAACACGTTCCACAACTTCATGTTATACACAAGCACATCCTTCAACGTTCAATACCCTTTGCCAATAAAAGACAATAATATATTATCACTTAATTCTTTATTCGTCCAGAAAACAATCCATCACCTGCATGAACTCTTACACCCAACATCTAACTTCTTTTAAATGTCGTCCACATTAACATATGTGTTTTACTTTTCTTGTTTATCTAAGGTTTCAATACTGAAAAGTAAGAATACACCATGATCATATCAAATAATCCAAATATGTTTTATAAATAAAACACAAAATTAACGTTGCAAATTGAGTTGCTGCCTCAATATGTTGTGTTTTTAGATTTAAAATAGTTAATTGTGAAATTCAAAACAATGACATTAATTTTGTTCTACATATTAAGAGCTATTTTTTTATTTAAAAATAAATATTCAGAAACAACAACAAAACAGCAACAACAAATTACACTGCATTACGATGAAGTTAATCCGTGTTTTTTTTCATAAGCCAAATGGCAAAACTTTGTAACCTAATCTTCGCTGCAAAACCTCCTTGATAGTGTTTACTCAGCTTTTGTTACACGTGCATCGGATTGATTGAACAAATTCGATATGAGGATTGAAACACGATTGCTACAGTTTTTCAACATGTTTTTCTAAACATTAATTTTAATATAATATTAAGCATTGATATATATTTACTTACATAATAAAAATGAAAAACAAATAACATGTCACCAGGCTTCTTTAAATATGATTGAGCTTTACTTTTGACAAATTCACCCCAAGGAGAAGGAATAACCGGTTGAAATAAGAACATCATTAAAATCATAATCAATCATAATAAATATCGGTATTTTTTTTAACTAAAACGTGTATATACAATATGATTCATATATTCAGAAAATCTTTCAAAATGATAATTTCGATAAATTTGACAAGGAAAATGATTAACTTAAAAAGAAAGGGCATTTTACTTGATTTATTTTCATCCTATGGCCAATAGAATTTGTTTTAAAATCATCCAAATAATATTTCAACATTTATTTTTTGAAGTAAATCGAGAGAAAGAACCATGCTTAAACGAATTTTTTATCATGTAAGAATATGTGCTTTGTGCATAAATTGCAAAGATGTTTAAATATCATAATGAGATTTTCAATTTGCATTTTTAATCAAGGAAAAAATTGTCGACGCAATTTGTTCAATACAAAAATGAAAATCAAAATAACAATTCTTTTTTATAATCTGTACCCTTTGGTATGTTAGTAACAATAGTCAAAGTTTGGTTCAAAATTAAAAAGGTCCAACCTTTCGATTGTTTGAAACTGAAGCAATCGCCTTTAGAGAAACTTCAGTTTTAAAGGTATGTCTGCTATTACAATACAATAACTAACCACCATCTTGTCTCGCACCAAAGAACTAAATATAAGAAATCGCTGCGCATTGTCTCAAGTGTGCACAAATTTATAATAAATCATTTCAGAAGCAGTATGTTATTTTTGAAGCTGTATTGCCAACATTTATTGCTGATCAAGTTTAAAACATTTTAAGCTGATCTTCTTGGTATATTCATATGGAATGTACGCTTGCTACCATTTTGCCTTAAAAAAGAAGATATCTTGTTGTACCTACTTTGTTTTTAAACAAAGTGTGAACATGGCATTCAGAAGATAAGGAGATGTCGTTTAATGTTCCATACTCGTTGCCCAACCATTAGAATGAGTATGAACGCCATTTTTTTCTCAATGTAACGTAATTTTATATCATTGCAAGCCCTACCTCTCAACTCTATTACGGACCAGACATAACGGACCAGATTTTAGGACATGACGGATCATGAAATAAGACATATCGGACCATATTTGTGGACATTACGGACCATGTATAAGACAACTACCCTCTGTTTGCCGGTGATTTAACAGACTGGTCTAGTGTGTGTTTGACTCCATCACTGTTGTTGTTGTTGTTGTTGAGACCTTACTTTAACAATTAATTCAGTGTCTCATTTATGATTTTGTTTATCGTTTTAAATGCATTTCGGTGCACGTGTGTGAAATTCTATATGAGATGTTAAGAAAAGCATGTTTATTTAGTCATGCAATAAGAACGAGGGCATTGTTTTCCAATAAGCTTTTACATCAAAGATTGGAAAGGCAAAACAAAATGATCAACAGAATTAAATTACTTTGGATTAAATGCGTGGTGCACTTTCTGACAGTTATGCTTGAATCGATGCTCCTCTATCCATTACATTAAAAGCTGCTGGAAAGAAACAAACAATATGCAATTTAAGAACAAATGCCTCGTACATAATGTGAATTACACCGAAAATGATTTAAAGTTCAGTTTACATTACATATACAAATGAAACAATTCTATACATGTATAAGCAAAATGCGACTAATATGCTGTGTAATTTATTACGTTAAACATAAGACGGATCAATTAGTTTAAGGCAGTAGGTGTTCAACATTTTAAAGCAGAAAAAGAAGATGCAAGAATTACCACTCGAAGATTTACATGCACAAAGCTTGTCCTTCCACAGCAGACAATAAGCTAACAAAAAACCCAAAACAAACAACAATACAAAGTACACAAAAACCGCATTAAACTCATTTCAGAAATTACATAACACCTGATCATTTACTGAGATCAATGTGTTTCGTACCATGAATAATTCAGACCTTTGGAATCTATTAACGATTTACTGTCAGCATTTTGGAATTATTTATGGGCACGATTCCTGGTCTGGGATGTACGGAAAAGACATTTAAATAATACGCTCTGCAGCAAATATCACGACAATTTCGACAATGCACAACCAGTTTCTTCTTTGAAAGCTCATTTTGTATTAATTTTTACACCCCTCTTGTCTGTGTTCATTTAGTAGTTAAGTAGTATAATAAAGCCGTAACGAGGTTATTATGACCATTTTTTCTTGTCAGTGATATTATCAATTACATCAGTTGCGACCTTCAATAGCGACGCTTAGGGTTTGTTGATATTTTTTTTAGAAAATAAGAACCTGAGGGGAACCGTCTCGGAACAGAAATGATAGCACATTATGACGCTTAAAACGAGGTTCTTAGGTGTACCAATTTCACACTTGCCCCATCTAATAAAATTGAACAAACACAAATTACCCTAGTAAATTGAATCTAACCCATCCACTACTTCACATCATAGCATGCAAAAGCATATAAACACACAAAACATAGGGTACTAATGGCAGTGCCAAGCCACATTGGTAATTGTCAAGGTGAAAATACCGAATCAGTAGTTCATTAGTTATAATTATCTGATATATGTTGTAAGTAGAAAAGGGCTGATATATTTTTGTAACGATTTCAGGTAAATCTATCTGGATCTCCTGCAGACAATAATAGAGAGACTAAATGTCATACAAGTACTTTACATAAGCTTCCTCAATTTACAAAGTATCTAAAAGAAGTTAACACCAATTTTCATGGTGTTTTCGACGCACTAAAGAAGTTGTTGATATTGTTTGGTGCGAAATACATGAAACAGAATGATTGCCTCCATGGCATAAAAGTTGTTTAAGAATGACAAAATAATTTACTTCAACATTATTAAGAAAAATACAAGTAAATGGTAAGGTAAATCTATAAGAAAAATCACATTTGCGAACAAATTCTTAACGAAATAAAAAACAGAATTAAGTGTTGTTGGGAAAGCAAATATTGGAGCGGCCGAATAATGTAATGTCAATGTTTATGCTCTACTTTCGTGTTCTCCCGAGTACCAACTGTCTGGCGTGTATGTTAAATAGATAGCCAGAAATTATTAGATTACATCCCTCTATATCTGAAAAGTTCAAAATATATTAACTAGACTGGTTATTAAGCGTATACGTAATTTCTGAGGACTATCAGTTTAGGTTTCTACGCGAAAACGTATCATCTGATAAAAAGACTATGCCAAAGACTATGCCAAAGAGGCCAGATTTCTGCACTTCGAGCACATCCAAAATTCTTTTTTGCATATGGAAACATGAACATAACAAAGTATGCAACCGTTATGCAACATGAAAGATTGTGAAAGAATAATGTCCTTCAGTTTGCTAATGTACCGTAATCAAGATCAAATTTCGCATTATTTTAAATGACTCTATGACTAAAATACCAAGAAGTGTCGTATTAAATAAGTAAAATGAGTATTGATTGAGGTTATCCGAGATGAAACAATTAAGTTCCGCCCTTACTGTTAAATTTTCATTTTGTTTATGCTTTGAAGTCAAACAATTGTTTCAAGAAAGCTGATACACTCGTATTTTCTTGAAAGAGATTTTTCCTTAATACTATTCAACAATCTAATCTATTAAAAAATAAAATTTGAAATTTGTAGTAAAATAAATTTTTGATTATTTGCTCTCCTTGGTACCCAATACCAAATTACTAACTTTTCGTAAGGAAATCAAACTACAGAATAATGCAGAAGTTTTATATAATGTCACGTGTATTTTTTATTCGATGTCGATGTAAAGTGGATAAAAGTATTAAGTAGGCCAAAACATGTTTTTCTGTTTTGTCACAATATGGGTTCAATTGTCAACAGTTTTCGAAGTCTATCATCGCGCATGTTACTACAAGTGTTCACCAAACGGTTCTTGATACTTTCTGGCAGCTAAATGGCTAACGTTAAAAAACGAAATATTAAAATCATGAGTGGGGGTTTAATGTCAGGGTTTCCAAGCCAGGATCATTTTGGTGTAAAAAAAACATGTCCATACGTTAAAGGTCAAGGTCAAACAGGGTTTAAATGATTAAGTTGCATTTATCAATGAAAATCTTACATATGTGTCTTAAATATTTACGCAGGCTTTTAACGAACTAATTATCGGCAATTCAAACGTAACTACCGTACAAGCGACTTAAATGTTCGGCACGCTGTCAAAGCCGTATAAAAATCAGTGGAATATTTATTTTTGTTTCAAGTACTACAAAAATATTTCATTTTTTAGGATTATCGCAATACTGCGTCATATTTTATGATTGTTTCGATCTTGTTCTCTAAATGTTTACTTTGCTCAGCAAATGCAGTATCATTTAAACAGATACTTTAAGGTTGTCGAGAACATAAATCTAACTAATCAGGAATGGCAAGTAAGTTTATTTAGACAAATTGGCAATATTAAGTAATAAATCGAGAATAAAACCACTCAACTATTTTCGACTGTATTTTATAGCTATATTTTGGGCTCCGTTGCGTCACTAAGTTGCACAGTCGCGTAAAAGAAAAGGTAATTTCTCAATATTAGAATGACATAAATAGCCCGTAAAACGAAGCAAATGCTAAAACGGACTGTCAAAACACAATCGATACGCAAGTTAATTACGAAAGTTCCATAAATAAGAATGGCCAGAGGTTACTTTTAACAATAGCATTTTTTTTGGATTGAAGCTTTCGAAAACAATGACGTAGAATTATGCTGGCTTTAGAAGGCCTTACTTTATTTTGGAAACTGACTTTTTAAATCATAGAAGTAGTACAATTATACAAATCTTAGGCTAACGACAACAATGCTACATATAGTGTTTTATATAAACTGAAATTATAACATGCAGGAAATTGGATCAAAAAGGAATTTTGAAAGCCTGCGAACACGACAAATTCGAAAATATTGCAGGCTTCGTTTAATTGAGCCTGTTTATGGATAGAAATGGAAATCCATTTTTCTGCCCACATAATACTTTATCCGCTTAGATTTCAATCAAAACTAATATCAGAAGCTCGATTAGTTTTTTATCCTTGTCATCGTGTTCTTGTTAACTGAGTACCCGCCATTTGTTTTATAACAACCTGGGGTTAGGCGGCGTGGGCAGTAATAAGCATTTCCATTACTGTCCATGAACAGGCTCAATTAAATCGAGCCTGCAGTATTTACAAATTTGTCGTGATCTGTGTCTTTCAAAGTTCCTTTTTCATCTATTTATATTTCTGGAGAAAGTGATTTGCATTAAGAGGTCGCAAACATTGCTAATGGCGAAAACAGGCTAAAATTTCAAAAAATGAATTTTGGGGGAAATACTTATTGCCACCTAGATTTTAGTAAATAAATGTATTTAGCTATGGATGTAGTAAATGTTTGCAAGCTCAATTTAGTCTAATTCATGTTCTAATTACCAAGCACATACTAAAACAAAAGAAAAACCATTTGCATGAGAACTCTGAAATTCATGAACAATATACCAAAGCAACTCATACCTGAAATCAGTATATGCTGGTCTACAATGTTTAATGCCAATCCGTCAAAATAATGTAAGGGTTATCAAGAAATTCAATGAAAACTTACTTCCTACTTTCACTTTCTACTTTCACTTTGAACCAGGAAGTAAGATTTCTTTGAATTTCTTGAAAACCCTAACATTATTTTGACGAATTGGCACTAAACATTGTAGACCAGCAAATACTTATTTCAGGTATGAGTTGCTTTGGTATATTGTTCATGAATTTCAGAGTTCTCATGCAAATGGTTTTTCTTTTGTTTTAGTATGTGATTGGTAATTAGAACATGAATTAGACTAAATTGAGCTTGCAAACATTTACTACATCCATAGCTAAATACATTTATTTACTAAAATCTAGGTGGCAATAAGTATTTCCCCCAAAATTCATTTTTTGAAATTTTAGCCTGTTTTCGCCATTTGCAATATTTGCGATACCTTAACATCGATGTTTTGAAGCAACATTGAAACAAATGTTATTAAATAAACAATGCTTTCATGACTTAACTATCTTAAATTTCAATAATTTGACTGAAATATTCATTTCAGATATGTGTTCTTTCTGACATTCCTCTTGCCATTTTAGAGCAGTTCAAACTTTCTCGTGACAACCAACCATAAATCGATATGAAATAAAAGCTTTACACCGAGTTATTATGTTTTATATAACCAAGTACGCTTATTTATTTTGTATTCTCAATTATACCCTAATGTTTCTTAATTGTTTTAAACTTTCGTTTAATTAAAATGCTGTTCTATCATTACCACAAACAAATAATGTAAATAACAAGAAAAAATAGCAAATGAAAAGACTGCATAACTCCATTTGGCTCATCCTCTTTAATTAACTTACAAGAACAAACAAACATATGAACATGTTCATGACTTTACATGTTCACATGACTTCACAAATGAAATCCTGGTATCATCATTGTAAGCCGGATATAATTTCAATCTATTTAAATACATTAAGTTTTAAACATTAAATGAAAATGACAAATTGTATCTCTCGTTTCATAAAAATGGATTTGATTGAAACCGTTTACTGTAAGGATTTACTAACAATAGATAAAAAAAACCCAAAAAAGCAAATCAAAATAGTGTCAGCATAATTCATATGTTTTTATCTGATGATAAGAGCTTAGGAGCTCTTGTTGATAAGGGTTATGCTTCGAAATATTCCAATCGTTCATGTCCGAATATCGACGACAAAAAGATTTTGTCTTTACATAATTGACTGTCGCTGGTGTAGTCTCTAAGTGTCCTTTATGCTTTAAGTGGCAATTTCGTCTGCTTTCCACATTTTCTTTTATCATCTTAATTGATACGTCTCAAGAAACAATCGTGATGAAAATAAATAAAAATGCTATCTTGTTCAGGAGACCACTAAATGTTAGGTTCTCTTAGGTTTAAAAAGATATTAGCCAGTAACTCTACCGCCCCCAAAAACAACCAAAAATAACAGCCGTCTCCTCTGACTTGTCGATTTTTATACTCCAGTCACAAAAGTTTTAGCCAGTCGGAACCAATTTCATAATGATATTGAACAAGGACCAATTAAAATATTTTATCAAATTTGTTTTTTTAAAGATAGGTCTCTATCCTGTCCGCAAGTTACAAGATAGAAGAAGTTTTATCTCATTAGAGCTTCATCTTAATTTGATTAATGAAATTTAGCATTAAAGAACTCTTGTAGTCGAGTAAAATGACAGTTCAAGGAATCTGAACAAGGTTTGTAAGACAATGTAGTGCAAAGTCAGTTTCTCATTTTCTTTTGGACTATTTAGGGAGGTTGTGTTAGCTCAGTGGGGTTAGTCCTGATTTGTATATTTCACTTTTTTTTACAGCGGAATACTTTTCTATAATAGCTGTTCTTAACTTTGCCGGAAATAGTTTTTTAGACGGAATCGACGTCGCACACATTTGAGTTAGTTTGATTATGTTAATAAGTGAAGCATCTGTAGTGCATACATTTCATTACAGACACAGACAAACACCTGGCACGAGCTCAGTTTAGTCAGAAGATCATTCACCTCTTTATTTGTCTTGTAAAATTTATTCTGAAAAAGTCATTAGTTTACTTAGTAACAATGATACAAGATGCATGGAATCGTCTTACGTTAGTTACTAAGCACGTACGTATTTTGCGAGCGTATTATGTGTTGCCTGTCAATTTTACATTCAGAAAACGTGGGCGATGGTATTAGCAAAATAACGGAAAAAATATTTGCGCGTGTATGTCTCGTTGTAGTCAAAATTACTTTGGTAATAGAAAAGGATTAAATGTCGAAACGTGTTGATACGACAGAAGCTTTTTGGGATCATCCCTAGGGTTGTCTTAAATTGAATTTACGTACAGGATGTGACTAAGATTAGCAATTTCTGATCTGGTTTTCTAGTACGAGTCATTCGTCGATTTCGCATTCAAATTGAACTTTATATACACCGTTTGAAAAATAATTCTGATTATTAGATATCACAGAAAACTTTGCAGATATAAAATAAGAAATTTCACTAATCCGTCATGTGTAAGATGAAACAAATTAAATTCAATATTTGTTACTTTAAATGTTTGTTGTCTTTAATGTTAATTAATTATATTCTTTAATATTTGCATAACCAAATACTACTGTTGCATTTTGTTTGTTAAATCGAAAGATAATATAGAATAAATGATAATGTTTGTTGAATATGGTGTTAATGTTATATTAGTGTGTGCTGATATGGGAGTTGTTATAAGAGATGTATCAAGGTCTGTGAATTTTGTGTTGTTATTGCATTATTATCGGCTTGAATGGGTGTTTTAATTGAAACAAAATGCCTCTGAATAATATGTTTTTGAGAACAGATAACATGCAAAAATATTAACAGGAAAGGGTGTTGTTGTTTTGTTTATGTCTCTTGTATTCGGTGTTTTTGTTGAATAATTGTCTGATAAATTGCATGTTAATGATGAACAAGTTTCTGTCGAGTTGTGCATTCTAAACAATATTGTGAAACACTACCTGCTGGGTTTGGTGTTGTTGTTGAATTAGTTTCTGCTGAATTGCATGTGAAAAATAATGCTGAGTTGCAAAGTGGTCAAGTAAACAACAAAACACTTACACTTACCGAAAATCTTTACAGTTCACTGTTTCGTCTTCGACGTTAGTTATCTGAAATACAAATAAAACAAGACCAATTACAGGTATGAATTAAAGAAAAAAATAAAATAAATGACTAGTTCTACCTATTTTTCTCCTTTGTATACTTTTTCATTTTCTCGTGCGTTTTTTAAATGAAAATATGAACAGGACTCGGTTTACGTTTTCCTTTTTGTGCTGTCAGCCTTTATTTCACCATAGTATCTTAAGCGCAAAATTATTCGAAGACATAGGCATGTTTGCAAAGTTTCATTAAAAAATTACACAATATGTAGTCTTAAAAACTTATAGTCTCGAATGAAACAATCGACTTTAATATTGTTGCTCTAAGTTTCAAATAAGAAAGACGACTTTATAGCAGATATGTTAAAATTGATAATAAACAAATGAAATAATTGAATAAAGTATATTTCCTCTAAAATTGGCAATTCGATATAGATGGCTTTAATTAAGCGAAAGTTTACAAGTTAAGAAACCCTAAAGGAAATGAACCGACGTTTAAATTATAATAAAAAATTCTATTTACTAAGTCACTTATTTGTTGACAAATGTTTACAGTATAACTATCAGATATGTGAGTATAATCTTAGACTTTTGAACACCTGACCTGGTTTGACTGTGTACTTTTACCAGATCTAGGTTATATGCGGTTTGAAGTTCGAGCTCACTAGCTATCTGAATAAAAAATGTGGTTAACCATAAGAAAATAAACTGAAAGGAATAAAACATTTTTTCCTGACTTCCGGTAATAAAAATAATTATGTCTTAGAGATTCACGGCTAAAACTGAACAAACAAGTTTTTTAATTATAGTCTACAATTTCCAAGAAATTATGAAAACAACAAAAGGCTTTAGATGTCTTGAGATATACCATAACAGGAAGTCATTACTGAACCGTCTTAGCTGACGTTTGAGAAATCCAAGAAACATGTAAAAAGCAACATAATCATAAATCTTTTTCCGGTTAACCGCATTTCATAGAGTATGTGGTCTCTTTATAAACATGTGACACCAATGCTCTGTAAAATATCTGTGGTGTGATCTAAGAAGATTTTATTACATGCGTAATAGTCTTAAACTTATGGTTGAGACTTAACCAGAAAACTATCAGCTGTGTCTGGTAAATCTTAGACTAGACAAAAAGGAAAAAACTACCGAACACAATAAATATGAAACCGGCATGTTCATGGACAGTAATGGAAATGCATATAAGAAATAAGAGAACAATTGATAGTCTTAGATTGGGGGCATATAATGAGTGTATGATAACGTTAAAATCTTTCTTTGTTTTATTAGAATAATGACCAAACGCATGAAACAAATCTTGATAAACTCAGTTTATTTGTAACAAAGCTTTCTTTAAAAAATTAAGTGTTCTACTCTTCTTTATTGAATTGCAGAAAGTTGTAAAGCAATGCATCCAGACGCCTTTCCGTCTCAGAAATCAATGACGACGGATATTTCTTTTGTTTTATTGTAACACAATAACTTAAATCATGAACGTTTTACGACATTTGACACAGCTGTCAGTTTGAACAAAATATACAATTAGACACAAGTTTATGTGTCCATAATTCTGAATAAGACTGAACAATACAACAGTTTCAAATCCTATATACAGAAATAATGACTTCAGAACATTATTGCACGCAAATTTTTAAATAATAATGATAAAGTTAAATTTTATATTTTAACTTTAAGACACTGCTCCGTTCGTCATTCCTATGTCATAGAAAAAAGAAAATCTCTCAAATAGCAAAATGCAGTTCAATTAAACTTTGCACAAACCAATTTCATAGAGATATGTTTAATTTACATATGCTTAGAAAAGTTAGAGCATTAAAGAAAGTAGTTATACCCAAAAATCCCTCAAATTCTTTTTCAATCTATCACAAAAACGAAACTCTTGTTAAATACCATCATTATCTCAGTTTAATCTCATAAGTAAGTACTGCATTGTGACATTTGCATTTCACAGTTCCCTTTTCATCTATTATAATAAGCCTTACATATTCATTATATGTGATACGGAAAGTAATTTGTGGACGAAATGGAATCCGACCCAAGCTCATTCAGCATCACAGCTGTCAAAAACGTGTTATTGTGATGTTAAACCCAAACAAAAACCTTTTTAGGAGACATTTTGGAAGCCAAAGCTTACTTCTGATCACGCATGCTCTTTTTATACTGTTTGACGCGTACTTAAATCTGAAAACTTACAGCAACATTTTTTCCTTATTAATAACTGCTATTCTTGTAATGAAATGTGTTGTACAAATAGCATTGTTTCAAGATTGTGTTTGGTTAAAAACTTTATGATTAATTTACCATATATTTCTAATTAACTATCTCATATTGGCCCAGCAATTCTCATATTGGCTCAGCTTAGTGGTCATATGAATTTGATGTTTTTGTTCTCTTAATTAATAAAACCATCATTAATCAAGAGAGCATGTGTGATTCAAATAAGACACCACGAAAAATTTACGAAAAAGAGAACCCGTGTTGTTACCGCCTTGGAACGGTCAGTGGCAAAACAATTTGCCACTGGGTTTTAAACCAACCAAAACCAGGTTTTAGTATCACCAACCTCACACTTGCCCCAAAAGGTTCTCATATCAACAAAGATTGTTTGTTTGTTTGTTTGGGGTTTAACGCCTGGTTTCAACACCTTTCTGGTTATATCCCGGCGGTCAGTCCACCTAACCGGTCTTCCTGGGTCTCTAACCAGTACTAACCAATTTCTCCGCAAGCGACTGACTGCTTCCTCACTTGAATCAGAATCAACAAAGAAGAACAAGTTATTAAGTATTAAGATATGAATTTCAAGATATTTTATATTAATAAAGGCGGACTTTTCGTGATACAGATATTCCAAATCAATCCGTCACAACGCGGAAAGTTACGTAACAATCGTGTTTGTACTCAAAGACACTGATTAAACTGTTATGATACTAATACTATTACAGAGCATTAACGCTGGTTAATTTAAAAAAAACAACATATATGTGTAACCTCAAATCCGATTTCATCTATTCCCTGTGCTATAGAATAAGCTTATTTAGATCTATGAGGAGTGGTGCCATGTAAAGTCTTAAGCGGATTGTGTGGCAACAATGAAAAACAACAACAACAAACAAACAAACAAACACGTAATCTCCGTTTTCGACCCTTCTCGCTTGTTACTGGAAATACTGTATAGGTTTATGCTGCATTTGTTTGTTGCCAGGCCCTGATGCTGTGAAGAAGGCGCTTGTTTAAATCCCTCTTCATAAATTCCGTTTAGTTGCTGTATGAAGGTATGCAAACTGACAACTGTCATACGTAACTACTCATTCCTTTAAAACACAAACTAAGATCTGCGCAGTATTATTTGGAAATAAATTCTTGAAACAAACGTATTCATTAAAAATAACGCAATAATTTGTAAGCAATCCTATTTCGAAACAAGGTAAATCTGTGAGCTAATGCTCACTAGTGATAACCCCGCTGTGAGAAATCTGACTTTCAACAAGTAATTTGCATTTTTCATATGTAAAAAGGGCGTCAAATTTATCCAATGATTTACCTATATATGAAATATAAATATACAAAATACTAGTATATAAAATATCAAGCTGCTGCATGTTACAGTTGCATAGGAAACTGCGATGGAAATGGTGCATGTATGTCAACTATGTGTAAAAATCTAACTATTTGGTAAACAGGAAGTAGAAGAGCAAGGAGCATAAAATCGCTTTACACCATATGGGACTATAGGATGAAGCAATATGTAAAATATCAGGCTGCTGCATGTGACAGTTGTATAAGAAAATGCGCCGAAAATTGTGCATGTATGTCAACTATGTGTAAAAATCTAAGTATTCATTATGTAAACAGGAAGTAGATGAGCAAGGAGCATAAAATCGCTTTACACTATAAGGGCCTATAGGATAAAGCAATATGCAAAATATCAGGCTGCTGCATGTTAAAATTGCTTCTAGTTGTAAAAATCTAAGTATTCAGTAAACAGGAAGTAGATAGGCAAGGAGCATAAAATCGCTTTACACCATATGGGACCATAGGATAAAGCAATACGAAAAATATCAGGCTGCTTCATGTTAAAGTTGCTTAGAAAAGTGCGACGAAAATTGTGCATGTATGTCATGTACGTGTAAAATTTCTAAGTATTCGGTAAACAGGGAGTAGATGAGCAAGAAGCATAAAATCTCTTTACACCATATGGGACTATAGGATAAAGCAATATGCAAAATATCAGGCTGCTGCATGTTAAAGTTGCTAAGAAAACTGCGACGGAAATTGTGTATGCATGTCATCTATGTGTAAAAATCTAAGTATTCGGTAAACAGGAAGTAGATGAGCAAGGAGCATAAAATCGCTTTACACCATATGGGAATAAAGGATAAAGCAATGTGCTTAATAGAAGGATGTCGAATGTTCTTAGAAAACTGCGACTAAAAAATAAAAATGCCCTTTGGTTGATGTAATGCACCTACATAGTAACAACATCTAAAATATGCGGCAAAAAGGAAGTAGATGAGCAAGGAGCATTATACCATTTAGGACTTACGATAAAGCAATATGCAAAATATCAGGCTGCTGCAAATTATAGTTGCGGAGAAAACTGCGACGGAAATTTTGTTACGGACGGAAGAACGCACGCACACACGTAACGCGAGGACAAGGGTAAAACAGTAAGTATATCGGGACAAGGGTAAAACAGTATACACCCCTCTTCTTCGAAACGGGGGAATAAAAACGAGAGGTGGTGTTAAAACTAGAGGTGGACTGAAGACTAGAGGTGAAAAGTAGCCATTCAGCTGAAGGCTTGGTCTGGTCTTGATCTACCGTTGCCATCTGATTTGAACATAGATGAAACCACAGTTGATTCATTTGATTATGATAATATAGTAGACATGCTGGAAACCATTGATACAAAGTAAATTTGTGAGCTAATGCTCACTAGTGATACCCCCGCTTATAGAAATCTGACTTTCAAAAAATAATTTGCATTTTTCATGTATAAAGGGTGTTAATTTTTTCAATAAAGGGTGTTAAATTTTTCAAAGTATTTATTAATATACGAAATATAAATATACAAAATACTAGTATATAAAATATCAAGCTGCTGCATGTTACAGTTGCATAGAAAACTGCGACCGAAATTGTGCATGTATGTCATCTATGTGTAAAAATCTAAGTATTCGGTAAACAGGAAGTAGATTAGCAAGGGACATAAAACCGCTTTACACCATATGGGACTATAGGACAAAGCAATTTGCAAAATATCAGGATGCTGCATGTTATAGTTGCTGAGAAAACTGAGACGGAAATTGTGCATGTATGTCAACTATGTGTAAAAATCTAACTATTCGGTAAACAGGAAGTAGATGAGCAAGAAGCATAATATCGCTTTAAACCATATGGGACTGTAGGATAAAGCAATATGCAAAATATCAGGCTGCTGCATGTTATAGTTGCTTAGAAAACTGCGACGGAAATTGTGCGTGTATGTCATCTATGTGATAAAAGTATTCGGTAAACAGGTAGCAGATGAGCAAGATGAGCAAGAAGCATAAAATCGCTTTACACCATATGGGACTATAGGATAAAACAATTTGCAAAATATCAGGCTGCTATATGCTAACGTTGCTTAGAAAACTGCGACGGAAAATAAAGATGCCCTTTGGTTGATGTAATGCACCTATATAGTGACAAAATCTAAAAATATTCGGAAACAGGAAGTAGATGAACAGGGAGCATAAAATCGCTTTATACCATATGGGACTATAGGGTAAAGCAATATGCAAAATATCAGGCTGCTGCATGTTATAGCTGCTGAGAAAACTGCAACTGAAATTTTGTAACGGACGGAAGAACGCACACACGCACGGACGGACAAGGATAAAACAGTATACCCCCTCTTCTTCGAAGCGGGGGTATAAAAAATTGTGGCTCAAAACAAGCGTAGTTGTGCAATTAAAACGGTTTTATTGAGTGTCTTCCAATATTTCTTTACGAGCTTTTTTTTTAACTTTCAGAATTGCTACCACACTTACCGTTTAACTTAAATGTTAATTATGACAACTTCTTGCGAATTAGCAACCATTCGATGCCTGAGTAACTTGTTTATAGTGTTTACTTTGAGTTAAAACTTTGGAATTTTAATTATCATCTGTAATCTGTTTTATTACATTAACATTCGATACTTTTATTAAGGGAGAAAATTGTGTTAAAATGCACCAAAGCACGAATTATTAATTACGTACAGCTAATGTTCTGATAAGTAACAGGTGAAATATGTTTAACAAAGTGCTTGTTAAATAAGTGACGAACATATCTGACAGCTGAATAAGAAATTCGAGTGGTCTGTCAATAAACTTTGGCACTGAGAGAATACGTTAATGAACAATTCTGTCTTCTTGCTTTAATGCCGAGTGTGTCGTTAGGATTAGGCTGCATTAACTACCACTTCATATATAGTCGAGTTCATGTTGTTTTTGTTGTTTGTCTTGATTGATACACACGTTGTGTTAAAGCTTTCATTTGATGTATTAAAGTATGCGTTGAAAATGTTGTAAATATTTCTTTTATAGAAAGTTGTTAAAATTCAAGACCGGGCCTGATTAAAAACACAATATTATGTAAATAGATTTTTCGATATAACATGGTTTGTTCATGAAAATCATGGCTATTTGTGTGTCTGGTCAATTGATAATTATTGCACGCTGAAAAAAGATTACATCGTTATTTGAATGTCATTTGAAAACAAAAGTGAAATATGCGCATCAGGAATGGCTACATTCAGTAGACACAGCCTCCCCATGCCAAAACCAAGAAAAAGAGCATGAATATGAGAGAGTTTGAGTTATTGCGGTGGGGTGTGAACAGTGACTGTAAAATACAATCCCCGAGGGATGATAAGATAACAGCATTGATTGAATGTACGGGAGACCTTTCAGCTAAACATACAAGGGTAAATGTAAATGGCATTTTAACGCGAACATTGAAAGCGATTATCCAATATTATATACCGTTTCTCTTTCAAACAAATAATTTTGTTTCACTTAAATCACCACACGTCCACTGAGCAAAATGAACCAATACTGAGCACACACATTAAAATTCAAGTCGTGATCAATTAACGGAAAGCATGTTATAATTAAAAATGACAACAATCTCAATAAGTGGAAAGTGATTAATTTCACAATTTTAATGAATTCGTCGTATCCGTTGTATGCATGCCCTGCATGACTATTCAAAACAACGATTCATCATTCTTAGCAAACCAAGGCTTTGTTCCGATTCCTTGTCTAAAATTTGATTAATATTTTCTGGTCATCCATCAATTGCACAATTGCAAATGGCAAAGGAAATGCTTAAAATGATAGATGAAATGTGTGCAAGTACAATACGGATACGCAGTAAGGCGGTTTAGGAAGATCTGACTAAACATACTAGATTAAGCTCAAAGCAATATCCGCCTTTTCATCCGTTACGGGAATACCATCATTTCTGTAACGTTTACTAAAAGTCTGAAGCAACAAAACAGTGATCAGATCTCATAACTCTGTCGGATAGTTGATGCATGGATTTGCACTGTTCCAACAGCCGTTATTGGTGATTAACGGGAATCAAAAGTAAACAACCATATTTGCCCACCACTTAAAAAACAAATATTACAATGAAAAGCATTAGCAATTAATCGAATAATAGCATTATTGATTCTGAACACCCATCTGTGTGTAATTTGAGGATTCTGTCATATTATTTCGTTAGTCAATTACAGGAAGACATGTCTAGTTACTTTTCCAGAATTAGGGTTCCAAAATGAACTTCGAAGAAAAGAGAACCCAACATTGTTTTAGTATAAAAGCTACCTAAACTAACGGAGGCAAACTTGGGCTTTCTAATATATCAGACATATCTTGCAATAACATTATGTACACTGCTTTATAAGTAAAAATATACATTGATTTCAAGCATATTAGATAGTTTAAAGGAACTTTAAAAACCAGCGAACACGATACATATCAAAATATTAGTTAATCAGCTCCAATATTATTGCTAAGTCGAACTTGAAGATCTATAAATTCATGGAACTCTGAAGGAACATCCTCTAATATATATAATATTCAAAGCTTTTACAGAAAAAAAGCTATGCAGAAAAAAGTATAAGCAGTAATATTGTTATTTTTACTTGAACATGCATACTGAAAAACGCAGTCGACAGGTACTTGTAGGGTTAAAGCTAGAAAAAGATATACTGGTGACTCTTCAAATAGTTGCTAAAATTAAATATTAAATATCATTCTCTATGTTGTTTGTTCTGTTTACTTGACAGCTCTTTGGTGTCGAAATACTCACAAAAACTTGCTTGATGCAGTCAATAGAGTAAGAAATGGAATGATATACAGCAAAGCATCATATAATGTTCCTGTAGTGACCATTCAAAATTGCACGCTGGCAGACCGACAGTTATACCACCAGTGATAGAAAGAGAAATAGCTGATCAGAGAAAAGGAGTTGGGCTTATTAATGGTTTGTGCAATGTTGAAGGCGATGTTGTAGTGCTAAAGTACCGTTTTATGTTGTAGTCATTTCCAGAAAAACGTGTTTTTGAATTCTTGTTTTGTTTTCCTGTGGGTATAATTGTTTGTTTGTATGCATTTCATGAGTCAACCAAAATAATTATTTCTGTAAGTACTTTTGTATCCAAAGTTGATGGTAGCGAAGATAGAATTGCCCATTTACCCATTTACAAAATAGTTTAAGAGTTAGGATAATTATCGTTGAATTCAAACAAAACCATTAATTTACAGATTGAATACCAGAATTTTTATAACACGAAACCTGCAGAAGTATCTTTGTTAATTTTCGAACACTTCCGAATTATTTCATTGGTGTTCGGCGTACTCAGGCGGATTCTTCAGGCGAAGGTTGGAAAAATGGTAAGAACCACAGGAAAAAAAAAATCCGCTCAAAATGACGTTCTTGGAATGACTGGGTTTCAGGCTTTCTTAAGCTTAAAAAGGATGGTATGTGAACATGAGGACTCAATAGTTGTTATCAACTTAATTAAAGATTAAATGTTGAACGAGACTGTCACTACTAATTTTTTTAATGAATTCAATTTGTTGGTAGGTCACCTGGGTCTGTTAGACAAAACACAAAACAACAATTCTGGAATACGGCTGAAATCAGTGTTTCTTTTGTGTAACTTTTGCTTGCTTGCCCAGAAACGAATAAAAACTTGCCTGTCGTGTTGGTTGGACACATCAGGTAAAATATTTCTGTGTAAGTACTGTCGGGGTCGAAATGTTACCTTTGGTTATTGTCATAGGAAAAAAACCCATACACGTCTCCTTGCATACAAGACCAAAAACGGAGTCCCTGGTATCAAGAAAGAGCATGGATGAAGAATGTCTTCGGGGAGGTTTGGTTTAAGGGACACTTTCTTCAGCCTTGTGGACCTGAAAGACCTCAGCTGATTATGTTAGATTCACATTCTTCTCATGAAACTTTAGGGTTCATAGAAGATGCCATTGATAATAACTTTTCTCATCTTGGATTCCTCAGCTCCTCCCACCACAACACTCAATGGCTATGCCCACTTGATAAAACAGTGTTTGGTCTGCTCTCTAGAGCATACACAAGAGAGTGTACGGAATTCGTGGTCTTTAGCCCGAACAATATAGTGAATAAGTAGGAATAGCCAATGTTATTTAGATCAGAACATGATTGTTCCTTTAAGTCAATTTACATTATGAAGGGGGTTCGCAAGTGTGAAATAACCTGCAATGCACTACAACAGCAACGATGCCCTCTTAACCCATTGACATTATGTGCATCATACAATTCTCGCGACAACAAAAGCGAACCAATAAAAAGCATTACAGTATCTCCCGATTCGAACTCAGGCTACTTAGTGAATAGGAGTTTCATTTAATTACTTCTCATAATGACGGCTGCTACAGGAGATTAATAAATACAGCTTGAGGTCTCGAATAACATTTATCCCGTCCTTCCCCTCAGAACACGAGTCTTAAGAAGACTTGATGTCTTTTACATCATTGCTGTTATACTTTCTTTGAACGCCGTTACTGTGAAGCGTTCAAACCGGGGCAAGACGGCGTGAACAGTAATCTGCATTTTAATTACTGCCCCATGAACTGGCTCAATCAAACCGAGCCTGAAATGTTTTTATATTTATCGTGTTAAAACTAGATGGTTTACAACAAGCGAACTTGATTCTGTTGAATTAGTTTGCGAACCTCTTCCTTATGAAGCATTTTTTAAATTACAAAACCGTTTTGTTTTTGTTTTGTGCTTTTTTAATTCGTAAAATATAATAGCTTCGTCGATTTATATTTAAATAGAGAAAAGGAAGATTAATTTTACTTAAAAGCGCGTGTAATTCCGGTTAAGCACACCAGGAAGAGGAATGTCGCTACTGCAATATGATATCGATAGTCTAGAAAACTAGAATCGACCAATTAATGGCACCGATTCTAAAAGTTGGATTATTTAACGAAAATATATAATAATATTGCTAACAAATATCTAATTCTGTTCAGAAAATTTTAAAGTATTATATTTCCCTAATGGAAGTTTTACCATAAAACCCCGGCAAACAAAGAACTGTTTTAAATCGAATCTTTATTATGCAAAGCAATAAATAATCCGATCTAATCAATGACAGTTTTAGATAAAAACACCGAACAACAAGACCGAACAGGTAATTAAACACAAGTTATTTAAATTTTATTGCTTTGAGCTTCAGGTAATAATAATGGCAGAAATGATCTCCGTATATCTACTGATGAATTGGGAAATGCAATGCTTTACAGCAGGACTTGTTAACAATAATTTGCATCATATGCACAACCAAATAGATGCACGTAACGAGTCGGTACGCCTGGACCGGAGATTCAGAATTTCATTTTTTTTCTCTCAAAACACGCGAAAGAATATGTTACTACCATTGAATTTCAGTTTTTTTTATATTTCAATATCCCTGCTCCAGACTAGCTAATTATACGTTAACAAGCTTTATACCCAGTAACAACTAGTTCGATTTAATTGCCTTTAAACTTCTCAGTGAGATGCTTTTAAATTATAGCCTACAAGGCTAGACAAACCATTATCACTCACTCCTTTCTATTATCTTGTTCCACCAGTAAAAGATTTTCTATTTTCAGGATTATTTTACTTAAGTGGCGAAACAAGTCACATAAATGCACAAGTCTTAATTTCAAAATTCAAGGTCTTCAGAATTCCAGCAGTCGTTATAAAACCTAGAAGAACAAAAACGTAATATGTTAAGTTTACTATTCGATCTATGTATAAACATATTAATGTTATCTAAGTTACCATTTGAACGGTATATGTTGAATCTGTTTTTAAACTTGATTGATAATTTTGTTTCACCAGGGTTACCAAGCCCGCCAAGTGACCACAACCGCACAGTTGGCTTACAGCTATAATCACAAAATCAATATACTCCTCCAAAAGTAACTATGTAAACATGTGTAAAACGATCATACAAAATCAATCAATGTTGTTGCATTGAACGATTACAGAAGCTTGTTTTGCCCAAAATTGCATTTGTCTGCAAACGGTAGCAATGTAATACGGTTGATATCAGTCTAATCCATCGTGTCTGTGATAGGTCATACTGTCAGCACGCCGAGAAGCAATGATTAATAAGAACGCAATGGAATATGAAACATTCATTTTATATGCAAATGATCGCTGATATTTATAGCAACTTGGAAAACAGTTGGCTTTTTTGCATCAGCTTATCATTGTTTAGGTATAAGAATAGAAACATTACAAATGTATTTTATATATGTATATGTCCTGCTCTTTTATATCTTCTGGCATACACACAGTTTCTTTGCGGCCTTTCTTTTGGAAACTCATCTTATCACGTTCATGGAGAAGTTTTCTAATCAAACTCATCACTATCATACAATTACAAATTTTTTTTTTATAAGTATGCGTCTATCAATGAGTCAACGGCAAGTTTCTCAACGCAAAAAACAGATACAGGCAGAAGGCCGGATTTATCAGTGATAATGTTACAACGCAATTTAAAGGGGTTTAACTATTCTATTATAAAGAGTGATTTAATTTTCCCGCCATAAATAGGCATATTTTTTAAAGCTAAAACAGTTTAACTTTATTGTACACATTGGTAAACCAATGTCAAATATTAATCACAAATAATACATGTGAAAATGTGATTAACACGGCAATCATACAAATAATTTTCCACTTTATTCTCATACGATAAGGGCCGCTTTGAACGAGGTCTGTTATTTATATTAGTAGTTTGTAAGTTTGACAAATACCGAACAGAGAACTTTGCAATTGTAAAACTACATTTACTTTGGTTTTCAGATAATTTCAAACCGAACCGGTGACAAATGTTGGAAATTTCAGCGCTGTTTATCGTGGACTGGCTTATATGGAAATGAATGTTTTACGATTGGATTGGCAAAAATAACTTGAGGGAACGATCTTTCTTTTAATTAACCCCACTTCATTCTAACATGGAAATGATAACATTAGTGATTGAAGAATTTCAAGAATTTTACATTTCTTTAAAACGATTTCAAAAATTCATATTTCAGATATTGAATTCTGCGTTTTCTTTCTCTACTTTTGCGAAAGTGGATTTTTGCCGATTAATAGGAGCGGTCGACCTTTTCAAAATAACAATCATGACGTGAAGGAGTCGCCAGTGCTTCAAGTTATCTTTATGGCTTATTTGTTGCTCTGATATCTTTATTTGAAAAATATTAGTTTGTTAAGCACGAACGGTGTTAATACAGGCTTTAATTTCTATTTTGGAATACTTTAATTGCCAGGGAAAAAGCTTTTATCTTTACCCGTTGCTTTGTATTTGTTAACATGTTTGCAAATAGCTTTAATGGAGTTTCACTACTTTTAAAACATGAACATTGTTTATAGAGCTGTTAGTTCTTCTCAAAGGATTCATAATGTCTTTCAGAAAAAAAGACAAAATCAACAAATTGAAACTATGGATTAGGAGATTTCCTATAGAAACGCCAGGAGACGCACATAATATTATTTGCATTGGTTTAAAGTTCCGTTTTCCGATTGCACGACTTGCCTGCAAATTGAGAGTAAATGGTACTTGAAATTATATTTCCTATTATTTATGTCCTTAAATAATTTATATAAAAAGATTGAGAAACGGAAACGGAACTGATACAATCTTATTATATTTGTAATGGTTTAGTGATACACACTTTCCGGTAAGAGCCAATCACACTATTCCGGGATTTTAAATTGAAAGAAGCGGCAAAGTAGCATTAAAACACAACCACTAACAATGTAATGCTGCAAAGCCGACTTTTTAAGGTGCTATGGCATTCTTCATTGCACCGTCATCGATAAAAAGAGAAATTTATCAAAATCTCTCTAATGGCAAATATCAATAAAATTTTGCACAAATCAATGTAGCTAATGTATGTTTATTCTACACATGATATGAAAAGTTAGGGTAGTAAAGAAAAACAAGAGGGCCAATAGCCCTATCGCTCACCAGATTCTTGGATTCATGAAATGAAAGGTAGAAAAATATTCAAGAAAATAACAAATACACAGCTGACTTTGCAACAATTTAAATAACTGGCCTTATAGCATCTCACAAAGATGTGTTTTCACATTTCATGAGATGACGATTCTACTTCATTTGCTGGTGTATTATAGCATTTCATACTGTCACACCCGTGTTTAATTCCAAGAAGCCTCTAGTCTTCAATCCATTACATAAATGCAAATAATATGTTTTCTT
>JAZAYU010000002.1:11257401-11489564 GCA_038501625.1 Corbicula japonica | reverse complement strand
AATAATCTGTTTTCTTTTGAGGCAGTAGTTTGGTTGAAATTAATAGAATATACCTTTTCCTACAAAAATGCTTAACCCTTTCCTCCATATATATACCTTTATTGCGTGGACAAACAGTGTAGATCCAGATCAGCCAGAATATCCCTACCATCTGAACAAAATCTACACTGTTAACTTTTTTTTGTTCAGTTACTTCTGACTAAGATGCAACCAGTGCATTCCTGAACAGACGACACAAATGAGCCAGCTGATCTGGATCGAAACTGTTGGCATTGCATAAAATGCTCTATATATGGAGGTAAGGGTTAAAGACTGGTTTGATCAAGATCAGGGCCAGACAATACAAGGCAGCCGGAACGACAGCAATATCCCCCGCCGCAGATGTGAATGTGGGAAAGGTTATGGATGGTTAAGAGCAAATTAAACAATAGCTCTGGGCAACGGGCATGGAGGTAGAACAAATTCAAGTGCAAGGGTATGTCGTGTTCAGATAAGTTTCAGAGTATTGGCCTGCTCAAACACTAGAAGCGACCTTGACCTTGAGCCAGCCAGGTTGGAACATGGGTTCTGCACATCAGGTTCATGAACTGAACATTTTTTTTCACTTAAGTTTCATGATATTCATTCCAGGGGTTCAGAAGATATGAACTGGACACGAAATGCATGGTTCAAATCTTCAAACACCACTGTTGACCTTGACATTGAGGCGGCCATGTTGGAACATGGGTTCTGCGTGTCGTCTTCATGGGGAGAATGGAGAATGTTTAACTAAAGTTTCATGAAATTCCTTCTAAGGGTTGAAAAGTTATGGACCGGACACGAAATATGCTCAAACACCACAGGCAGCCTTGACCTTGAGTCAGCCAGGTTATAACATGGGTTCAGCACATCATGTTCATGAACTGAACATTTCACTTAAGTTTCATGATATTCATTCCAGGGGTTCAGAGACCACCAATTAACTTGCCAGTTTGTGTACAATCAAACCTGTCTTAAAATAGCAGCCACCCAATGGAAGTGACAAAAAGTGGCTGCTCTATACCGGTGGCTGTTAAAGACAGGTTAAAATGAGAACAAAATGTCAGTTTAGGACATATTCAAACTGGCTGTTTAAGACAGGTGGTTGCTATTCGCATGTGGCTGCTAAGGCAGGTTTCACTGTACATACACTGTATACAGCTGAGACCTCTTAAATTTAGTCTTAATATTTTGAGAATGTGCTACAAATGTGTTGTTATTATTGTTGTTGTTTTACATACAAACAGTGAATAAAATAATCAGAAAAGCATGATTTTCAAAGTGCTATAAAGTATGACAGTTTATTTGGTCAGTCTCCATAGAAAATGACAAAATTTACCCTTTAAAATCTTCCAGAGCAAAGTTCTTAATATTGCATAACACAGATCTAAGCAGGGAAGTTCAGTAGGTCATTGCAGCAACAGGAGGAACAAGAAAAATTTTGATGCAAGGCATCAAGTCGGCGGGAAAAGGATTTCCATGTAATAACAGCACTCGTAATCACACTGCTCTGGCGAAATCTGAACAATTGAGACTATAACGTTCTAATTGAGACTTTTATGTTCAAGAACTACAAAAAAACGGAACATATATATGTATGCAGTGAAACAGTCAACATCCCTGACCGATAGTACGGGCTTCTGTTGTTTTAAGAAATCGTCACATGAAAAAAATAAAAGCACTGAAAGTGCTGCAAGCCAGCGGAGTGTAAACATAATCAAAATAAAACAAAAACATAATGTTCAATGTAAGAGGATTTCCAGTTTTATTCTAGTTATAAAGATTTATTAAAACTAAACAGAATAAAGAAACTCCTATGGAAGACATTTGATATGCTTGCAAAGATGTGGGTTAAATAACATAAAAATATGTAATATTAGTTAAATTGCATGAAAATTTTCACTGTAAATAAAAAACAACAACAACAACAAAAAGAATCTGTGTTTGGACAACACATATGCGGTAGCGAAGTTTGTCATGATACAAATATAAAATGATAGCACAATGTTAAAACAGCAAAAAATCACAAGTTCGTTCTAAATCATGGAAAAAAAACTTTCTGGTGCCAGAACCTGTGCATAAAAAGAATTTTACTTAAAATCAATTAATGTAACATATAATTTAAAATTATAAAGTACAGATTATTCATGACAAAATTGGGAAAGTTTTATAAACTACAGATTATTCATGACAAAAATGGGGAAAGTTACAGAATTTAATGTAATAAATGCCTAGACATTTAGTACAAACACTGATGATGCAAGTATTGGGAGGGTGGGCATTTATTAAAGACACATGATGGAAATTGAGAAATATCCAACTTGCCCAAACAGATAAACCATTTTTCTAAGTACAGAATGGGGAGATAACCCCAGAAATAAGGTAGCTGGAGTTATGTAACTTGTCAGAGTCATGATCTGTGCACTGTTAAGTGTGTTAAATTCACTATACTGTTCTTTGCAGAAAATGAAATGAGAAATATCCAACTTGCAGAAACAGGTTAACCATTTATCTCGTAGTATAAAATGGGGAGATAACACTGGGAATAAGATAGCCAGAGTTATGTGACTTGTAAGCGTCATAACCTATTCACTGTGAAGTGAGTGTAAGAACGTTCATGCCAAAGCCCGATACCCTTAGTAGAAATTGAGAAATATCCAACTTGCCGAAACGGGTTAACCATTTATCTCCAAGAACAAAATGGGGAGATAATCCCAGAAAAAAGGTACATAGAGTTATGTTTCTTGTAAGGGTCATGATCTGTGCACAGCAAAGAAAATGTGTAAACTTTCATGCAAATGCTCTTTGTAGAAACTAAGCAAATATCTAACTTGCCAAAACAGGTTAACCATTTATCTCCAAGTAAAAAATGGGGAGATAAAACCAGAAACTATTAAGATAGCCAGAGTAATGTAATTTGTAAGGGTCAAGATCTGTGCACTCTTAAGGAAGTGTGTTTACTTTTTATGCCAATTCTATGTGAGGAAAATGAGAAATATCCAACTTGCCAAAAACAGTATAAATATTTATCTAAGTACAAAAAATGAGATAATCCCAGAAAAAAGGTAGAGTTATGGAACTTGTCAGGGTCATGACCTGTGAACTGTTAAGTAAGTGTATAAACTTTCATGCCAATGCTCTTTGTAGAAATTTAGCCGAAAAAGGTTAACTGAACGGATGTATGGGCGGATAGACGGACGGATGGTTCAATCACTAGATGCTGGGTGCATAAAACAACAATAACTCAGATAGAACAATAATTGAAAATTATCCAATTCAATAGTTGCTAGAAATGGGAATATTCAGACCACCCAAAATAAAACTGGTAAAAATATTAACACAAAAGTCATTTTTGGAGAACTATTTAAATAAATGAGAAAGGGAACATTAAAAGCGATTGAACAGGACAAATACAAAAACATTACAAAATACATTGCCTAGCCCTGGGTGTATGCAACTCAATATTTACACAAGTACCAATTTTGATTCATTCCAAACAATGAAGTGCAGGTCAGGTTGCTTAACAGTAGTTGAACTTGATGATGATAATTTTATATTCATGCTAAGCAATACATCACAACTAAAAGCAATGCCAATGGCCTTATAAATGTCATTTAGTAAATGAGAGGCATAACAATTTTGTTGTGTTAGTCATATAGTATGGAAATTGTTGGAGTAGCAAAATTGTATTTATTTCTTATATAATTATATCTTATTTCTTTACCTTGTATTTCTCTTGATTATTTCCACTTTCAAAGTGAATACACAGGGACCCCGCAGCGTGAAAGGCTGCTTGATTTTGGTTTCATGTATAACAAAGTGTCCGAGGGAGCCAGCATTATGTTAATGTAACCATATTTTAAGGAAGTGTCCAACCTTATAAATCAGATAAAGGGGCTCTTTATATTCATTTCATTAGCTAGAGCCTTTAACAAACACCCTTTCCCCACTGTTATCTGTCAACTCAATTTAGACCCTTTTAATGCATGCACCGCATCTATCTGATCTATATCTACACTCTTTGACTCTTGATCAGGAAGTACATGTACCTGAAAGATCTAAACATTAACAGACTCAGAGTCTGATTAGCCAAACTGATATGCAAGTTGATATGGTCTAACCTTGTCACACATGGAACACAAGCTGTATGGAAAGAGTAGACATAAAACATGGTATACTTGAGTTTTGCACAGGAATCCATTTCTTACTTTAACCCTTAACAGCATATATACATCTTTATGGCATGGGCAAACAGTGTAGATCTAGATCACCCTGCATCTCTTTGCTGTTGGTCAGGATCTGCACTATTCACTTTTAGATTGATAAAGTTAATTCTGAACAAGACGTGACCAATGTAGATCTGATCAGATGGCACAAATGTTCAGACTGATCGGGATCTACACTAGAAGCACATGCGATGAAAGGCACATGTATATAGCAGAAAGGTGATCTTGATCAATCATTTTTAGTTATTCTCCTTTGAATTACATGAACAATCTGTTTTAATGAATATTATCATCTTCAGCTTAAATTTCAGAAATTTCTCTACATAACCTATTTCAGTTACTATAACTAAGTCAATGCATATTAAATTTAAGTTGAAGATGATAATATTCTATTTGTTGTCAGAAATATTAATACATCTTTGTTCTTTCAATGTCATTTAACTCATAATTGACATAATTGTACTGTTTATTATGCATTATCAACTGGGGCTATCTGGTGTGGGCAGTAATTAGCATTTCCATTACTGTCCATGAACAGGCTCAATCAAACCGAGCCTGCAATATTTTCATAATTGTTGTGTTTGATGGCTTTCAAAGTTCCCTTTTCATCTATCACAAATTATTTTATTAGAAGATAACATTCAGGGATTTCAATAGATGGAGATTCTTGCATTTTGATGCAAGCATATTAAAAAAAAATTTGATTTTTTTCACTTTTGGACCCCTGGTTACATTAAGTTTAAAATGTTCTTTTAAATATGTTTTTTTCTTCTCAAATTTATCACATCTAATAAGCTGGCGACTGTTCTTTGCTCGTGAAAAGAGTCTTTTTAGAGGTGCAGGGATTTCAATAGCTTTTGAAAACCTGGGGTCGTTTGTCCATGTTGAGAGAATTTAAGGGGTCATAATCAAATAGTTGCAAGTCATATCTTGTGTTCATTGAACTTAACTACTTATAAAAGTGCTTTAACTTCATTTAAATATATATTCCGTGGTCTAATAAGTATTTATTTCATAATTAAAATGCAATAGACACAATATTAATAATTATTATCTTCATTCTTACAAATTTAACCATGTTTCCTTCATCAAAAGAACCCAGGCTCAAAATCTGGAACAGTCAAATGTAGAAAAAACTAATTTGCTTGCATCAAAATGCAAGAATCTCCATCTATTGAAATCCCTGAGATGGGAAAATTAAGTCTGACATGGTTAATGTTCAAGTTTAATCCAAACTGATCATCATAAATTTTTCCTGTAATAGCGATAATTACCTGGCGAAAACTAGATAATTTAAACATTAAAAATACCAGTTTCTTCAATCTATGTTTGAAGTGGTCATATTGAAAAAACAAATATATACTTAAAGAAATTAGAAATGCAACTTCTATAAACACAAAATACGTTTCTTGATTAAAAAAGTTGCGGTTTTTAATTTCATTTACTATAAAATATGTATTTGAGGAAATTAGAAATGCAACTTTTTTAAACATGAAATGTATTTCTTGTTTTAAGAAGTTGCATTTCTAATTTCTTTAAGTATATTTTAACAATTTTTGAGCAACAAAAATTATAGCTTTTCCAAAAGATGCTGCATTATTTGATTTCATTGCTAAAAATAAAAACATCTTAAAGCTTGGCCATATTGTCTCTGACTACAGGCTGTAAAGTCTCCATGTCCTGGGCTGTTCAGTTGATTAATCAGGACAGAATCTCCTGGCCATATTGTCTGTATATCACTGAGGCTTAGCAAGCTAATGTTTAAACTATTCTAGTAAAAAAAAAAACTATTTACCTTGTTAAGACTTGTAACCCTGCACGGTGTATTACTGCCAGTGTGATACAGAACTTTGTTTTCAAAAGTGTTTATCCTTACCAGAAAAATGTAAACAATAATCAGATGTGTATTCATGCAGCTGGTTTTATGCAAATCATTATATGCAAAATATGCCAAACTGTTTTAATAAAGTTGATTGCACATTTAAGCATACAATAACTGCACACATGCAATGTTTTGGATACAGCTGATAAGAGTTTTAAAAACCTTCCTTTCGTAATTACATTGTAATTTTTGGTCCATGTCTGTGTTTATTTGTAATCCTTTTAGGATTTCACGTACTATCTGTCATGTTAATTCCACTTTCGAAAAACTCATTTTGCATCATATTCATGACTTTCACAATTTAAATTCGCGCAAATCATTAGAAATTTGTTCAAACGAAAGTGTTCTATATTTTAGGGAAACAAAATCAAGGGGAGATCACTGGAGTTGTGTGTAGTTTGGGCTAAACCCCGTCTGTGGTACGTAACAAACCCGTAAAACAATCGACACGGTATATATTTAAAATAAAGCAAAAATAACTTCAAAAAACTGAAATACTTTAAAATTCTTGCACCTTGTCTGCGGTCTGAATATACATGTCCCATCTGACGTCATTGCGATTGTCTTACACATACGCTGTTTTATTTAATCATTATATCGCTTATATTAGTGTGCCTTTGTTGCTTTTATTGAATTTTATATTACAAAATGTATTTACGTTTTGTCCAGAACAAATATTTTCGCCAATTACATTCCACAGCTACAAATATAGCTACACAGGCAGTGCAACAGTCTTCATCCCTGACCAATTGTACGAAAAAAGTACGCTTGCAATGTACGATGTAAAACAATGTATGAACAGCATCATGTAATTTTACATTAATTTATACGTTTCTTTCCAAAAAACTCTCAAGAATTATTTCGGACCACAACTACAAACAGGTACATATGCAGTGCAACAGTCAACATCTCTGACCGATTATACGGAAGGAACGGCTACCGTTGTTTTAAAAAAAGTTACAAGCTTAGGAGAACTTATTATTTAAAAATTAAAAAAAATAAAATAACTCTTAAAAAGCGATGTCAACCAGTTCCCATGGTACAATTCGTTAAACACTTGTTAATACGTTTTTTTTGCAAAACCACTCTCATTAATATATATCAGAACAAAATAAGAAACATTTCTGAAATTATGCTATTATCCCCATAAAAATAGTCAGGTGCTCAGGAGAACTTATTATTTGAAATTTTTTAAAAAATCAAAGAAATCCTACAAAGCGATGTCAACCAGTTCTAATGGTGCAATTCGTTAACAATTTGTGAATACTTTTTTTTGCAAAACATCTCTCATTAATATATATCTGAACAAAAATACAAACATTTCTGAATTTATGCTGGTATCCTTCCACATTAAATTCTCAAAGTAAGCACAAATATAGTCGGCGGCTCATTGCCGCCGACTAATGAACTTATACATCATTGAATCTAAATATAGCTGAAGACAGGTAAAACTATTGGAATTTTGACACTTGAAATTTTCACCCTGCTACTAAAATTTTTGTTTCAAATTTTATCACTGAACAACCAGTGAATGAAATGTTCAGGAAATATTGAATTTTAAGAAGGTATACAGTTTGTGCCAAAATCTGTTTGATAACTGTAGAAAATCAAAGGTTAAAAACAGATTTTAAAAGAACAAAAATTTTAAAACCCCAGGGCGGGGCCCCTGGGCAACTCAAGAACATGATTTTGATAATTTGGGTAGAGATCATCAATATCAATATTCATACCAAATTTGATGACAATCGGATAAAAAATGTGACCTCTATTGCTCTAACAACATTTTTGCTTTAATCTGACCTAGTGACCTAGTTTTTGACCCATGATGTCCCAGTTTCGAAAGGGATCGCCACACCATCAAGAGAAACATTCTGACCATGTTTGATGACAATCGGTTAATAATTGTGGCCTCTATCGCGTTAACAAACAAAATGTTGACGGACGACGGACATCTGGTCCCACTCTGATCACTATAGCTCACACAGAGCCTTTGGCTCTGGTGAGCTAACAATGCAACTAAAAATTCCCTAAAATCCTATATTATATATTTAAACGCCACCATGAATAATATGACACTAAAACAATATGTGAGGTCCTTGAAAAGAACTTTCAATCATAAAGAGAGAAATCAACATATTTATGTTGTCATCTATGGACGCGATCAGGAAATTGAAGATACAACACAGTTTTACAAATATCTCATATTGTATACATTTGATATACGCAAGTACCTAACATATTGCTGAAAATACGTAACAGGCTCAAACCGAGCATCCAATTTTTCATATCTGGTGTGATTGGTGCATTTCAAAGTTGCCTGTCATTTATACCGAAACTATTTCAAACTAGAATGTTGTGTTCCGCGGAACACATGTGTCGCCTGCATGGAAAAAGTCGAAATGTGGGCCTATGTTTAATCATATATAATAAAAATATTTTTTTTAAGTTGATTTCAATACTACACCACAGAACACATGTGTCATCTAAATTGCATTTAAAAGTGGAATAACTAAAATAATGGTTAAACCTGAGTTAACATCTTCATAAAAAGGTTCGTAAACGCAGATGAGTTATTCAAAGTATTAAGTGAATTATTTGAACAAGTACTTTCCATTTTACAGGCAACATTAAGTTTCATGTTAAAGTTGCATTTGAAAGGGACATAACTCAAAAAAAATTGAAATTGGAGTTATCATTCTTGTCGTCAAAGATGGCATTGTTCATGCTGATAATATATTCCAAGTATGAAGTGAATAGGACAAGTACTTTCAATGTAAGTCAACATTAAGTTTCATGTTAAAGTTGCATTTGAAAGGGGCATAACAAAAAAAAATATTGAAACTGGAGTTATCATAATTGTCGTCACAGATGGCATTGTTCGTGCTGATGATATATTCCAAGTATGAAGTGAATGGGACAAGTACTTTTAAAGTTATAGGCAACATTAAGTTTCAGGTTAAAGTTTGGGGACTACCGGACGACGGCACCGACGACGACGAAGACGACGACGCCGCCGGTAAATTGGATCCCTATGTGTCTACCTGCTATCGCAGGCGACACAAAAAGCATGAGAACGAAAACACTGGGGTTAGCCGAGTATTATATGATTTGAGTTAGAATCATCCATTATGATAGGACACAGTTGTCGTTCTTGTAATGCTATGGGGGGGGGGGGGGGAAATAATTAAAATGCGACGTAACATTGACTGTGTTAGATGTACGTCATTCTGTTCTTCATTAGGTGAAGCAGGGATCAGGATATAAAGATTCAGCAAGACAATACACGTTCATACATGGTGAGATAATTGATCTATTTTCAACAACAAAACGGCACCATTGTTTTTGGAATGGTTGTGGCTGTCTTCAGATATAAATAACTTCAAGCATACCTGACTATAAATGAAGATAAATATGCACAACAAAAATTGCATCGCTCTAAAATTATTTTTACCTTGATATTCTTCTATGATAATTTCAAGAAAAATGAATATTGGCAAACATAAATGCAAATTCATTATTTCAAGCTGTATCATAATGTGCAAATACAAAATTGGGTTTTAAAAAACAATGCCAAACGGGGCTTCAAGCAATGCTACAACTAATAATGAATAAAACATACGGAACCTTTTAATTATATGATTTCAATATCGACTAAGGAAACATCAGTTGACTTAACTATTCCAGTTATATTACAAGTGTGATATAGCACATCTAGAAGCTGTGTTGCGATGAATTTTCTTTAATTACTATGAATTATTAAAATCAGCTAAAGTAAAACTAGAAAGTGTTTGGTTACATAATTAACGCGTATGTCACTTCTTATTCACCAATTCGGACTGCTATCCTCATGAAATGACAAATTAAGGTTTACCACAATGTATTATCAATGGTAACATGATGCAACAATTCGCTTTAAAAGCGAGTGTTAATAGTTCTGATTGTGGTCACCGAGTCTCTCACAAGAATTCACAGAATAGCACGCTAAGCTCATATTTGATATAATTTTGAATGCGAGAATACCTCGCGCAGTTTCAGAGATAGTTGTAAGCCATCGATTTTGATCGCGTGTTGCAGTAACGCAAAAGCAGTATGAATTAATGAGACACGTCGTCTTGTTATTTATCTATTTAATCACTGTCACTACTTCTTCATCATCTTGGTATTTTATGAGAAAGACGGAGTACTTTATTTCACAATAAACACAATCTGAAACCTAAATGGAATGTTTGATGACAAAAACCTCGGTTGGGTAAGTGCCGAAATGGGCTCAAGGTCATAAAACAGAAGCTGAAAGCACGTGTCTGAATGGTTAAATTTGAAACAAGTCTTCAAAAAGTCAATAAAGTTTCCGAGTTATGTGACTCTTTCGTCATCTATAGATGATCTATGAATCATCTTTTGATGCATCTTTATATACATTATTATATGAATATATTGAATAAGTATATTCAATGCTTGTTAAAATATACTGATATCGAAATAAAATAGTGTATAGAACGTATACCAGTAATTAAAATAGAAGCAATGGAAGAATAATTTAAAGCAATATAACGTAACAATAAATGAACAATATTGCAGACTCGATTTGACTGAACCTTATAATTGGATTTGATGAAATGGGAACTCTGAAAAAATGTAAAATATGCATATCAGGAATTGCCACATTCAGACAATAAAGTCTCAAGAAGAGAGAGGGACAGAGCATGGTAAATAAAATGATCAGTTTCAAAAAGACACCACAAACGAAAAACTGCCCAGCCCTAGGCCCGTGTTGGGCGCAACTCCATACCAATAAACAGTACAATTTTGATCCATCCCAAACGATGGTATGCATTTGGCGGTGCATATGTAACCTTAAATGTGTTGTTGTTTTTTTTCAAATTAATACCATTTCAGCGACGTATCGTCCCCAGATAAAATACTGGGTTTGTCATAACCAGAACATTATGGTCAGTAACGGAGTGCACATTAATGTCCACTCTGCAGAGAATTGGGTTAATCGCAACTTAATATTTACAAAAACATTCAACGTTTTAATCCATCGAAACGATGGTGTGTCTTTGACTGTGAACTGGTACATTCAGTCGGGTATTTTCAGATTAATACAATTCCATGCTCAGTGGCATGCAGTGGCGTAGCTACTAGTAGGCCCTGTAGGCCCGGGCCTATAAGTTGGACACAAATGACATCTTAAAAAGTCCCCAAAAACAATGAAAACAGGAGTGGTGCGGTGAGTATGGTAGCGGGTTCAATCCGTCTGGTCGAATTAAATGTGTCTTTGGCGTCGATGTTGACGTTGATGGTGTTATCAACGAATTAGCTTCTGTTAAATGCGGAAAATGGACGTATTAAGGTCGCCCAAAAAGGATGCTGGTCGCTCAGAATGTTCGCATGACAGTGAACTGTTATGAATGTGGGAAACCACGGTGCATCTATAGCAAGAAGTCTTTGTCTGTTCGAGATGAAAGGGGTCTCTGCAGGCTGTTAGAAACGTATAGCTATAGCTGTGGATCAGGGATCACTCCTGGTGGTTAATGTTAACTCACTAAGGATTTGCACGCTGATTTTGGTTAATGTCATTCTTTCCTTTTTGATATGACATCCAGGAAATAAAAAGTAAACTTAAATAGGCATAGCGGTGGTGTACTGTTTGCATAAAATCCAACATTTTATTATTTTGTAGCGGAGAAAACGAACGGAAATGAACATTGAGCACATAATTTCAAGAAAGTCATCTAAGAACAAAATTCCAATATATTCTATCACAGATAACGCCAAACACCAAAAATTAAAAAGGCAAAATCTCCATAGAGTAATTGAAAAATATTGAAACCATCTATTATAAAAACGGACCTAAATATAAAATAGCACTGTTTGAGGGATATGTCAAAACCTCAAAAAAGTCGAAGAATAGTGTCATAATAAATCAGTGGTTATAAACTCTACCTCCGCCCAAATTGTTAATCCCATTTATTGGATAGAAATACTTTTAAAAAGTGTAATTCTTCACTACCTACTCAGGGAAGAGTAAAATTTTACTTGTCTGTACCAATGCTTAAAAGTATATATTCTTCCCATATTGATTATTGCTGCGCTGTCTGAGGGAGCTGCAATAAAAACGTATTAAGTTTCCAGAAAAGAGCAGTTCGTCTTATCCTTGACAAAACTTCTGAAACACCATCACAGCAACTGCCCATGAACATATAGATTTTGATTGTTCAATCACCCCAAGGATATATTTCCCGCTTTTAAAATTTTGCCTTTGACGTTGTCTTTGGTATGCAGGATTTATATTCTCAGATCTCCTGTCAAAATTCTATTCTGTTTAGTTCCGCCCATTGCTTTCTCATTTATTGTAAACCCAATCTTTTATCGGGCGACCATACGACGCTGAACACGAATTGGTATTAATCTGAAACAACCGCAGTGACGGTTCCATCTTCACTGCCATAATATAATGAACACCATCGTTTGGGATAGTTCGAAGTTGTACTGTTTATTGGTGTAAATATTGGGCTAGGCTACTTGGGCAGTAATATGCATTTCCATAACTGCCCAAGAACAGGCTCAATCAAACCGAGCCTGTAATATTTTCATATCTGTCGTGTTCGGTGGCATTCAAAGTTCCCTTTTAATCTATTTACAGATCTAAACAAATAACATTTGTCAAAAAAAAAAATTCAAACAGCCAATACAAATGTTTAAAAAAAAAAATGAATGCTGCCGAGAGGTATGTAAATATTCGAATTTCGTACGATATCCAAACTGCCTGCGTACAAAACGTCCTTTTTCTGTATGTCCCACCACCGCAAATTATTTTCTTATTTAGAATTTCGTTCCAGAGTTTGAGTTTGTCAAAACATTCAACAACTAGATCTATAGCTCTACCACTCTTTTACAAGAACTTTATCACAGCCATCTTCAAACGTGTACCACTCCGAACTATTTACTGTATCATGTGTTGTTAGCATCTAACAAGGTATATATTTTCTATAAATAGAATACTCAGTAACGTAATTGGCTTGGTGGAATAAATTCTGTTTTGTCGCGTCTCTGATTTGTCCAGTGAACATTATCCTCCTTTTCCACAAAGTAAATTCTATTTCCATAGGGCTGAAAATGTTTTAAAGCAACCATATTCAATGTCATCTGTAAAACACGATTTCTGTCAGTCATTTCCTTGCAAACCATATTTTATTGTTAAGGGCGAGACTATTAACTGACTAAGAAAATTCAAAATAACTGATCTTTTAACGCGGTATCGCAAATACGGCGACACAAATACATCTGCGCTCTTACTCGGTAAGAATTTAGAAATGAAATTGCTTTCGTTTCATTTAAACTTTAAAGAGGCCTCCAGATGAACAGAATAAAATAACCATATTTTAAACGGACTCTGTTCGAAAATGGACCACGGAAAAAAGTCTCTGTCCAGTTTGTTACCACAGAACTGTTATTGACCAACTTGAATCGTCTGTTTAACCTATTTAACCATTGCAGTGCACACTGGGCGTTCCTGAGTAACCATAGCAGTGCATTTTGAGCGTTCCTGTGTAACCATAGTAGAGCACACTGGGCGTTCCTGTGTAACCATAGTAGTGCACACTGGGCGTTCCTGTGTAACCATAGCAGTGCACACTGGGCTTTTCTTTGTGACAGTTTTCCTTCATAAATCTATAACTTTCTGCTGGTTCAAACAATCAGCGATGACTTCGTAAGAATTGTTAATAAAGTGTCAGCCAGTTGATAATGAACACAAATATTGGACAGTCGGAGACTTCCATCTGTGGTTTCCATTCACACATTTGTGGCTTCCATTCGCACGACCGTAGCGCTACGAATTGTATTGAAAAGTGTTTTCTTACAACCACATTTCCCCCGAGACGCACAAAAACCAGCATTCGTCATATCAAAATAATCAAACCAAGTTATGCCGAGTATGAGAATTTGATACATATAACTAAAAGTATCCAGAGCGAGATCATCCTGGTTGACTGGATTACTCCTAACAGTTTTGAATTATTGTCCATCCCGAATGAAAGACCCCCTTGGTTATGAAGACCACTTATTCAGCATTTACGCATAATTATTAATAAATGATTGCCCCGGTTAATAACATGAATTACATGAAGTATAAATTCACCATCTAAGTTTGCCAGTGATTAACAGTTTTTACAATTTAAACGGCCACGCGGCTTGGCCGCATTAAACTGATACTCATCGATAAACAATAACATGTACTTGAGGTTTCTAAATTGTTAAAAGTTAGGTTAAACGACAAACTAAAACAATGAAGAGGAATGCTTATATATTCTCGTGGTTTTTAATGAACAAAGACAAATTGGGGCACTAAACGGTTTCATTCTAAATAAACGATTTAATTTTCACTGAAAATGGCGAAATAACTCATAAGTATCCTACTACGCACAAAACCAAACTTGATTTAACGTAGAAAATCCGTATAGAAAACGTGTTTCTAAAGTGGTTTCGCAGAAATCTTGGAGGACATTTCGTATAGGTTAGTGTTTATAAATGATAATTTTCAAAATTAATACTCTAACCGACACTAAATAAAATATTTACTTGCTGGGTAAATCATTAAGTACCGATTTATAAAAAGTAAAAATTCGCAACAATTAAAAAATACTGCAATTAAATTGGACAAAATAATGATCAACACGAAATTATATTAAATCGTACAAAGCTTCTATGAAACAAAGGTTCTAATCAAATATTTATTGTTTCTGAAAGCTACCATTGAATTCTGATTAACTACCCTCAACTTCCAGCAGAAAATGACCGTTCCGGTGCTATAAACCTCGAGTGATCATTTGTACATCATTCGTGGAAGATGTGTTTTTCCGATATGCGTGTTTCACATTATTGCATACGAAGATGTTTGCCGTGAAGTTGATGTAATACATAGAAATACTGAACAGAAATCCCGCGGGAAAGTATCAGCATTGCGTTGACAGATTATTTTTTGCTTAATGATGTGTGTTTTATATGTAATTGTCTGTATACTAAGTCCACTGTCAGCTAAAATCGATAACCGTACTAGTGCTATCAATTAAACCCTGCCGTTGTTACGTACATACAGTCCAGCTTTATACAAGAGTGAAAAACATGAAGGCAATAATACGCACTTTATATTCATTGAACGTTCATTCCTGTATTTGTTCTACGGATCGATGACGAAGCTTATTGTTATAGATAATAAGCAAACCTAGTAATCGAACAACAATAAAAAGGTGAAATATGCATATCAGGAATCGCCACATTCAGAAAAAAACAGCCTCCCCACACAGTCAAGAAGAAGAGAGGGAGAGAGCATGGTTAATAAAATGATCAGTTTCAAAAGAGACACCATTAACAATTAACAAAAATGAGAAACCGAGGTTAGTTTGATAGACAATCCTTACGAACAGCAGTTAAGGTATCAACATTTTTCTCAAAAGTTTCATAACGTGGTTACACTACCCGGGTTAAACAAAGAGTGACTTGAAATACTGTCACTCGTGATACAATTAAAACGACACGGTTCTCAGATACACGTTTATTTAATTCAAAAGTTTGAACCTCAGAGACTGACAGCTATCTATCGCACATGTTACTTTCAGAGTGCCATTTTGAAGTTGAGCAGACACCAGATAAGAAATACATCATTAATACTTCACGAAAGCTGATGTATAGGTATTTAAACCAGTTAAAACACAATTAGTGCCGAGCTAATAAATTTTGCACATTGAATTCAACGAAACATAGAGGTCGCAATTCCAGTTATTTCAAGTAAAAACCCTGTAAAAGTAATTTTCTTCCAATTTACCATTGTCAAGATAATACAAAAACATAATTTAATAAAAAGTCGTGAAGAACATGTTAATTTAAAATTTAATTTACTGATAATTGACAATTATGTGAAATTCTGTTAATAATAAATCATCAAATTAATTTACTGATTATTGACAATTATGTGAAATTCTGTTAATAATAAATCATTTAACTTAGTTAACATCTCATGCTGTTTCAGCAATTTCAATTTGCTTTGTAAATGTTCACGTTTAATATTATGCGTAAGTTCATTTTAGAAGAAAAATTGTTGCCAAAGTGATTTAATATTCAAAACTGTCGCACACATTTAGTGATTAAGAAGACTATGCATAAGTTCATTTTAGAAGAAAAATTGTTGCCAAAGTGATTTAATCTTCGAAACTGTATCAAACATTTAGTGATTAAGAAGACTTTGCATAAGTTCATTTTAGAAGAAAAGGTGTTGCCAAAGTGATCCCATATTCAAAACTGTCGAAAACATTTAGTGATTAAGAAGACTGATCACGACTTACCTTTCCCAAGAATATAACAACCGATGGGCTCCGGAACTGGACAATATCCTCGCTGCTAGTACATCAGCTACACTCGCTGCACAAACAGACGGATATAACGCACTATAACACACAGTATATGCTAGACCGTAATATCCTCTGGGAACAAGAGTCTGTGTCGTATAAGCCAACGTCCAAGAGACGTTTATTGCGGCTTTATCCTTTTATTTACCATTTAGGTCGTAATATAGGCGATGCTGAAAGTATAAACAAGCTGGATTCGGTATCTGATGTCGTTGTCATCGGATTATTGGAAAATGCTTCTAGCCTAGCAGACTGCAATGCCATGGAGAATCAATAAAAAAGTTCCAGTAGTGTACCACCGGTGGCGGGAAACATGAAGCTTTGCCTCGTTAATTGGAAAAAGGTTAAGTTACGGGAAATTAACGCTTTAGGCATTCGGAGATGAGTTATAAAATTACTGCTTAGTTTGTTTGGACATATTAAGAAATGATTTGATTGCTAATTTAAACAGGAGACATAACGGCGGGGCCAGTTCACATATCAGTTAACATGAACAAAGCAAATAGTCAATTGATTAACATTGTTAATAAGTTTATATGAAAGATGACTCGGTAATTAAGAATAGGTTTTACCATTATTTACCTTTCATGAATTTACATATGTTCATAAACACAAACATATTATAAAATGAAAAATGGACAGTGTCGTTGATAAATTTTGTTCTGTGTTTAAATGATGCAAGCATTAATGTTAATTAGGTTTGTGGATACAATTCACTAATGCACTATGTACAGTAATGTTTATTCATGTAAGAACCTAACGGGGCAAGTATGAATTTTATGTGCATTAGAACTTGGTTTAACCATGCAGGGAATATATGTTATGTCCCTGACCGTTCCAAGAAGTGACCCTTCAGTTTCTCTTGCGAGCATTGATTGTGTATGAAATAAGATCCATATCATTTCGAAAATGCGTTTTCAGTGTAGGTTTTGCTGTTGGAATTAAACATTTAAAACGAGTAATCAAGAACAAATACAAAGAAAATAAAAAAAAACAAGCAATTTATCATAGCGGTTATTCGAAAAGAAATGGAAATATATATCGCTAAATGTCGTATACGGTGATTTCGTTTGCTACTTCGATGTAGAAAGACAATTGCAAACACCGTGTATCAGCTGGGCATTAAGAAAATTTTTGTTTGTTACGGTTAAAAGTTGTCATTTTGTTTTAAAATGTTGAGATTTGAAAGAAAACGTGATATCACAGTTGACATTTCTAGAAGCAGTTTAATACAATTCAAAAAATAATTATACTGTCATCATATAAATGGAAAAAAACGAAATTCCATGACAACAGCAATTTTGCAAGAAAATATAGTATTATTGGAATGAAATGATTAAAACAAATCCCTACGTACGTAGGTTACCTATTGATTTGGAGGATCTTGTGATAAATAAGCAATTATTAGGTCTAAATGAAAGTCCGAAGGAAGGTGAAAGTATGGGTAAATTGAGGTTGTAATGAATAACATTAAAATCCAAGCTTGTATCTGTATAATATTACTATTTGTTTAAATAATGGCGTTTCAAATAATCAAATGCATTCTTAAAAATTAAAAAAAAATCTCCAAATTTGCTTAATCGTCAAAATATAATCTAGAGAACTGCAATTAAACGCCATACGTTGTGTTAGACCACAGTTGGAACAACTACTATCAGTCTCGCTAGCTACGATGCCAATGCTGTGACCTTTGTAAAAGTTAAACGGTTTGCAAGGCATACGTCAAAGTTGGACTTAGTTTTTAATGACATTTGACAATATATTGCCACTTATAATTTCAAAAACTCCATGATCGGTCACTTGTATTACAATGTCTTTATTCTTATTTACATTTAACAAATGAAATGATTTATCGATTTATATTCTATGGTGGCTTCAAACGCCACGAAAGCAAAACCTCGTGATCTAACAAATCATCAAATTAATTGGTAAGAAACCCAGTAACAGAGAGTGACAAACTTTAAAATGTAAGAATTTTGACCGCTTCTTTTAGTTGGAAATACGTTGTTAAATATCTGACAATGTAATTTTAGTCAACATAATTTACTCTGTAAAATAAATGTGCTTCCATCCTTATTGTTCAAGGGAAAACTAGAGTATCATGTTCCGAATAGATTTTTATCGGGAACACGTCTAATAAATATCGAATTCCTTTTACTTAATCGTTATTCAGTGTCGTGCTGTGGTTCCAGAAATCAATGACAGGCTTTGTTAGAATCATCAATAAAATGTCAACCAATTGATAATTTACGATAATGAATGCAAATAATTGGACAATCAGTGCCTTCATTCACACAACTACTACGATTATTGCTGCTTCATGAAGTGCAGATAGTGTTTCCGTACAATTACTTGTGTAGTTTAGATGGTAACAGAAATTTATGATATCAGTTGTTTAATTCGTAACTGTTAAGAAATATTACCAGGCACATAAGACAACAGAGACTGTTACGAAATATAACCAGTATAGTCTACTTCAGCAGAGACCGCGCAAACTAGGATTGTGAAAATGCATGACAGCTTTTTAAACAGACTGCAACAAAAACACGGCTTAGGCAATTATGCTGTTTGAACTTTTTATGGCGGTTAAAATGCATTCTTCTTTAAAAGGCGGGAGTTAATATTTATTTTTTCTCTGTACTTGAGGAGGCTATATTTCCTGAATCTGGCTATTTTCGATAATCTGCGTTTCTCTTTTGTGCATTCGTCTACCATATAAGGGTAGACTTTAAAAAAATTATATAGCGAATTGTTCGTAGAAAATCGGCACTGTGGGAATCAAATCGTACTATTCACGAAACTACTGGCCATTCGAGACGAAAAAGCACTTTCAATCTCGGCTCGCTCTTTTTCTTCATTCTGTAATGGTCTACCTAAAAGAGCTTGTAGCTGCGGAAAAGGGGGTTCGAGGTGGCATTATAAGGTGCATCTTTTGTGTGTTCATATAAATTTGAAAAAGGGAAATGTTATATCACGAAACTGTGAAGCTCTGTAAAGAAATAAAACGTATAGGTAAGAAAACGTGTCCTACAGGCATCGCCGATTGCATTCTGAGGATGTGAAAACCTCTTAATAATTTTGTATTTAAAAGTGTAAAAATATTTACGTTTTTCTAAATAAAATTTAGACTATTTTTTATGTGATTTTCCTTACACGAAAATAAAAGTTCAAAACATTGCGTTATTTTAACATTTTAAAGTTGTTGTTTTTTTCACAAAGCTGAAATATGCTATCAGTCGCATGCGGGAAACACAACCTCCACACAGTCAAAAAAGAGGGCAAAAAAGCATATGATCACAATAGGCAATTTCAAAAATATATATCACAAACTTGAACCCATTGACTGATGGGTTTAAACCACTTAACTTGGTGCAGCAACCTCGCACTTGCCTCAAGTTCTAGTATGAACAAAAAGGAATAAGCTGTTTGGTGAATTAAAACTCTTACCCACCCATTTATTTTAAATTTTTTGTTCTCGACAGCTCCAAAACCGCTTGAGAGATTTCCTTGAAACTTCACAAGAGTGTTTGTCATCAGGCCCAGTTGTGCGTATCATTGGAAGTTTCCGCTTGGATTATTTTTCCCTAGTTAACGACCCTTTTTTTTTTTTTTCTGGACGAATTATGGGTCATAACTTAAAGTACTATGTAACTATTACTTGATGACATTTACAATGTACATCTATTCCGACCCAAAAGAATAATGAGCCCGGCTTCAAATAGACGTTTACAGCGAATGTTGAGTACCATGTGGCCCGGCTTCATATATAGGTTGTTAGCGAATGTTAAGTACCAGCTGAAGGTTATATATAGACGAGATCGATGAGGGTGTGTTTTCTTGTAATAAAAAAAAAACATGCGACTTAAAAGTTAATTGTTGTGAGCAGTTATAGAAAGAGTGTACATATAGTACGGGACATTGTTCAGATTGTTATTCTTGGCGGAATATTGAATATTGTGTTTTGTTTACAAATATTGGCGATCACGTGACTAGATTTTGGCGCGTGATTGTGACCTAAATCTATAATGGTTCTTTGTTTACAAACGTTTCTGATGTTGAAATTGACGGTTTAACAACGCGTTCCACAACTAATATATACGCACATCCTTCAACGTTCAATACCCTTCGCCAATAAAAGACAACAATATATTATCCCTTAATTCTTTCTTTGTTTACATAACAATCCATCACTTGCATTATGAACTCTTACACTCAACATAAAACTTCCTTTAAATGTCGTCCACATATTACACATCTGTGTTATACTTTTCTTGTTATAATTTATATATTGTAAAATCTTGTCCACGCTTCATATCTTGAAACCGGCCTTGATGGATTTTAATTATTGTTAGTCTTGAATTGTAAATAATGATAACTTGTGATAACATTAAAAACGCGCCGTAATGATTGTAGGTGAACTATCACCGCGATAACTTCAAATTAGAACGCTATCACGCTGTTTTACATACTTAACATATTTGTTACTTGTATAAATGGAAAAAAATCATATAGCGAATTGTTCGTAGAAAATCGGCACTGTGGGAATCAAATCGTACTATTCACGAAACTACTGGCCATTCGAGACGAAAAAGCACTTTCAATCTCGGCTCGCTCTTTTTCTTCATTCTGTAATGGTCTACCTAAAAGAGCTTGTAGCTGCGGAAAAGGGGGTTCGAGGTGGCATTATAAGGTGCATCTTTTGTGTGTTCATATAAATTTGAAAAAGGGAAATGTTATATCACGAAACTGTGAAGCTCTGTAAAGAAATAAAACGTATAGGTAAGAAAACGTGTCCTACAGGCATCGCCGATTGCATTCTGAGGATGTGAAAACCTCTTAATAATTTTGTATTTAAAAGTGTAAAAATATTTACGTTTTTCTAAATAAAATTTAGACTATTTTTTATGTGATTTTCCTTACACGAAAATAAAAGTTCAAAACATTGCGTTATTTTAACATTTTAAAGTTGTTGTTTTTTTCACAAAGCTGAAATATGCTATCAGTCGCATGCGGGAAACACAACCTCCACACAGTCAAAAAAGAGGGCAAAAAAGCATATGATCACAATAGGCAATTTCAAAAATATATATCACAAACTTGAACCCATTGACTGATGGGTTTAAACCACTTAACTTGGTGCAGCAACCTCGCACTTGCCTCAAGTTCTAGTATGAACAAAAAGGAATAAGCTGTTTGGTGAATTAAAACTCTTACCCACCCATTTATTTTAAATTTTTTGTTCTCGACAGCTCCAAAACCGCTTGAGAGATTTCCTTGAAACTTCACAAGAGTGTTTGTCATCAGGCCCAGTTGTGCGTATCATTGGAAGTTTCCGCTTGGATTATTTTTCCCTAGTTAACGACCCTTTTTTTTTTTTTTCTGGACGAATTATGGGTCATAACTTAAAGTACTATGTAACTATTACTTGATGACATTTACAATGTACATCTATTCCGACCCAAAAGAATAATGAGCCCGGCTTCAAATAGACGTTTACAGCGAATGTTGAGTACCATGTGGCCCGGCTTCATATATAGGTTGTTAGCGAATGTTAAGTACCAGCTGAAGGTTATATATAGACGAGATCGATGAGGGTGTGTTTTCTTGTAATAAAAAAAAAACATGCGACTTAAAAGTTAATTGTTGTGAGCAGTTATAGAAAGAGTGTACATATAGTACGGGACATTGTTCAGATTGTTATTCTTGGCGGAATATTGAATATTGTGTTTTGTTTACAAATATTGGCGATCACGTGACTAGATTTTGGCGCGTGATTGTGACCTAAATCTATAATGGTTCTTTGTTTACAAACGTTTCTGATGTTGAAATTGACGGTTTAACAACGCGTTCCACAACTAATATATACGCACATCCTTCAACGTTCAATACCCTTCGCCAATAAAAGACAACAATATATTATCCCTTAATTCTTTCTTTGTTTACATAACAATCCATCACTTGCATTATGAACTCTTACACTCAACATAAAACTTCCTTTAAATGTCGTCCACATATTACACATCTGTGTTATACTTTTCTTGTTATAATTTATATATTGTAAAATCTTGTCCACGCTTCATATCTTGAAACCGGCCTTGATGGATTTTAATTATTGTTAGTCTTGAATTGTAAATAATGATAACTTGTGATAACATTAAAAACGCGCCGTAATGATTGTAGGTGAACTATCACCGCGATAACTTCAAATTAGAACGCTATCACGCTGTTTTACATACTTAACATACTTGTTACTTGTATAAATGGAATAGTTTACATTAAAATCTGCATATTCTTTTTCAATTACTGTGTATTTTGGACTATGTGCCCTTATCAGTTTACGATGTTCTTATAAAATTCAAACGGTGACGACAATTAACGATGAAACTAATACATTTTGCAAGTATTTTTGTCGTAACAATTAATTTTACGTGGGCATCGATGTTTAATGGACGCCCCTTTGGTGGCAAAGTGGGGGCACCACATGTGTCATCTGGAATTCGATTGCCGGAGGAACAATTTTATGAGTTCCAGAAAGTCAATCATTTTGATGGAAGCGATTTTAGATATTGGAAGCAGGTATGCTTTAATAGTACACTAGATCGTAATAGGAATGTGGGCATAGATATATGGACAATAGCCAAAGTTGACGTTATAGATAAGTAAGAAAAATCGCGAATTTTCAAATAATAAATATAGGTATGCTTATATAATAGCCAAAATAAGCACGAATAGCACGAAATAAAATCCCGCCAAAATTACACTAAAAAGAACGGAGAAAATCATTGGCGGAGCCATACATAAATTACTAGTGCAACATTTCTGAACGGAGAAACATCAATAATGACATCATCACACGGAGCAACCATCAAGTACATAGTACCTTTAATACATACAACAATACAATACAATACATATGACATTTAAAATATATATTATACAAACACAATTCTCGCTTATTTGCGACACTGCGCACAAGTACATGAAGTGCACAATTCATAATGTTCACAATCAGAAATATTTTTCTGTGGTTGTAGACAGTATAAATAGTTCCCATCTTTCAGAACTCAAAATAGCCCTGGTCACACTGTACAAATGAAGACACTTCTTCTCCATTGATAATGTCCTGTCTTCTTGTAAATGTTATAGTTAGAACTTGATAACGAAATTCAACCGTGCTTAGCGAATCCTCTTTGCTTATTACGATGGGACTCATACTTCGGTTTGAGTGCACGATGCTGGCGGCTCGTAAGGTGATGACGGTAACGCGCACTCTGGCGGTGACACACACACTAACGGTGACGTGCCGGTCGACGATGACGTTCACGCTACAGTTGGCGTAAACGTGCAAAGAGGTTCTGTGTATTCATAAGAAGGTCTGTATTAAAGTATTCTGTGTAATAAACACCTCGTTTTTAAACTGTCATATATTCTCTAAAGGTTCTCATCCGAACTGATGTCTTCATAATATCCGACTGTGCAGGTCGACGATACAGGAAGTTCATGAATAAACAGTAAAACATAACCAGCTCGTGATCTAATAGTGTATTTTACCTTTGAAATTAATTATTTTGTTCGCTATTTGATTTTGGTGTTCGCACTTATTTGTGGGCCATTAACAATCGAGGCTTTTTCCAAAATTTTTCAGTAGATAAATAAATGATGAACAAAAGATATGCTGTAATATGAAATGAGATAAAACCATGTTCAACGTAATAACATGTTTACAAATTACACACTGTTTCAAATGATTGTGTCTCTAGCTGGGAGCGAACCCGCAACGTCACGGCGACAGCGCCTAGCCATGCAATTCCTGCGACGTAACCAACTGAGCTAACCGGGACAACGCCAAAAAACGTTGATCGGATAGCCCTGATATACGTAACAAACACTGCATGACATCGGTAACTGGTTAATTTACTGATAACAGTACTGACTAAATGTACGGGGAGACTTTTTACGGCCGCCACACTGCACAAATAGCGCTACTGTGAATTTCAAATGATAGTGTCTCTAGCTGGGAGCGAACCCGCACCGTCACGGCGACAGCGCCTAGCCATGCAATTCCTGCGACGTAACCAACTGAGCTAACCGGGACAACGCCAAAAAACGTTGATCGGATAGCCCTGATATACGTAACAATCACTGCATGACATCGGTAACTGGTTAATTTACTGATAACAGTACTGACACAAACACATTTTGAACAAAGAAATTCTATGTAAGAGTGAGACAAATTGTTTAGTGCGTTACGCAGTGCCTATTGTACCATTATTGAACAGTTGTTCCATTGCACTTGATCACCTCAGCAGTCCGGCAGGTTACAGATACAATAATTTTCAATATTAATATTTTTTGTTGTTTTGTACGTCGCAAACTGATTTTTTGGTGGTTGGAAATTCTGTTAATTGTTCATTTTCAAAACATTGTATTAAGTGTTCACGTAATTTAACAGAGTGAAATATAAAGTTTTAACAAGGTTTTTATTAAAACAAAATGAAGTGGCGTGGGCGATTGCGTATAAAACACAATTCTGAATTGTCTTGCTTTTGAACAGAAGGAACAATAATATTAAAGCTGTTATTGTTTTTACCATAAATTTGTGAACGTTGTATTTTGAATCCGTCTCTAATAATTCTCTCTTTTGGTCTGTCACTCCCTAAACTGTCTGTTAGATCAATATCATTTTTATATTTTATAGAAGTTATCCATGATCTTTATGTGTTTTGTGAATCTGGCAGGATAATTCTTCATTCGCCGGCTGCATGGGAATGTGTGTTGTCCATATATTCTTGTTTTCATTGTATATACCGTAGGTACATTTTTCGGTAATTGTAGACCTCTAATGTTGTTTTAAAAGTTTATTTGCTTTATCAATATGTTGTGAATTCAGTTTCCCATTTCTTTCATATAAAATATTTTTTCAACATTTGTACACATGTAAGTCCGGGATTTTTTATCCATAAATTATCAATTTCATTGTAACTGTCATCAAGCTAATTGCTGAACTCAATAATTTCGTTTACTTCTGTTATATAAGAAATTTCTGATAATTTTGCATTTTTATTTTTAATTGACGAATTCGGCGTTGAACATTTTCTTTAATTTTCAGAATTAGATTGTTTTGTAGCCTTTAAATTTATAAAAAAAACTTCTTCTTACTTCACTAATTTTAATTTTCACTTTTTTCTATTTGAATTACAGTGTTTTTTTCAGAATGTCATTATTTTCTTTTTTAATTATTGAATCAGGCGCTGGATTTACCATAATGTCTAAATCTCCTTTTCTCCTTATCTTTGTACCACATTTTTACTACTTTTTGGTCTACAGTTCTTTCTTAATTGAGTTAAATTATACACCGTTTTGTCTTCTGGTAGTGGCATTCCGATGGACATAATCGCTGCTATGATATAATAACAACGTGATGTCGATGGCCTTGTGTAGGATTCCTTCGGGAAAATTGTAACGGAATACTTTAAACCATTTAAATCTTGAAAAATAAAAGCACCCATTTCGGGAACTAAAACAATGTTATTTTCTTCTATAACTTTGACAGCAAGTCATTTTTGGCTATTAACGTTTGGTGGTTTAAATATGTTATGTTAGAAGGTTCACCTTTTATACATTCAATCATTTTATCAGGGTGACATTTTTAGGTAATATTACGGGTTTTGGGTCTAGGGCCGCAAATTTAAAATTGCTTTTGAGTGTCCACTCACTTTCTCCGGAAGAAAATTTCCTTGTAAATAATATAAATACAATACAATTTCGTATCTAGCCTTTTCTTTATAGTCGATTAGCTGTTTTAATATACCGTGTAGACTTTCACTCACGTTGTTGATAATACCGGCATATGGATTGTAAATTTCTCTTTTTTCTAGAAACCACTTAGCAGAGTAATTTAGAACACTTTTTAATAAATTATCTTCGAAATATGTTTTGAAAGATTCACTCCAATTTAACTACATGATGTTAAAAGTTTTTTTTTTCAAAAAGGTCTTGGGATTCACACTGTAACAAAGTCTTTACATTAGATTCATATACTTTTTTGTCGTCTAAGGTTCCGCCATGTTTTAAAGCCAAAATTTAATATCGCTGAAGATGTGACTCCAGCAACTCACCACCGTTGTATTTTCTAACTTTGATTGAAAGGCACTTATTATTCCAATTTTTCTATACATGTATTTGAAAATGAGGACGACATAGATATATAGCCTTACATCTTTTTGAATACTGCGGACATCGTAATTTTAGAACATTGTTATACATGTATTTGAAAGTGCGGACGATATAGATATATAGCCATACATCTTTTTTAATACAGCGAACAACATAGTTTTAAGATAAAATTCAGCTAATCTGTTTTAAAAAGTGCGGCCGATATAGAATAAATTTAATGACGAGTCACTGAATTTTTTTTATCTACAACTTTACGAACTTTTAAGATGTTTCGACTTCAATATCGCAAAAGTTCATGATGACCGCTGTAATTTTCGATGCGTTCTGAACGTTAAATTGCATTTGTGTATTGTATCCACGTTCCACGTATACAGTGTTACAAACCACGGAAAGTGCTGACATCCCGCGTTAGGCATATTTTACTGAAGATAGTTTTAAGATTAAATTGATTTCCACTTTTATGTCGATTACATTGATTTCCACTTTTATGTCAACTTCAGATGCTTTTTTGGTGCCCATACGTTTTTGTTTAACTTTTAATTGCGTTTTCTCTTTTTGTTACATAAAAAACTCGTTTCAGGCCAGAATCTTAGGGGTATTTACCATATTAATGATAATGAAATCATTTATCTGGTTGCCACCAAAACGCTAAAATTTATGTCTTGTACATATCTGTAATCCACAATCCACTTCGCTTTATCAATAAATGGGGTTACCCGTAACTGGGGCCCGAAACGAAAAAGAAAACAAACAAAAAACAAAACAAAAAAACTTCAGATGCTTTTGCGAACTTTCTTGTATTGACTGGTTCTAAGTTATATTGTGGATGAGGTGGGGGAGGACCCGTTATAGCTGATATACGGTGTTTACTGGCCGTCATCAGATCTAACATTTGTTAAATTTGAATTCAGTGAGATTGTACAAGGGGTTTCCAAAAATTCCAGGTTAAACATTCTTCACCACGCTCTCTTTTATTAAAAAAATGAAATTTACATAACAAGAATTATTGCCACCCCACGCAGCCATAATGTAGAGGAAAAAAGAGCATGGTCTAATGAGAAGATCAATTTCAACACAAACAATTTAAGAAAATGGAATCCTGAGGGTTACCACCTTGGAACGGTTAATGGTAAAACAGTATCCGACGTAACATCTATAATTGGATTTTAAAAAGTGTTACTGCTGAAAAGTGTTTGCCAAATTTGTCCAGTGCTTTCTTTTTTTTCATTAATTTTAATAAGATCTACACTACTACAATTCTGTCTTTGCATCCGAGATAGGAAACATCAATTTACTTTTATTTCCATATAACAGGCGCTCCTTTATTGGAAATGTCAAATTTCTATTGGGAAGAGCAAGGGCAATCGACGCATATATCTTAATTTTCCTGTAAATGAAAAGCTGCTAAAATAGACTATATGAATAGAAAGGGCTAAAGTTGGAAAGATGCTGAGTCATTTGCATTTGAAATCCACATCAACGAATGAACAAAATGTGTGAGAGTAGGCCATGATATGACTGACATAAGATATCTTTAACGGTGCAGTGGGAAAAGTTTAAATGTTCTCTAGCTGCTGCTATAAAGACAATGATTCTGAAAATGCGAAGTGTCTCACATCGTTGGCTTCACACATCTATTACGATGACGAAAACGCCGACGTAAGATTCACATATTGTGGAAGGATGCAAACATGGGTGGAAATAGAAGACGGTATGTATTATAGCGAAAAATAACAAAAACGTTTATATCATCAATAACCACACTCAGTAAATAGAGCCTCCCCATACAGCATAAAGCACAGACGCCACAGAGATTTTATAAAATGGTATTTATTCCAGAAGCTAAAATTACTTGTGAAGTCGCTCCTTTAATGCTGCATGTGTAAACAGAATTAACGAAATCAGTATGCGACGTCAAGTTTGACATGTACCAACATTTACCTATGTAAATAGTTAAATAGGGATCATAAGTAGCCACTGAAAGTTTACATGCGGTAACCCCTAAGATTCTCTTTTTTTTAGTTTTTTTTGTTCTATATTTTAAATAGATCATTTTATAAACCCATACTATATTCCCCTCTCTATTTTGACTGTATAGGGATGCTGTGTGGCTTAACTTGAGCCGATGGGTGGGTTGGAGTTATTTCACCAAGACAATTTGTACTTGTTTTGTGATATGAGAACCTGTTGGGGCAAGTGTGAAGTTGGTGCACCCTAGAACCTGGTTTAAACGCCCCAGTGGCGATTTGTTTTGCCACTGATCATTCCAAGGCGATAACCCCTCTGGTTCTCACTTTTGTTATTTGTTTGTGGCGTCCATTTTGAAACTGATTATTGTACTACCATGCTCTCTTTTCCTCTCTACTTTTTCGCTGTGTGGGGAGGCTGTGTATGCTGGATGTGGCCATTCCTGATATGCATATTTCATTTTTTGATAGGCAATGATATTTTCTCTTTTGACTCACAAACAAAGGCAAACTTTATTAATGGCACTATACTATTTCAAGCGAACGTACAAACGTTTAACGTCCATTGAAATAAAAAGTTAAAAGGCAGAAAGTAAAAATGGAGACTTTTTTGCACAACAGACCCAATTAACCTATTTCGATAGACAATGTTTTTTTTGTGAAAAAATACAGTAAAAAAACTATACACTGTATTTTTATCGTTACTTTTTTGCCCACTGTAACGCAGGAATGATAATATTTCCTTTTTTCACCAACATTTAGTTCACTTAATTCCTCTGCTATATGATTGTTGTTGACAACATGCCTAAACTTTAAGGACAGTATTTTCGTTTTTACAACCTTGAACCTGATTTTAACCTCGATGATAAAATATTTTGTTACTGGCCGTTCCAAAGTAGTTAAACCATCGGGTTTCCATTATCGTTAATTTGTGTATTTTGAAGTTGATCAACCTGTGTTCTCTTCAGCTCCCTGGCTGTGTGGACAATATGTATTTTCTGAATGTGGCTTTTTCTAATGTGCTTATTTCACCTTTATTTTTAGCGTTACTTCATAAACAATTCAACTTATACAAGCAATGGTCCTATTTTTCTAATGCTTGGTGGAGAATCCGAAATAAGTCCAGCCTGGTTAGTAGCAGGTGCCTGGATCAATTATGCAAGGGAACACGGTGCATTTCTCGTTTTGTTAGAACACAGATACTATGGGAACAGTCACCCCGTACCGTAAGTAAAATTTTGTTTATTGTGAACAAAAACAACTTTTTGTTAGATTGCGAAACTTGACGTCTTATTCGTTATTATGAACATTGTTAGAAGGGTAATTAAACTTCAAACAGTTAAAAACCTACAAAAAGGTTAAAGAATTATACCGAGATCATCATATTAAACCGAAAAAACATAACACAAATAAGTGCATCTGAAAGCATTAGGTTAATAGAGTGGGGTATTGCTCGGTTAATCTGCTTTTAGTTTACATTGCACTGTAATTTTACTGCCTATGCAGCCTATCCACGGGTTGAATGAATCTCGTGAACAGGTTCGATCCGAGTCAGCAATATTCGTGTTTGTTTACTTTCAATGATCCTATATTTCTGTATTTTCCACAGTCTGTTTTGAAGTACTCATGAAAAATCGAATTATTGACCACAATAAATATCTACGCAACTTGGTATCTAAACAAGTCAACATTACTCGATTCATCCGAACGAATATGCGCAAAATAATGACGGTAAACACGAAACCTTAAAAGCGTTATTTTCAAATAAATGTCATTTCAAGGTCCATTTCAAATCGACTTTACATTAGAAAAAGAGTTTCGTGACTATCGAATATATATTAGCAAACATACTACTGCCTACCTACTGGCATTTGTAACCAAGAGGAGATGTTTGGTAACAGTTAATATGTATTTATTGTCGCACAATGTTGCTATTAACTAAAGTTTAAAGTCGTTATACAGCATTTGAGAAGTCGATCGGTGTTTAAATGTTATTACTTTAAAATTATACACTGAAATCATTCGAAATGGCATTTCAAATCTAACGGGAAAAATGATGTTGCTAAAAGGCAATCATGAATTCGAATTGATGAACCATCATGAAATATTCTATGATTAGTATGATTTGTGTGTGTGTGTGTGTGCTATATAACATGTTCTCCAATTACCAGAGAACGCGGTGATACAGCGTCCGTCAACAAGTGTTTAATACGTTCTAAATTTGTCATCGTGTGTGTATAAAGCTTCCCGTCAGTCGACTTGTGGTATTTAAGGGGGCTATTTTGTGATATCCTTGTTTCTATTGGAATAAAGCGAAATAAAAAGGACGCTTTTTAACCTAGTTTAAGATACTTGCTAACAATTCCAATTAGAAAAAGAAATATCTTTAAAAAAAGATAAACGGCGTGTATGGTATATGAAATGATGCAGTTTATAGCTGCTATTATTCACTTCATCTTGATTTACGTGTAAATAAAATAATTTCATTGAGAATCCTACACAATGACGTTTTCCTAATTAAAATAACTTAAATTTGAATTTAAAATGACATACCACACATAATAAGGAACGGATTAACAGATTTTAGTTTTTTTAATTGATGTGAATCGTATGATTATGAAAAACGTATTTTAAAGGTATTGGCTTTATTAATACCTTAAACATAATCAACAAGGTATGTATCAATTACCGAGATAATAAATAAACTCAGTAAAGATCGTAAGACTTATTGTTAGCAACAAAAAGTAATAAAGAGTTATAATTGTTTTCTTTATAAAATTGAAAAAAATAATCTTAGGAATATGAAATAATTCTAGAATATACCGCAACTTTCTTCTCTATGAAAGCTATATGCTTTAATAGCAATCTGATAAAAATCATCTCCTATCTTATGTTCTTTGATCTGACCCGAGTGCGATTGCTTTAATAACGAACTAGAAGTTTTTTCGCGTAACATATTACACGTAGCTGCCAGATTTAAGACAATTAAGCACATCATAGAATCCTCAGACGTGATAAAGAATTAATTTTATATAAGAAACGTATTTAACAAAAAGGTTGGTTTTGTTTATTCTTATAACATAATGTATTAGATGATACATCAATTGCTGAAAGAATAAAATATATTTAGTGAAGATTTTAAATAGCGAACTCATTGTTTATATCGCGTAGCATATTATATGCAGTAGCCCGAAGGTAGTTCCACTTACTTTCACTTTCATTTTCGATAGGTTGATAAAGAGTGACTGTATTGTTTCTGGTAAATAAACCTAACCAATAACGAGTACTGGTCATTTCAACATATGTCGACTTAACAGGGGCCAGTATCTCAAAGCTATCGTAAGTGTAAAAATTCTCGTAACGTTGTCTTACGATGTTCGTAGTCAAATTTTCCACTATCTCGAAGACTTCGCAAGTTACGAAGATTCGTACACTCTGTCGTAACTTACGGTTAAAAAATCGACCCTTAACGTTCTCGTAACTACATGAACTGCGGGAATTCATTACATTTTCAGGTCAGGTGCTATAATTTTTTGTACTTTCTTAATTATTCTTTAATAGATTTTTTCATTTTTGCAAAGGAATAGATCCCGTCACCCGTCTGTACGACAATTAAAAGCAAAAATGTAAACTTGATTAAGAATTTTATTGCCACATGTTTCGGGCAGTTTAACGAGTTTTATTTTATGTTCCACAATGTGTTCAGAGATGTGTAGAAGCATAGGGACCATATAAGTTATACAATGAAGATAAATTTGCTTCACAATGTCAGTAAATATTCTTTATTACGTCACTCCTCTGCTCTATTTTATCTATTGACTTTTACATTCATAATTTTGTTTTTTAGCCTACAAAAATAATGGCATTACTTTTGGCTGCTTACCACCGACGTCGCACCATATCCCGTCGTGTTTTTCGGGACAGAAACGATCCCTTAGATTACATGGAAGATGACGAAATTCTCAGAAAGTATCGTCTCGATCGATTTACGATCTTTGACTTGTGTAATGAGTTGCAGGAATCTCTTCAGCGCCCAACTCATCGAACTCAGTCGTTGCCAGTGTCCCTGCAGGTATCGTTGGCTTTAAGATTCTTTGCTACTGGTAGTTTTCAATCGGTGATTGCTGACAGCCATGGAGTCAGTGTTCATTCAGTTTCCAGAAGTATCCATGCTGTAGCTTATGAACTGACCCAACGCATTTCCGAACATGTTAGGTTTCCGACAACTGCAGCGACAAGGACAGTCATCAAACAAGGATTCTATAACATCAGCGGTTTTCCCAACGTTATTGGTGTCGTTGACGGAACTTTTGTGCCAATAAAGAGGCCATCCGTTGATGAACACCGGCCCGGTTCTACGCATGACGCTTACATGTGGAATAATTGCACTGTCTCAAGGTTTCTAGAATAGGAAGTCATGCCAAACAACTGGCTCCTTGGTGACAGCGCATATCCGTTAAAACCTTATCTGATGACCCCAGTTCAAAGACCGACAGAACTTGCCCAACAGAGGTACAACACATCGCACAAGAGGACACGATGCACCATTGAAAGAACGTATGGAATTTGGAAAGCACGTTTCCGTTGCTTGGACAAATCGGCAGGTTACCTAATGTATACGCCAGTCAAATGTGTAAACATAATCGGTGCTACTGGAGTGTTGCATAATATATATATTAGAAAACGAATTCCTCTGCAAGACGAGCACAGTATTAACGACTCAAACGACGATGATGATAATGATGCAGACAACGCGAATCTAGCTGACGGTGTTGATGGTAGAATTGTTCGGAATACGATTATATTAAATACTTTTGCATGTCGTTGAATACAAAAAAAGAAAATATCATGACTAATGCATTGCTGACAATAGAAAGTATTTTGATTTTTAAAGACACTCGACTCTTACTGAGCTGGAACATAACTTTGCATTACATTATATTAGTTGTGAAACAAATGCTTAAAATTACTAAACACGGACAATCAATTATTCCTGTCTTTGTTATCAGTACATTCCCTGTGTTATGAATGTGGAATCTTTGTCCATGTGTCTCGGACCTGTTACTTCGTTTGGAACTGTAATTTTCGATTTTTAAATTACTTTTACTTATTCTTAGAAATGACAAGTCTTTAAATGCAATACTTTCAGTTGTATTTCTTGTATTGAAACATACATTGGTTTACAATTCTCCGTACTGCACATATGAACATTTTGCATAAAGTCTGTTATTTGCACTGGCCTCAGAAATGCAACCAAGTAGAAAACACTGGCTCAGATAGCCCGATCATTGAATTAACAAACGTTAATTTACCATTTCTTGGAAATAAACATATAAAAAATAAACAGTATCATAAAGTAGACTTTCTCATCTAGAAACGAAAACTCATCTCCTTGAAACCTCATAAAACAAACCAAAACATATTTAGTTCAGACTACTAGAAGAACAAAACTAAAACAATACAAAGATCTGCTGTTTTCCACAGGCTGGCTAAAAATAACATAACGTTTAAATTTTATAGCAATGTCAAACTCTACGAGAAGGCTACAACAACAACTGCGTAACAAAATATAAAATACACTATAATAATGTTATTCCTTATGTCACATTAAAAATTAATAATGAACATTAAATAACAAATCTAAGCGAACTCCGCGTGCACTATTTAAAAGTAAAGCGCTGGGAACTGAACACACTTAACCAATGTTCTAACTTCACCGATCATAAACATTAATTTCACCTCATGGAAATGGAGCACACTCTTTAAATTTAAAATATAAAAAGATTATGGAATTCCGTAAGGGTCATCGTTCTTTCGCGCTGTCGACCTCTTGGGCGAGAACACGAAAACGCGAAAACAAAATGAGAGATCGCGAAACAACGATGCGAGATCGCGAAAACATGATGCGAGATCGCGAAAGTTATATGCGAGAACGCGATATTAATATCGCGCAATCGCATCGTACTTTCGCAACCTCGCATCGTTGTTCCGCCATCTCGCATGGTTGTTTCGAGATATTGTATCGTGTTTTCGCGGTTTCGTGTTTTCACCCTTGAGGTCGACAGGGCGAAACAACGATGGTTTCAACGGAAAGATGCATCACCTTTACTGCTGTTTATGAAATTGCTAATAAAATCCCCTCTTGCGTTCATAAACTATGAACATTTAATCAAGCTGAGGTAAAAATCAAGTCACAAAATTAACCTTAACATTTGCATTATTGCAGAATTCCATAGATTTTCTCAAAAATACTTAAGCATCTACATTTAAATGAGGAGATATGAATTATTATTAAGTTAACGGAGAATATTCCTGCAACTAAATTTTTTGACTTTTGTTTTGAAACAAACCTTGACTAAATGTCCGTGGCTTCCAAACGCATTTGATGAATCAAATGATTATTTCACAAAAAAGTGAAAATTATTAATCTTATTATGTTTCAATTTTGAAGAGTTTACTTCAAACAAACGCTGAGAAATGGAAATATTGTGGTGCAGGTAGTTAGAACATTGGTTAAGTGTGAAACACCTCTTAATAAATCAACTGCCAATAGCAGTTAACACAAAACTAAACAAAGCTTTGACTGCCGAGCAACTATTTTACATTGAATGATACATCATACGACTGTAAGTCAACAGACGACGTGGAATTTGATCCAAAAAATTCAGCTATCCTCCCCTGAAAAAAACCGGACCCTTCGCGAAATTTCTCAGAATGTCGATTTCAATTTACTGAATTAATACTCGCCGTAGTAATAAGACTATGCAGAATTAAATGACAGAAGTAGAATGACAAGCAATTCGCGTGTTTCAGATTTTATAAAATTTTAAACATTTGACATTTAATCACTCAAACTGTTTGTTACAAACACACACGCCCGATAGTTGTTTACAGAGCATTTTGTGTCGCAACTGCTTGGGTCGATAATCGCTCAACAATACAATTTCAAAAAACGGTTATCGCTCGAAAAGGTGTGAAAATCACCTGCCTGACCGAAATTCGTAAAATTGCATCTTTATTACATTGTAAATAAGCTTAAGGGACTGTCAAAATTATTCGCTAAATCGCAGTTTTCGTTAAATCGCGTGTGTATTATGTACTTCCAGTGTCGACAGACGTTCGGAATGTTTTTCAGAACTTCATTGAATGGAACAAGAAAAAGGATATAGCCGACTATTTCCAACGGGATTCCATCAAACCAATTTTGCTGAAAAATAGAATAAAACAAAAATATTGGTTTAACTTAAATGTGACTTAAGACAGTACGCTTTTCCATGTGCACGTAGTAGCTTGCATGTGCGCATGTAATAGCTATAATGTACAGATAAGATTTGCGTTCGCACATAAAATTTTACGAGGGCAAATTATAGCTACCAAGTGCGCAGGTTATATCAAATATGAAGAAGTATTAAATGTACGTGTGCAATCAGTAGCTACTACTTGCGCATGTAACAGCTTCTGCGTGTGAACGTGCAATTGTAGTAGGTATAACGTGAGCACTCATTAGCTACCACGTGCGCATGTTATAGCTACTGCGACGTTGTAGGTATAAAGTGCGCACCCATTAGCTACCATGTGCATAGATGTAGCTACTGCGTGTGAACGTGCGAAAGTTATCGGTATAACGTGCGCAATTATGAGCTACTACGTGCGCATGTTATAGCTACTGCGACGTTGTAGGTATAAAGTGCGCACCCATTAGCTACCACGTGCATAGATGTAGCTACTGCGTGTGAACGTGCGGAAGTTATCGGTATAACGTGCGCAATTATGAGCTACTACGTGCGCATGTTATAGCTACATCGTGTGAACGTGCAAACGTAGTAGATATAACGTGCGCACTCATTAGCTACCACGTGCGCAGATGATAGCTGCTGCGTGTGAACGTGCGAAAGAAAAAGGTGTAACGTGAGCACCATTAGCTACTACGTGCGCATGTTATAGCTACTGCGTGTGAACGTGCGAACGTAGTAGGTAAAACATGCGCACCCATTAGCTACCACGTGCACAGATGATAGCTACTGCGTGTGAACGTGCGAAAATAAAATGTATAACGTGAACACTTATTAGCTACCACGTGCGCAGATGATAGCTACTGCGTGTTAACGTGCGAAAATAAAAGGTATAACTTGCGCAATTAATAGCTACTACATGCGCAATTACTAGCTAATATGTGCGCATATTATAGCTACTGCGTGTGAACATGAGAACGTAGTAGGTATAACGTGCGCATCATTAGCTATTCCGTATGTACATAATTGATACTGTGGTTTAATTATATTTCGCGGTGGTTTAATTTTCGCGTATTTCGCGCTAGGGTAAATACGCGAAATCAAACCCTAGCAAAATCAAACTACTGAATATCTGATCTTATTGGAATAATACAAGTGCGCGAATTTAAGCCCTTGCTTAAATGTCAACTATTTCATTTGCACGAAATTTGATCCCCGCGAAATTAAATGATTCAACATTTACTACGTGCGCACAAAGTACCTCACACGTGCGCACGTAATAGCTACTGCGTGTGAAAGCAACAGCTACTGCATGGGCAGCTAGTAGATATCATTTATCTAATTAGCTATGTAGCAATTTAATACGCAGACACACTTAGAAAAAAAATGTTTCCAATATCAAGTCTATGCCAACGTGCACACCTCAGGCTAAAAATGTTTCTGCAGGAATTATATTGTGAAGCCAGTTGAACGTATTACAATGTTTGGACTAAGCATCTAGTATACTAATGTTATTCTTGATTGTGAAAAGTAAATATAGGTAATTACTTGATGAAATAACGAGAGACTTTAGGGTTTTTAAGCCTTGTGCGCCTTTCAATCCGGAGCGCACTCTAGAGTTAAGGCAGATTTAGCCTCATACGTTTTCCTCGGTTTCTTACCACTACTACCCTTTCGCTTTGCGGTGGTTAAAGCAATGGCAATTTGGCACAGTGAACCATTTCAAATCTTCTCACTGACAGAAAGACGTCCGGGCTGAGATTCAAATACACAACGCGAGATTATTTCCGTAACCGCTGCCTCTGCAATGCCGACAATTACTGACAGATCGTCTGATCTACAGTAAAATGAACGCACTTAAACGTATTAATAACATAAATAGATACTGCGTAAAAAATAAAAATATAAATACCCTTTACAAGCGGAATAATGGCATGTCACTCGAGTCGCTGGCCGGCCTTTGTACGCTAGTTGCAATAGAGTGCAACAAATCGATGATTGTGCTCTCATTTTCTAACCTTTGCATGTCAATGCTGAGGGCGCGCTCTGCGATTTCTAAACGTCTCTCTTCCACCCGAAGCTTTTCTTTTTCCAAGCGGATAATTTCTTTCTGGTATTCATCCAGAGTATCCTCAACAGCAATTTTCCTTTTTCTCGAGGGCATCTTAAATGGAGGTTCGGGCTTAGAAAAACATGGCTGAGAAGAATCCATTGTTGTTTCAAGATCGATAGGATTTTCGTCACATGTAAGGCTTATAAATGACGGTTCCTGATCAACCAGTGGACTCTTAGGGCACTCAAGGGATGAACATGACGGGCTCGTACAAAGTTGTGTTGATTCTATTCCTCCACCAATACCCTCAACGGCCGTAATCCCGATCACGCTCAGCACTTTCTCATCAAGAGGCGTGAGAAAAACGGCTTGCGCAGGACCTCCTCCTGTCTTGGTCTGGGACACCTTAATTTTACTTGCCTTTACCTTGATTGTCGACGACCAGTCCATCCATTTCCTTCGCACCTCTTCTACACTTCTATCACATACTGAGACTGAATTTACTTTTGAGGCAACTTCCTTCCAACATTTTGATTTCTTTTCATTACTGACTGTATCTGAAAACTTGCCAAACAAAACCATTTTGCGTAACCCTACCTCTTCAACCAATACTTCTAATTCTTCTTGCATATAATTTGGACGTCTCTTCTTTTTTCCGTCTTGCTCATTCATTTTGCTGCGAATTCTTTTCTATATGCAGATTTCATGTGTCAAAATTACGTCATTATATGCGTTGTGTATTACTTACGAAATCGTAACTTAAGAACGCGTTACGAGAACACTAAGGGGTGTTTGGAGATACCCGAATAACGTTACCTAAGCGCCTTCGTAGCGATCTCTTAAGTCATACCTTAACTTACGATACGAACATTTTTTCGAGATACTGGCCCCAGAATAGCAAAGATCTAAACGTCACAGCAATAATCGTTTCAAACAGAGTAAACTGATTGTTTAAAAATACCACTAAGACCTCTTCTAACTGCTAGATGCCTCTGATGTAAATAGCTACCAATCGAATTAGTTTATATCGTTTCCCCGCTGCATAATAATAGAATACGTGTATTATTTACAACACTTCATTGGTTAATAAATTAGGTCAGCTGCGCCGAAAAAAAGACAACCAGATTACTGCACGCAATACAAGAGACCCTACCGGTTATCCCTATTAATAATTTGTACCATTATGGTTATTTGAAATAACTGATTTTACCTTTGACCTGTGGTGAAAAAATGAAATGTACAAACATTCTATATTCACTGTTATCTGTATACCAAGTTTCATTACCAATTTGTTTTAGCTTTTGTGATCGCAATTTGTCCGTCGTCCGTCCGTAAACTTTTAATTTAAACGACATCTCCTCTTAAACCCCTGGGCCAAAGTTGATGAAACTTGCCACGGATGTTCTTTGCATGGAGCTCTTCCAAAGTTGTTCAAAGAAATCAATTCCATGCAGAACTCTGGTTGCCATGGCAACCTAAAGGAAAAACTTTAAAAATCTTCTTGTCTGAAACCACAAGGCCTAGAGCTTAGATATTTGGCATTTAGCACCCTCTAGTAGTACTCTACAGATTGTTCAAATTATTTCCCTGGGGTCAAAATTGGCCCCGCCCCAGGGGTCACTTCATTTTACATAGACTTATATAGGAAATCTTCAAAAATCTTCTCACAAACCACAATGCGTATAGCTTAGATATTTGGTAAGTAGCATTGTCTAATAGATGTCTACTAAATTTGTTCAAATTATGTTCCCTGGGCCAAAATCGGCCACGCCCTAGGGTTCTCTTGGTTTACATATCTTTATATAAGAAAAACAAAAAATCATTTTTCTCCGAAACTGATAGAACTAGATCTTAGATATTTGGTGCTGAGTATTGTGTAGAGACCCTTTATCAACTTTATTTCAAAGTTGGCCCTTGGGTCAAAATTGTCCCCGCCCCGGGGGCCATTAATATGTGAAAAAGGCAAACTTTAAAAATCTTCCTACTGGAAACCTCAATGCCTAAAGCTTAGTTATTTGGTATGTAGCATTGTCTAGTGGATGTCTACCAAGTTTGTTCAAATTATGTCCCCTGGGCCAAAATTGGCCACGCCCCAGGGTTCTCTTAGTTTACATTGATTTATATAGGAAAACATGAAAAATCATATTTCTCCGAAACTAATAGGACTATACCTTAGATATTTGGTGTCGAGTATTGTGAAGAGACCCTTTACCAACATTGTTTAAATGTTGGCCCTGGGGTCAAAATTGGCCCCGTCTTGGGGGCCCTTAATATGTAAAAAAGGAAAACTTTAAAAATCTTCCTACTGGAAACCTCAATGCCTAAAGCTTAGATATTTGGTATGTAGCTTTGTCTAGTGGATGTCTACCAAGTTTGTTCAATTTATGTTCCCTGGGCCAAAATTGGCCACGCCCCAGGGTTCTCTTAGTTTACATTGATTTATATAGGAAAACATGAAAAATCATTTTTCTCCGAAACTAATAGGACTAGTTTGAATTTAATAAGACTTGTACAATACTTGAGTTACAATAAGATCTGGGTTCCTTTCTTGAATCAGCTAGACTCCATTATGGGTTCCAGAGTTATGGCCCTTGAAAGGGCCAAAGTAAGCTATTTTAACTTTTTCTCCACAATAGCAGCTTTATGTTTTTACTTGATTTTACCAAACTTGCACACAACTCTTTCAACCATTGAGCAGTTGTTGACAGGTGAGCGACCCAGGATCGTTATTTTCTGTTTTGGTAACGGTTACCTGACCTTTGACTTTATGGTGAAAAATAAAAGGTCGTTCATAATTTTTGTATTCTGTTTGAATGTATACGAAGTGTTGTAAAAATATATTGAGAGCTTCTTGATCGCAGGATCCATTTTTGCGGACAGAAGGACTGACAGGGTAAAACTTTAGGTGTCTATGTTACACCGTAAGGGGACTAGAAATGTCACAAATGAGGTCAACGCGGGAGCTCAAAATACACGTACACGAACTGTGCTACATATTTAGTATGAAAGGGAAATATTCAAAATACATTTCACCAAACTTGATCTGATAAATATGAAAATTTCCTTTGTTAAATGTTTTACATTTATAACTATTACTGTCTCTCTATTCACTCTCCCACATAGTATTGCGTACACTGTGACACTTATAAGAAAGGTAATTTTTGGTAACAGTATACATTAAGTTATTGTAATCAACTAGAGTTGAAAGTAATTACACAGCATGCAGATACTTATGGGTGTTAAAGTTATATTTATAAACAAATAAAGGAAGACAAACTCCAATATTTCACTACGCGTTTCGAGTTTATTTGACTCTTCTTCAGGTGAATGTTATTGTATCAACATCTCTTACAAACAATGTCTTATTTTGGCGTAAAAAATGATGTAATTTTATATACTAAATAAACGTCACCATTTGGCGTAAAAAAGACGTCACATAGCAATATAAACGACGTCAACTTTGGCGCAAAAAGAAGTTGCACATTATTTGGCACAAGCAATAATAAAAAAATTAAAATAAAGGAAACATATATAAAATCACAGGATTCCTTTCGCCAAAAATAATATAATGTTGATAAAAATAGGAAATACATTAAATTTATGTAATAAGTACAGGATCTTATAGATTCAACAGTCACTGGTAGAAAAAAATGCATACAAAGCACAATGTACAATGGATTCCAGTAACAACTGTACATAAATAATTTTTATAAAATGTAAGGCAGATAATAAATTCATAATTTCATCTATAGTGTAAATAATTGTAGAGACTTAATAAAAGGAAATTACTGGTAGATAAAAAACACCCTTAATTACCTACATAATCAGCACCGTTAAACCTTTTCATGATAAGCCATACAATATTTTAGAATTTAGACCCTGTGGAAAAACTGTTCCCAATTTATGAATCCAGTAAGTTTCCTTCATAAGTCTCTCCATATTATTATGAACTTTATCAATACACATGAAACTAAAGTCATTTAGACTGTGATTATTTTGGTTGAAATGGGAAGCAACCAGTGTAGAAAATGCAGGATCTATATAGCTATTGATATCAAAACGGTGATTGTTCATACGCTTAGACACTTTTTGACTGGTCTGGCCAACATATTGCATATTGCATTTTTTACAAGTTATTAAATAAATTACATCTGAACTTGTACAATCGGTATTATGATTTAATTTAAATTCTGTATGATACTGAGAGCTAGTGAAACTATCACTTTCAATGATGTTAGAGCAGTGAGAACATCTAGGACGGTTACATTTAACAGATGTATATTTAACATTGTTCTGAGGTTGAAAAGTAGTTTTTACAAGAATGTCCTTAATGTTCTTTGGGCGTTTGAAAGCCATGACGGGCTTGTATTTATGTAGTTCTCTAACTGCAGGATTATTAGATAGTTTTAATAAATCCCAGTACTTGTTGATTATAAAACCAATATTTGGCAAAGACGGATTGTATTCTACAACAAAAGGTATAATATTTTTGTTAACACTTTGAACAGTGGGTTGCAGAGCTTCAGTTTGGGACATAGTTTTGAAATGCTCAAAAGCAGTCTCAATAATTGGCTTGGGATAGTTCCTGGCAACAAAATACTTGTATAACTCATCAAGTGACTCCATGAACTGGTTGTTATCAGAGCAAATACGCCTGTAACGTTTGGCCTGGCTGAAAGGAATACTATTTTTACATGACATAGGATGACTAGAAGTGTAATGTACATACTGATGAATATTTGTTGGTTTTACATGAACACTGGTACTGATGTTGTTTTTCTCATCAATATACACATCAACATCTAAAAATGTTACATGAGATTCTGAGATATTGTAAGTAAACTTTATATTTGGATGAAAAGCATTAAGTGATTCAATAAATTTATACAAATCCTCTAAAGAGTAAGTCCAAATCATAAAAATGTCATCCAAAAATCTAAGCCATGCATCTGGTTTATATTTACATCCATCCAAAAACATCTGTTCCAGTTTACCCATAAATAAAGACGCATAGCATGGTGCCATTGGGCTGCCCATGGCTGTACCCATTTTTTGAAGAAAATTAATACCATTGAATTGAAAGAAGTTGTTGTGTAATACTAAATTGACAAGTTTACATATATTATCAGTTGAAAGTCTGCCATTGTAACAACTAGTTTCCAAAAAATGTCTGCATGCTTCAATACCCTCAGCATGAGGGATATTGGTATACAATGAACTTACATCCAAAGTGACCAAATAAGTTTTTTTTATCTGTTAGCTTAAGAGTTTTAAGTTTATGAATAAAATCACTAGTGTCTTTAACATATGAAGGTAGAGCTTGCATTAATGGCTGTAAATGGTAATCTAAATATTTTGAAATGTTTTCTGTCCATGAATTACATGCTGATATAATGGGTCTACCTGGGAATCCAATAGGTAATTCTTTATTATGCTTTTTATGGATTTTAGGCAGAATGTAGAATTGCGGAGTTCTAATTTTTTCAGGAAAGATATCAAATTCTTGATCAACAAAGTCATTGGTCATTTTGATTTCATCAATACATAATCGAACATTTTCCTCTACTTTATCTGAAAAGTCACAATTAAGTTGCTCATAATAATTATCATTTGCAAGTTGCCTATGAATTTCTTTTTCATAGTCACATCTGTTCATAATTACTATAGAAGCTGATTTATCTGCTTTTTTGATAATAATGTCTTCACTTTTAGACAAGTTATTTAAACATTCTAATTCTTCTTTAGTAATATTAGTATATTTTCTTTTTTTAGGAAGAGAATTAAGAATTTCTTGTGTTATAGCCTCGATGTAGAAATCCAAATAATGATCCCTTCCACTTTTTGGAGTGAAAATGGACTGTTTCTTATTGAAAAAAGGCATATCTTTAAAATCATTGGCCAAATTTGAATTTTGTTGAGAAATATTTTGGGAATTACTTTGAGTATTATTATCAACATTTTCAAAAAAGAATTCTTTAAGACGTAAACGACGGCTAAATCTAAATATATCTTCAGCTATTTTTATTTTATCATGAGATTTTAGTTTTGGACAGAATGACAAACCTTTTCCTAAAAGTCTAAATTCAGTTTCTGTTAATTTACGGCTTGAGAGATTTAATACTGTTTTCTTTCCTTGTTCGATCTCCTGCCGAATCCGCTTGTGCCTTTTCCATTTCTTTCTGTTTCCAATTCTGATGAACCGTCTGTTTTTTGGAGCTCTTGGAGACATGATATCAGTGTTTTTATTGTATTTTGTAGAATTGTTGTTCTGCAGCTCCCCTGTTTCACAGCCTCTGCATATGTCTTGTTGTTTACTTGTGTGCTGCCCAGGGTCTTGAAGTTTTTTTGGTTTTGTTGTGTGTTGGTTTTTTGCTGATTGTTTTTCTCATTATCGTGTGCAATCATTTTATCTTGATTCTGAAAGTTATTTTGTTTCCGTGTTACTTTTTCTGTTGTTTTTGATTTGTCATTTTTCTTGTTTATAGTTGATGTTTCCTTGTTTTCATGTTGCTTTTGATTTTGTGGCCTTGCTGGAATATCTTGTAGATCTTTAAAAGTTTCATTCCTCTCTCTCTTCAGTATTGAAATTTTCTTCTGTTGTCTAGCTTCGATTGTATTCTTTTTTTCTTCTGTTGATTTAAATATGCCAGCTGTTATTTCATTAAATTGTCCTTCATTAGGCAAATGCGATCTGAGTCTGTTTTCCAATTCCATCATTTTTTGCTTGGATTCATGGAGTTTGGCAACATGTTCTTCTTTTACCATCCGGCATATTTCTAGCGAAGTTTTTTCTAAAACTCTATCAATTATATGCTGTAAGCGCTTGTTACTGCCTACTTGTACCTGCAGATTTAATCTTAATCCTTTTGGTATAAGCGACTCTGCCACACAGTTTTCCAGAAATTGAATGTGGGTAGCTTTCCTCATTTGAAAGTCTGCCATTTTCTTAATTTCACGTATTTCCTTTTCCATCATGGAGGATCACTATTGATACTTCTTATCTTCCTCGTAAAATCAAATATAAACAAATAAAGGAAGACAAACTCCAATATTTCACTACGCGTGTCGAGTTTATTTGACTCTTCTTCAGGTGAATGTTATTGTATCAACATCTCTTACAAACAATGTCTTATTTTGGCGTAAAAAATGATGTAATTTTATATACTAAATAAACGTCACCATTTGGCGTAAAAAAGACGTCACATAGCAATATAAACGACGTCAACTTTGGCGCAAAAAGAAGTTGCACATTATTTGGCACAAGCAATAATAAAAAAATTAAAATAAAGGAAACATATATAAAATCACAGGATTCCTTTCGCCAATAATAATATAATGTTGATAAAAATAGGAAATACATTAAATTTATGTAATAAGTACAGGATCTTATAGATTCAACAGTCACTGGTAGAAAAAAATGCATACAAAGCACAATGTACAATGGATTCCAGTAACAACTGTACATAAATAATTTTTATAAAATGTAAGGCAGATAATAAATTCATAATTTCATCTATATTGTAAATAATTGTAGAGACTTAATAAAAGGAAATTACTGGTAGATAAAAAACACCCTTAATTACCTACATAATCAGCACCGTTAAACCTTTTCATGATAAGCCATACAATATTTTAGAATTTAGACCCTGTGGAAAAACTGTTCCCAATTTATGAATCCAGTAAGTTTCCTTCATAAGTCTCTCCATATTATTATGAACTTTATCAATACACATGAAACTAAAGTCATTTAGACTGTGATTATTTTGGTTGAAATGGGAAGCAACCAGTGTAGAAAATGCAGGATCTATATAGCTATTGATATCAAAACGGTGATTGTTCATACGCTTAGACACTTTTTGACTGGTCTGGCCAACATATTGCATATTGCATTTTTTACAAGTTATTAAATAAATTACATCTGAACTTGTACAATCGGTATTATGATTTAATTTAAATTCTGTATGATACTGAGAGCTAGTGAAACTATCACTTTCAATGATGTTAGAGCAGTGAGAACATCTAGGACGGTTACATTTAACAGATGTATATTTAACATTGTTCTGAGGTTGAAAAGTAGTTTTTACAAGAATGTCCTTAATGTTCTTTGGGCGTTTGAAAGCCATGACGGGCTTGTATTTATGTAGTTCTCTAACTGCAGGATTATTAGATAGTTTTAATAAATCCCAGTACTTGTTGATTATAAAACCAATATTTGGCAAAGACGGATTGTATTCTACAACAAAAGGTATAATATTTTTGTTAACACTTTGAACAGTGGGTTGCAGAGCTTCAGTTTGGGACATAGTTTTGAAATGCTCAAAAGCTGTCTCAATAATTGGCTTGGGATAGTTCCTGGCAACAAAATACTTGTATAACTCATCAAGTGACTCCATGAACTGGTTGTTATCAGAGCAAATACGCCTGTAACGTTTGGCCTGGCTGAAAGGAATACTATTTTTACATGACATAGGATGACTAGAAGTGTAATGTACATACTGATGAATATTTGTTGGTTTTACATGAACACTGGTACTGATGTTGTTTTTCTCATCAATATACACATCAACATCTAAAAATGTTACATGAGATTCTGAGATATTGTAAGTAAACTTTATATTTGGATGAAAAGCATTAAGTGATTCAATAAATTTATACAAATCCTCTAAAGAGTAAGTCCAAATCATAAAAATGTCATCCAAAAATCTAAGCCATGCATCTGGTTTATATTTACATCCATCCAAAAACATCTGTTCCAGTTTACCCATAAATAAAGACGCATAGCATGGTGCCATTGGGCTGCCCATGGCTGTACCCATTTTTTGAAGAAAATTAATACCATTGAATTGAAAGAAGTTGTTGTGTAATACTAAATTGACAAGTTTACATATATTATCAGTTGAAAGTCTGCCATTGTAACAACTAGTTTCCAAAAAATGTCTGCATGCTTCAATACCCTCAGCATGAGGGATATTGGTATACAATGAACTTACATCCAAAGTGACCAAATAAGTTTTTTTTATCTGTTAGCTTAAGAGTTTTAACTTTATAAAGTAAAGTTATATTTAGTAATTATTTTAGTCTTCAAATTAAATTAAATTATTCTATCAGCATTTGGAGAAAGACTTTTTGAACCGAAGAACTATTTCGTAGAAGAAAGATTTTTTAAAAGCGGAGACTATTAAATATGTTTAAATTGTTACGATTAATTTTGAAAGTTGTTTTCTTAATTAAGATAGTAAAAAAAACTAAATGCCAAACACCGAAAAATATTACAGTCTCTATTTGATTAAGCCTCAAGGGCAGGAAAATCAAACAACGCCGAGTAGCCCATGAAGCGTAGCTGCGTCGGTAATATTTTTCATCTAGTTAGTTATTACGAACCATATTAGAAAAGATGGAATGATACGATCGCCGTAGCGCAAAAAAGTAACTGTATAATGAACCGCTTATGTGAACGGCACTAGCAGAGGATACTTTTTCAGTATGATACTTCAAACCTTATTTTGGGCAGACGCTTTTCTTTTTTTTTTGTTTATTAATTTGATCTGAGTTTGACCTGAATTCATAAATTTGAACACGATTTCAGGGATCTATCTACACCCAACTTGCAGTACCTCAGCTCTAGACAAGCACTTGCAGATATTGCCCAGTTTGTTGATTACTTTAAGAAATGGTACCACATGCCAAACAACAGCGTTATAGTGTTTGGTGGGTCTTATGCTGGTGAGTAAATTTTTTTAAGGCCACCCTCTTAAAAGAATTAAAATGTACATGGTGTTTAATGTTGAACTCTTACATTTTGAATCTTTGAGTCTTCTAGAACATCCTTTGATCGGCATTGAGCGGCCTTAACATGGTAAGTCTGGTAACCGGATCTCTACAGTAACCAGTACTATAAAGGGCTGTCTAGAAGTGGGGCATTTAGTATTTATATACTTGTTAATCAGAATAGTTTTAATATAAATACAAACAAATACATAAATTTCACCGTGCTAAATTTCTTAATAGACACATGGAGAAAACACGGATATAAGGTTCACTTATCAATGTTAATTTAACCAATACTCCGAATATTACAGAGGGGGTTAAGTCGGGTTTGTCGAACACATTCTTTACCAATTCATTTGTTTTAGACTACATAATTTGTAAATGAAAACATAAAATATTAGAGTAAAATCAGTTTAAAAGGTACCCGTAAGTAGAGTCTGCAATTATTAATCCAATCGTTTAGCTAAAAAAGCAAATGATTCAGATACATCAATTTTACAGCATATGAAAATATATAGCTTTTATACTGGTTTTATTGTTCAGTCTTATTCCAAATTGCCTAAAGTAAGAACTTTGATTGCCAGTGCAGTCATTTTATAGCTTTTGCGCGTAAATAATATATATGTACGAGACTGTCCAGCCTGCACGTGATTTACGACAGTTCTTCACGTAATCGTACGAGCGAATATGTTTAAGAAACGCGATATGGTAAGCCCGAACGTCGTACGACGGCATTTACAATATGATCGCTCGCAAGACGTGTTATGAAACACAGCAATGGTTCGTGACGTGCTGTTGATTATTTAATCATTTTGTCGGCGCTTATATATTAAACAGGTTCCTTAGCGGCATGGACAAGATCAAAGTACCCTTATATGGTAGATGGTGCTGTCGCATCAAGTGCCCCTATGGTTGCAGTCATGGAATTTTCCGGTAAGAAACTCGCTATAAACTGGTGACTGCAACACAGTGTTTATTGGTTAGTCATTATTTATGCCGTTAAGCACAATCTCAAAGAACCGTCATTAAAATAAACAACACCGGGGAACACAGGTGTAGTTTTTGTTTCGGAGAACATAGTCTTTGATTTCACAATTGACTTGAGAGGATGATATCATGTTTCCAGTTGTTGATGAGGTATAATCGGGAACTCCAAACTTGACAACAGTATTTCAAAAGAGTATTGAATAAATATGCATATGCACATTATTTCCACAATTTTCGAGTATAAACATCAATCATGATACCTAGAGCATATTAAGAGCTTTAGTGGTTCTCAGCTGGAAGAAAGAAAAAAACATTTATTTTAAAGCACATGCATAGGCACGTATTGACCGGGGATAGATATAATTATAACTTAAAAAATAAAGGTTAACAATATTAAAATAAATGGCATACCCAGACAAAGATTGATACATAAAAAACTCGATTATTATATTTCAAATACTTAGCTATATTCGGACATTCCTTGATATTCTTATAGATTTCATTGTTTAATCTGTTGTCAATACCTTTCCCCTTTTCGAAACTACAATTAAATATTTTTGTAAAGTTCACAATCATAGCTCAGATATCTTTATTTACGGTTATGTGTAGTCGTTTTATGTTCTAATTTTTTTTCAGATTACTTTGTGGGGGTAGGTGAGGCGCTCGACATCACCAGTACGACCTGCAAGTCGGCCATCAACGATGCGACGACACGAATGTTTGACTGGTGGGGACAGCAAGACAAGCGATTACTGATGAACACAATATTTAGGTGATGTTTTATATCGATCGTATTGGTTCATGGAAGTAAGTTGGTGTAGATTAGCAAGTTTGGTAATGATTGGGAAAAGACTTACAAAAGACAGTCATATTTTGAAATACCATCCAATAGACGTTGTCTTTGCAGAAGTTGTGTTAATAACGAATTATTATCAATTACAAATGGTGAAACAGACAATAAATAACTAAGTAACAGAAGTATTAAAATAATTAACTGTCGTGTTCAAATTTATTAAATTTGATACTATTTTTGATTCTATTTTATGGAAGTAAACAACCATTACTGAAGTGCAATAGTTTTTAGAAGTAGCTGTTGTAATTTAGTGTCAGACAAAGCAAGTCGCCAAATTATACTTTATTTAGCTTACAAACTAAGCAGTGCGATACCTGTTGTTCCAGGCTTTGTGATAAGATCGACCATGATGCTTTACTGGACCTATCTGTGTTTTTCTACAATCTTGCAGAAAACTTTGCAGGAGTTGTGCAGTACAACAATGACAATAGAGAATTCTTGGTAAGCATAAACACCAATTTTAATTTCCTTATCACTTGTTTGAAAATTGAGATTTCAAAACTTCATTCTGAGACTATTTTAATTAAAAAGCAGACATTATAACGCGTGTGGCAAAAAAAAAGGCGGAATCAAGTTACAAATATTGTGTAAATAGACTTCCAAGCAAACGCTAATCAGAAGTTACCAAGTTTGCAGCTAGCTGGAAAATGGTATGTTTAGCAAGTGACCTTGACCCCCAACTAAAATTCCAAGAAATGCATTAACACAAATCAAGTTTGTATCTCAATGGGCAAACAAGGAATTTATAGTTTTAGTAACGATAATCTTTACCCCCAAAAATCACAAGTAATGTATCTTTCAAGGCTACCTAGACTCGTCTGAAGTTTGTTCTGGTCAATGAATTTCAATTTTAAAAGTGACATTGACCATGAGCCCATCTGACCCCCAATCTCAATCAAAGTCTCATTATAGACTATCTACAAATTATGTTTGGTGAGTTAAAATCAAACCATTCTTAACTTGTGATGCAGACAACAGTTACTTAGTTAGCTTAGTTAGCTTAGACCTTAGAACGGTCTGTGGCAAACAATTTTGTCACTTTGGGTTAAAACCAGGTTCTAGGGTGCACAAACCTTAACTGACCAATTTTCCTATGGAAAAATATAAATACTGAATTCAGAATCGTAATTTAACCTTTTTGCATGAAATAGTATTTGATCTTCATAAAACATGTAATTTTTAAGTATATCCAGTAAATTTTTATTCAAATGATTCCGTAATCAGAAAAGAAGTACATACCGATTTGTGCAGATAATCTAATGATGTCACTGGTCACCTCGAAAAGACCACTTGCTGTGATTTAAAGTGATATAACTTTCTCAAAAATCATTTTTACGTCCTACTCAATGGCATGGATATTTTAACATCTGTTAGTCAAACCACATAAGCCGTGTGATGCTGATTTGGAAACGCGATTTCCTTTCTTTAAAGCTCCCTTTTAAGATCTAGATTATAAAAACAGGGGTTTCCTTTCGTGTTGTTTGGCAAGTTTTTTAAGTGTATCTTGTATACAACTCGCTAAATTCGCATACAGTTTACCTAAATTTCCCTTAAGGTTCAGTTCTTGATTTATGGTAGAATCATATGGGCAAAATGATTACAGGGAAAAAAGGGAACAAACATAACAATACAGACGGTTTGTGATATTATGACTGACGAACAACGGGGAGACACCATACAACGATATGCTGACGTCAATTCTCTCATACTGGATACATACGGCGAGCGATGCCTTAATCTGAAGTACAATAAATTAGCGAATTCCCTGAACCAAACAAGTTGGGAAAGCATTTCTGCAGAAGGAAGTAAGGATTCATTTGTTTTCAGTCATCAGATTGAAGATTTTAATATGCTTATATATTTTAAATGTTGACAAAAATACGAATTTCCACTACTGCTCATAAACAGACAATCAAACCGAGCCGGCAATATGTTGATATTGGTCGTGTTCGATGGCTCTAGTGTTTATTAAATTTATTAATAAAGGTCATTTACCGAAAGTCACATGTTCATTCAAAGTTCAGTTATTATAAATCATTATTTTTAATGTGAGGCGTTTATATAATAAAACTTACCGCATGGAATATATTTTTAAAATAAATATAACAGGTAGACAGTGGCTTCATCAAACATGTGCAGAATCTGGATGGATTCAAGGTTCAAAGTCGTATAAGCAACCATTCAGACAAGAACTTTTTGAATGGAAGTAAAGAGTTTTATCATTGACAACGTGACAACAAATGAAAATAACAAGAAGGTTTCAAATACAGTATTGCACCTACAACCATTTTTTGTCATATTTCCAGATTAATTTACCTATATTTTGTAGAGATAATAAACTGAAATACATGTATGATGACAGTAAAATGGTAAAACTTTTTAAACAAATTATCTCCACATGTTTTTCTCAAATCGCGGCCATTCTATGTTTTACTCCTTTAAGCCTCACTTGTTTGTTTGTTTTTCTCTGATATAACTTTGAAAATTTTAAATTAATGGTATGTTTATATCTAGATCGACAGTGGTTATATCAGACATGTTCAGAATTTGGATGGACACAAACTTCGGGGTCAAACAAGCAACCCTTTGGTGGTTACTTCCTATTTCCATGGAAGTAAGATCATAGAAGATATCAGGGCCCAAGATCATAAAACTGAGGTTGAAGACCAGTCTCAAATCTCATGCATTTTATTCGCTAAAATAGCGACCATTTCAGCCAAGCATATGCTTGAGATTTGAGACTGATATCCTGGTTTAGTTTTATGATCTTAAGCCAAACTTTTTGTTTTAAAGCATTTCATTAATGTTTGACGAAGCAGTTTATTTTAAATTATAATAAAAAGCATCAAGTAAAATTTAGCAATTTGAGATCTTGTCGAACGACATAACACGCTTACAGAGTTTTATGTGTATGTTGCAGACTAAATGTATCAGTTTTGCTCTCGTTGTTGATAGGCGGGTGAGTTTATCGGTGGGAACATGTTCCTTGCTCGATTAGCCTTTTTTATGAAAAAGGAACATGTGAATGTGGGCGAAGTTATTATGTTTAGTTCGATAAATAAATAGATCGCCGAGGTTATTGGTATAAAGTGTGAAAATTTTCAGAAACGCAAAATGACATCTGAATTGTTAGTGTTGGCATCTGTAGAACGTACAGTCACTGAAAGTTTTAAAATAGCGCTATTTTATTATGATGTAATCCATTTTTATTGCTTTATCGCTTGCCACTATGGAAGAATTAAAACGTTGTATTCTTTCTTTTTATCTCTTTATTCAATTTTTCTTTATCTGTGTCTGTTTTAGTTTGACAACTGATCAATGCATTGATGTCTTTAGTCCAAAAATATTTGGTGGGGAGGAGGTTATTGACAACTGTGATGAAACAAACCGGTTTTACGGCGGCCTGATTTTACCTGTATCAAAAGTTGTCTTCGTCAACGGTGGTCTTGATCCGTGGCGTAAATTGAGCGTTACCGTGAAACCTACTTCTGGTTCGGATGTCGAAGCCATCGTGATAGAAGGTATTGCTATAACAGCCTTACTATTTTTCTTGGAGCCTTGGAGCGATTTAGTAACACAAAAAATGTTAAAAATCATAATTGTTTATAATAGAACTTATAATAATAATAATAAAAAATAAACAAGTTTAAAAATCGGTAAAATCCAAGAAATAGTGCAATGAATTGGTCGATCGCAGGACCGATTTCATTTATAAAAGTTCATTCACAAACACTAACATATTTATTATTAAGCGTTCATCTAAATATTTAAATTTAGCATATTAAACAATGTGAATTACGAAAACCTAAAAACATTAAAATGAAGCGATAATAGGCATAACAATGTTAACAACTTATCTGTATTATAGTGTATCAAGTGAATTCATATGGCCTTGTTACTAGGCCAAGGGTAGTCATATTGGACCAAGGCCGAGGCCCAATAACATGGCCAATGTGAATTCAATTGATTAATGACAACTTTTTAATTAACACAATAAAAACATCAAAGTCATTTGAAAATTAAATTGGGCCAATACGGGAATGGCTGGTCCCATACGAGATTTGCTGTTCCTATATATACTTGGCATGCCAATAACAATTTTTACTTAATTATTTAAAACACTTCGTTATACATCATCTATTCATATTATCTGTTAGGGATCCAGCAACGATGGCCTTGATTTGACATTTATCTCCAAGTCCAGATATTTCACCTTTGTTCGTCCGTTTGAAGTCCATGATCTAGTCCGATACTGAAATTATATTTAATCCAGCATGATCCCAATTAAATATCATCTCTACATGGATGTCATATTCATAGGAAATGTCATGTATACTACGATATTAGTCTTTTGATTTTTTTAAATTCTCAAGTTTGTCTCTTTTACAACTTGTGCTGCAATCTCCTTCGCAGAGTTGTCGTTCCTTACACTCACTTTATCTCTGCAAAAGGCTCAATGTCAAGATTTTTGACCAAACTAGACACCTTATTTTATACAGTCATAAATTATGATTTTGAAAGCTTGAGGTGAAACAAATTACTGAAATCTTCACTTCTTTCATCAAAACCGAAGAAACCCAAGCTATTGTAAATGTAATTGGTGAACTTTTTCTTTGAGTTAAAGTAAAAGTAGTTGAAAGTAGTCCCAGCCTATAACAGAGGTGAATCTAACGAGCCGATATTGTAAGAGTGCTTGTGTCGCCTTTACGTTTTACGATAATCATCTCGCTCATGTGGATTTATTCCATTTTTTCGAATGAAAGAGAATCTCTATCATCGAATAAAAGATTCTTATCTGTAAATTCAACGATTTATTTTGCGGTCGCCATGACTATCGTTGTGTTTATATAACTGCACCACTACTTCGTAAATTATTAACATATTTCTGTATTTCCGAGTCTAACTTAGCACCTAGCAGAGCGATCACCCTCTTTGCAGAATGAATTTCTTTCACGTCGATGAAAACCCACTGTCTTTTGTGCTTATTGATCGTAACTTTATATTTTTCACGCATGTATCTTGTCGAACTTTCATTTAAATCAAAGAATTTATATTTGAATTTTCAAAAAAATTGACGCAAGGCCATTCTCGTCACAGTATTTACCTATTCTAGCGCGATCATCAGGAGAATGTACTCAATATTTCCCCCTTGATTTAGGCGTCTCAGACGTTTCTTGGGTTGATGGAGTAGTTATAACATCCCTGATCTTACCCTTTCCTTCCTTAAGTACACTATCGCCATTATTGGCGATATTGTTCTAAAGGAAGTAAATGATAAGATTAACTATCCGTCAATTCACTATCATTTTCTAGGAATACAGATTATCCTTTTTATGGGCTGAAGGTTATAAAGCTGAGATTGGAAACCAGTCTCAAATCTCAAGCATCTGATTTGCTGAAATGGCGACTGGTCGCCATTTCAGCCAATCATATGCTTGAGATTTGAGACTGGTTTTCATGCTCAGTTTTATAACCTTGGGTCAAGAAATCGCTTAAGTTTGTGCCTTCACTATATTTATTCATCAATGACTTAGTTACTCAGTTCATTTTATCAAAAATTACAAAGATATTATTTATCAATAATTAACAAATATTAAACAACTTTTAAATTGAATGTTTAGATTTTTTTCTGCTGGAAATATTTCTGCGGTTTCATCCCAAGACCACAGAAACGCAGAAATATTGCACCAGCGAAAATTGAAACCACAGACAATGCAGCACTTGCTGATAGTCAGGTAAGGTTAAAGCTGCCGACCGCCGAAAATTGTGAACCTTTTACTATTGACAATGAAGAAACATTGCAGAGTCGATTTTAATCCGCTGTGGAGATTGTCAAAATGAGAAAAATTTGTATTAAATTTTTATCTTTAATCTTAACCTTTTCCTCAATTTTAATTGCTGTATATATATCAAATGCTTTATTGTTGTAAGGCAAGAAGTAAAAGAAAAGTACAGTAGTTTAACAAATATCATTTGGTCATTTCGCAGGAGGGCATTCACAATTAATACATGAAAACTTGGTACCTATTTTGTGTTAGTAGTATCCTTTCAGCGATTTCTAGAATTTCAATGTGAGGATCTTTATTCTGAAAAATTTAAATAAAAAAACACCATTTGACCCATCAGCTTGGGTCGGGATGGGAAAAGATTTTTTAAATGTGGCATTGTGGATGAAAAAAATCATAATTACTAGGTAATCTATCAGTTAATGCGATTTTAGAAGTTGTCCTACATTTTTAGCCAATCAGAAGCTAAAAAAATTGAAATTTCTCAGCGATTTATTTCAATAGAACAGCGATTTATTTCAATAGAACTGCTTTCTATTTTCTAGTTAACAATTAACAAAATAGATCGATCTATTTTCAACTGCGCATGAGCATGAGTACAAATTCAGGGCAAGTTCTAATTCGGATAGAGTCTATTAACACGTTTCTATAGAAAATAGAAGCCTGCTGCTCTCGTTTCGGATTCTATTTTCTATAGAAACGTCTTAAGCCTGTCTCACACAGAACACGGTTGGGCACACGGTTCTAATACGGTATACTTGGTTATACACGGGTTGACTGGTACGAGTATTGAGCTCCAACCGTGCCTGGGGATGAGTTAGTATGATTAAGACTCGAATGTAGCACGAGTATATAGGAACAAAGCACGGATAAACTCGGTCAAGCAAGGTTTGTCACGGTTTAAACACGATTTTCATACGATTGATGTACGGTTCCAAGAACGGTCTAGTACGACTAAACACGACCTTTACTCGATTAACTGGGTTTACATACGCCCACCGACTTTTTGTCGAGTTATGCTCGAATTATCGCACATTCGTGTATGTTTTGATATCAATTGACTCGTTTTGATGGATTGGTTTCATAAATTTTATACGTTCAACATAAAAGTTATAAAAATGGCATCCCTGTCTGAATTTCTGGGTATCTCATCAGGTAGTGCCAGCGGCTCCTCTTGCTCATAAGGGTTGACAGGGTCAACAGGTTGTAGTAGTCGGAGGGCCTTTGCGGCCCTTTTTGTATTCTCGCTGGGAGAATCTTCCATGGTGGAGATTCTTTTGGGAACCTTCTTCTTCTTTGGAGGCATTATATAGCAAGTACTCTGTTGATTCAAGGTGGCAGCAGGTAGTTGTGTTTTCTGTTGTGTTCGAGTGCTGTATATATACACGAGCTTTGTACAGACGTAGAGACTGTGCGTGGTCGTACTTGACCATGTATAATTCGTACTTGGACAGTATTGGTCCTATGGCGATATCGTATGAAACCGTATTGGTCGTATGGCGATCGTATAAAACCGTGTGTACACTCGTGTGAATCTTACGGTGATCGTGTGACATTCGAGTGTTAATCCGGTTGGATGTAGGACTTCACACAATTCCATACGATTTATATACAATATTGACACGGTTTAGCTCATTCGTGTAGTGGACTTCATGTTCGGTCGTATATACGGTCTCGTACGGTCTCACAGTCTCTCACGGTCATGTACGATCGCTAATACGATCATACACGGACATGGTACCCGTGCCAGTTTTTAAAAATCATACACCGCTTCACGGATACACTCGAATGTCCCGAGTGTAACTCGGATAAGGCCACGGTTGGTCGGTTGGTTCGGTTGTATGTACGGTTTACACGGGTGGCCACCCGTATAAACCGTGTGTTCTGTGTGAGACAGGCTTTAAAGGACTCGATCCTTTACATAGTACTAGTATATTTTCTTTAAATTGAATAATCACTTAAACAGAATAATCACTTAAACGTGATTGGCGAAGATAGATTTTATGATGATTTGCAGGTCTCCGATTGGTCCTATGTTTCTGTTCTTTATCGCGTCTTAGAAACTGTTCTGCATTCTCTACTTTGTATTCTCGTCTTCATTCTCAGAGTCACCACGAAGTGTAAGCAGTTTTCGCGATTTTCACGGGGTAGATTCTTAAGTGCTCATATTTAAACATTTCTCGGATTTCTTTCAACTTACACAAATGATCAAGCGGATGTATAGATGATAGTAAAGAAAGAAAGATTTCTTTCCTGCGACCAATTTTACCAGCGTTACTGCCCTTTGTTATTACAAATTTTGTTGCAGCAGTAGGGGCATCAATCTAATAATACTAATTTAAATGTCATGTTTGAATTCTACAAAGAATTAGGTTACTGTGAATTTAAAAAACAAACAAACAAAATAACCTAACAACAAAAAAGTGATACAATATTTGTAGCCGTACACAAATTGAAATGCAATACATAATACGTCAAAATTTCAAACAAAATTTAAAAAAACTGAACCCTGTCTTATCAATAATTTAATCGGTTTAAAGAAGGTTCCGTTATCTACTATGTATAAAAATATATCTGAACATCATTTAAATAAATCGGCATATCTGTGTATCATGTAATTGACTGCGACAATAACGTGTTATAGAAGGATACAGAAGGTCTTGGAATATTGCAAGACATAATAAACAATTACTTGCTTATTTCATATGCACTATAATATTTGCTATGCACTACTCTATATTCTTTATAATCATTTGTGGATTGATCGTGTTTTTTTTTTAATTTCGCGGTATTTCAATGGAAAGAAATATAACCATGGTTTGCTTAGGCCATGCTGATTTCTCATTTTGTGCAAAACAACAGACATGTGGATTTTTCTAGGTTAAAAACATAAAACTATAAACAACAGACATGTGGATTTTTCTAGGTTAAAAACATAAAACTATAGAACTATTAGGCTCTTACATATGTAGGCAAGTAATGTTATGATAGTAACTAATTACTGTAATAAGTTGTTCAATATCTAACATTTTTTTTTACATCATCGTGATTTATGAACCAACTTTTTAGTGAAATCGCATCTGAAAAACTTGTCATTTTCAGGGACAGCCCATTGTGCTGACTTGTATCCGCCGTCACTAAAAGACCCGCCGCAACTAGCTGCTGCGAGGAATACTATATCGTCCATTATTGGAAAGTGGATTAACAATAATCATCACGTTTAAATTTTTTTCACATGGATTAAACATGTTCACAACAAACAGAAATAGTAAAAAGCATATTAAAACGTGTAGTTAATGAAAATTCTTGATTGATCATGTACTAATTGTGATTTATTCCGCTACTTAATTCGAATGGGTAAAACACAATCACTTTGCGTATTGATTATTTTAGAATATGTTTCATCAACTGCTGTGAAGCGCTCGAAAAAAAAACAACTAATGTTATTGACTGTTCTTACGTAAATAATTAAATCCAACCGAAAAACAAATTGGAAAAGGCATATCATTTTTAATTTAATTTTGTTTTGCCCGAGATAGCGTGATGTTTTTAAGGAATCATGTTGTTCAGTTTAGTAATTACCAGGTTTCTCGGAAAGTTTAACTTGGGTCGCAAGTAAGAACCCAGAACGTACAAGAATCCAGACCTAAATGAGATCATGTCTTTATTCAAAGTGTAGTTTTGGAAATGTACGAATAAGTTCTGTTTAATGAAGTTCAAACAGGTACCATTCACACTCGACTACAAGTAAATAACATTATAATTTTAACTCCCTCGCACAAATTTTTTTTTCACTATCCTATATTCTTCATAACAACAATTATATCATTGTAATAAACGGCATCAAGACAAACTAATTCTTAATGTGTCGTTTTCTAATTGCCCTGATTCATTATCGCTGTTGATAACCGCAGTAATTACATGACAATAAATTTGTTAAAGTTGTATGTTGAGAACAAAATAACAATCAATAGTAATCATTTTACAACATTATCATTATTTTATTATAGCTTTTACTATCCTGATGTAACTAAATACTATCTGCTGGTTTTTAGAACGGCTTTTATAATCTATCAATTTATCTCTAATTTTATTTTAACGCTATAAGTACATGAACTTGAACTTGTAAGTTGGTTCGGCGTCATATAGGGAAGATCGCTAGTCAGACTAAGAGTTTACCGAAAAATGCGCTATAAGTTGTATTAAGGGCAGAAAGTATTAACCTATTTCCCGCTTAAAATAATATCCCGTGATAATTTGAAAAAGAAATCTTCACGTCTCTGACGTAGTATTCAAAGTTACAGAGTAATTAACATTTCTCTTTGTCTTACTAAAGTTTTTATTAAACCAGTATAAAATTTAAACAATCTAACTTTTCCATTCTCAAAACCATCAAATATCGATTCAATCTTATATACAAGATAAGTGCTGTTAATAGTGTTACTATTCTTACTCAACCAAACAAGAATCCGCTAGTATTTCAGTTAGCACAGAATTTGTTTATTGCAACAATATGACTAGCTATAGCGTAAAGACCGTGAGTGAAGCATATATACAGTACATATTTCTGAATGCATTTCTGAGTGAAGCTTGTTTACATGCATATTGCTAAAGCATTTTCACTTAAGACACTTTTCTCTTGCATCATTCAAGTCATGATATTCGTTAAGACAAGATGCGATTTCACACGGACATTCTCCTGCAATATTCTATGTAATAGATGAAAAGGGAACTTTGAAGACCCTCGAACAAAACAAATATGAAAATATTGCAGGCTCGGTTTAATTGAGCCTATTCATGGGCAGTAATGGAAATGCTTATTACTACCCACGCTATTTGGTGGTGTAAATGAATGACCTTATGAATCCCTAAAGATTGTATATTGTAAAAGTTGTAGATTTTGTCTCCAATTATAACAAAACAAACTCAAACCATTTTGTTATTAAAAAGCTCTTTTAAGATCAAAGCAATCCACTGACATGGTGTCATCTTGTTCGCTTTGTCTTCTGCTGTTTGTTTTCTGTTGCTTTTGGTTTAAGAGTTTATTAATTGACTGGCAAAGCATGGGTTGCATTGGTGAAGGAGAGGCACATATCACACACACAAACTGACCTTTTTCTGAAGTGCAATTGGGTTTCGTTGTCTTCTATTATCATCCTCAAAATATGTAAGTTACTATACAGTGAAGGCCAACATGGATATTCTTATGATGTCCTTTCTTTAAGCAACTACTTAAAACCCAGGTCGGCTGACATAAGACGCGATAGAGGCCCACTTCTTGCTTCTTTGCGACTCGGGGATTTTGAGTAAGAACTTACCTTAAAAGTTGAATATCGATTTCGTCGTTTAATCACACTTGTTTTTTTTCTCTCTCTTTTTCTACAGTTGATCATTATGCTTACATCTTTGGTTTCACGACGGTGGCAGGGGTTTCAGAAAAAGGTGACATATGCATATCAGGAATCGCCACATTCAGAAAAACAGCCTCCCCACACAGTCAAGAGGAGAGAGGGAGAGAGCATGGTTAATAAAACGATCAGTTTAAAAAACGACACCACTAACAATAAACAAAATGAGAACCCGAGGGGTTACCGCCTTGTAACGGTCAGTGACATCAAATTGCCACTGGGGGTTTAAACCAGGTTCTAGGGTGCACCAACCTCACACTTGTCCCAACAGGTTCTCATATCACAAAACAAGTACACGTTGTCTTGATGAAAAAACTCCAACCCACTTATCGGCTCAACAATGTTGCATGCAAAAGCACACAAACATATAAAACATAAAAAGCTAAGAGCATTGCAAAGCCGAAGGGGCGGGTACTCAATGAACTTACCGACACCAGAGCTCCTGGAGTAAAATCAGCAAGAACACGATGACAGGGATAAAAGAAACAAATCGAGCTTCTAGGTTCTTTTAAGAAAAGATTTCGCCATACACCTTCATAAACTCTTAAACCCCTGCCACCGTCGTGCAATCAAAGAGGTCAGCATAATGATCAACTGTGGAAGGGTTGATCACCAGGCCTGCAGAGCGCTATAAAATATCATGTTGGTAACCTTTCTTTTTAAATTTACAGATAGTTTTTACGAATAACCGGGAGAAATTAACATTGCCTTTTATTTTCTTAAGTTTCTAAATTAAATCTCCATAAAAAACTGGCTGTTGCAAAAGTGATTTTAAACTGCACCTGTATTTATGAATTAGATCTGGGTATCGGCGATAAAACTTGCAAAAGGTTTTCCTTAATTTGTGATACCGATAACCTTGTTTTAAAAGTTTTTCTGTAATGCAAAGATTACGTTCATTGAAATCATTAACATCGTTGCAAGCTCTTGAAAACTTGAAAAGCGAACAAGCTGTGAGATATAAACCCCATAAGATGTTGCACGGGGAACATCGCCGTCTAAAACCGGAAATTTTACTATATTAAAAGTAAAATCATCTCTTTTATCATAAATTTTAGTAGTGACGTAACCATTTTCAATGAACAGATTTAGATCGAGAAAGTTTGCTTGCTTTTCTGAAGTGTTCGCTTTATTAAGTTGTAGTTCTTTAGGATAAATCTTATTAACCAGTAATGGAAAATGGTTATTATCTATATTTAATAAATCATCAAGGTACCTCGAGGTGTTGTTAAAAGCTGTAATAATATCATCTGGATGTTCAGTAGAAAGAGATAACATAAAGTCTCTTTCATAACAGTATAAAAACAGATTAGCAAGAAGGGGTGCACAATTAGTACCCATTGGGATGCCTATTACTTGTTTATAAATAGAGGTACCGAATCTAACATAAATATTATCCAGTAAGAAAGTTAGCGACTCTATTAGGTCTTGACAAGTCCATAAGGTATAATTATCATATTAAGAACCATCTGTAAAAATGCTCTATGTTCATTACAAGCGATGAAGGTTTTATTTTCTCTAGCAAACGTTTTTTCAATGAGACTGGTTAGCTTGTCTCTTATTAAATTATGAGGGAGCGAAGTGTATTAAGTTGAGAAATCACAAGTAGACAAACAGAACGCCCGAAAATTATTTGATTTAAGCTTTTTCAAAACGTCATTTGAATTTTTAATCGACCAAAATAATTTTTTGCCAGAAGTTTCAAAAACCTTATCACAATACCTAATTACATGTTCTTTTATAGCTGTAAGTCAAGGTGTTAAGAGCAGGAATAATTTAGTAGTAGTGCAAGAACTAAAGTTAGCAATAAATCTTGCTTTGTACAGTGTTTTGATGCATTTTAGGCAACCATTACATAGAAGGTACTTTGTCTTGTTTCGGCTCAATACTGATTCTAAATTTTGTAATGTGTAGAGTGTGTGCAGTAACAATATCACTCTCAGATGAAGAAGTCAGTATATAAGCATTAGTGCTGTTCAGTTCTTCAGTTTGAATTTTAAATTTAGTGTACCCGCCCTTTGGCTTTGCAATGCTATTAGCTTCTTATGTTTTATATGTCTGTGTGCTTTTGCATGCAACTTTGTTGAGCCGATGGGTGGGCTGGAGTTATTTCACCAAGACAACTTGTACTTGTTTTGTGATACGAGAACCTGTTGCAGCAAGTGCGAGGTTGGTGCACCCTAGAACCTAGTTTAAACGCCCTGTGGCAATTTGTTTTGCCACTGACCGTTCCAAGGCGGTAACCCTTCGGGTTCTCACTTTCGTTTCTTGTTTGTGGCGACCATTTTGAAACTGATTATTGTAATACCATGCTCTCTTTTCCTCTCACAGAGCCTGCAATATTTTCATATTTGTCGTGGTCGAGGGTCTTCAAAGTTCCCTTTTCATCTATTTCAATATCACAGTAGCGTTATTTGTGCCGTGTGGCGGCTGTAAAAAGTATCCCCGTAAGTTCAATCAGTGCTGTTATCAGTTACGTTACGTTAAACAAATGCGTTAAACAAAAACTGCACTTTGGTCCATAACTTGAAAACTACTTATGATATCAACTTGAAACCTAGAATATATATTCACCATTAAATACTTCATCATTACCAACAACACCTATAACTCTGCTACAAATATTTTTCAAGTTATGCCCCTTTTTCACTTAAATTTTGCATTAAGGAAAATATGCACTTTGGTCAATATCTTATAAACTACTTGAGGTATCAACTTGAACCTTGGAATATATATTCACCATCAAATTATACATCATTACCAACAAGACCCATAACTCTGCTGTTAATATATTCCAAGTTATACCCCTTTTTTCTTATATTTTGTGTTAAGCAAAATATGCATTTTGCCCATAACTTAAGAACTACTTGAGATATTGCCTTGAAACTTGAAATATATTTTCACCATCAAAATCTACATCATAACCAACAAGACCCATAACCCTGCTTCCAATATTTTTCAAATTATGCCCCTTTTTCACTTACATTTTGTGTTCAGCAAAATATACACTTGGCCCTTAACTTCGTTATGAATGGAGGGATTTCAAAATAACTTGGTACACATGTTCACCATGACAAGGCGGTGTGTCGCGTACAATACTCATGCCTGTAGGTCCAAGGTCAATGTCACTGTTACTAAAAATAGAATTTTCTTGCAAAATCGTGTCTGCTCTGTTACTTTGTTATTTCTTATTGGATTTTTAAATAAATTGGTATAATTATTCACCATATCAAGACGGTGTGTCACCCACATGCCCAAGCCTGTAGGTCGAAGATCAAGGTCACTGTTGCTAAAAATAGAATTTTCTTGTCCGGGCTGTTACTTTGTTATGAATGGAGGGATTTCAAAATAACTTGGCACAAATCATGACAAGTTGGTGTGTCCGCGCAATACCCATGCCTGTAGATCCAAGGTCAATGTCACTATTACTAAAAATAGAATTTTCTTGTCCAGGCTGTAACTTCGTTATGAATGGAGGGATTTCAAAATAACTTTACACAAATGTTCATCATGACAAGGTGGTGTGTCCCATACTATGCCCATAGGTCCAAGGTCAAGGTCACTGTTACTTAAATAGAATTTTCTTGTCAGGGTTGTAACTAGAGTAATTTCAAAATAACTTGGCAGAAATGCTCACCATGACAAGGTGGTGAGTCGTTTACCATGTCCATGCCTGTAGGTCCAAGGTCAAGGTCACTGTTACTAAAAATAGAATTTTCTTGTCCGGGCTATAACTTTGTTTTGAATGGAGGGTTTTTAAAATAACTTGGCACAAATGTTCACCATGACAAGGCGGTGTGTTGCGTACATTACCCATGCCTGTAAATCCAAGGTCAAGGTCACAGTTACTAAAACTTGAATTTACTTGTTCGGGCTATAACTTTTTTATGAATGAAGGGAAGTCAAAATAACTTGGCACAAATGTTCACTATGACATTGCATTGCATTACCACCAACTTCTTCACAGACATTTCCGTAATGAGAAGACAACAGTGCCACAAATACAAATAATTTACTTGATCTTCAAATTTATACATATTCTTATAATTACTCGAACATCACTGTCTTTGAAATGCTATCATTCCCATCATTGCACTTGAGTGTCTGAAAACGATGCATAGCGGGGGCATCCGTGTCCTATATTTTCACGTAAGTGCACTTCATCGATAACTCTGCAAATACTTAAGGTATCAACTTCAAACTTCCATTATATTTTCATTTCAGTTCTTTTTCTGTAACTTTACTGAAGTGATTGATATTTGACTTAAAGTAAATGTCTCTCATAAAAAATTACTAACAAGTTTTTTCAACAAATTCAGAAATATTTCATAGTTATTCCCCTATTCAGTTTAATATTTATTGTACATTAAGGAATTATTTCTGTTATTTGAAATGAATTTCTCCCTTACCATTCACTTGTTAATATTTTTCCTGATTGCACATGAATGTATGGCCATATTTTTATTGTTTTAATCAGTTCAAATTGCATTTGTTTCAAATGATTCGAATAGTCGAGCATGCTGTCTCCTCTGACAGCTCTTGTTACTATTTCGGCCAGTTTAAAGATGGGTGGTTTCAATATCCCAGCCCCAGGGGTAGGAATCACGTGGTACAATGTTTTGGTACCAAGCACTACAAAATGGCGGCACCCAGTAAAACGGTATGTATTTTCTATTTGTTTATCTCAAATTTTAAAGAAATACATTCTCTGACATAGTCTATGTTCCAGCGCCCATTTTGTTCCCGCATTTTGATACCTTTCTTATGCCGGACAGTGGTATAGTTTGCCTGGAATGCGTGTCCAAAAATTTGAATCGATGAAAAAGTTGCTACAGAAAATTATGGACCAAGCCCGAACTGTCCATTTTTAAAAAAAAATCTACGTAAATATACGCAGTATTTTTTGCACACCTATTCATATACACTGCGCGTATACCTGATCATGTACCTGCAGCTTGGTTTCCAAGACTATGTAGGCGTTTCGGAGAAACACTCTAGACAAGACTCGGGATCTATTGCACCCCTGCGCAGGGACAACAAAACCTTCCAGGATGACCAAACAAAAGTAAGTATTCTAAACGATCAATTTCAATCTGTCTTTAGTCCTTAAACACCAATTAGTCTTAAATCACTCTGTGAGATGAAAATAGAAGAAAACAGAAATGACCAAACATCAGAGATGCCAGACATAACGGTAAATACAAGAGGAATAGAAAAACTCCTGAAAAAATTAAATCCCCATAAAGCAGCTCGACCAGACATGATAAAACCTATAATCCTAAAATCTTTGGCATTAGAACTCTCTCCTATACTAACTATTCTTTTTCAAAAATCTTTAAATGAAAGTAAATTCCCAACTGACTGGAAAAAAGCAAACATCTCTCCAGTATACAAGAAGGGTGAAAAGTCTGACCCTGCCAACTATAGGCCTATATCACTGACATGCATCTAATGCAAAACCTTGGAGCACATTGTTTCTTCCTCTATAACCAAATACTTTAATAGTCGTAACCTATTCTATGAACTACAACATGGCTTCAGGGAAAAGCGCTCTTGCGAGACCCAACACCTTGTGCTTGTAAATGACCTTGTCAAATTCATCTACCAGAAAAAGCAAACCGACATTATCCTATTAGACTTTAGCAAAGCTTTTGACAAGGTCAGCCATGAAAAACTTCTCCTAAAACTCCATAGATATGACATTCGAGGTTCAAATCTTAAATGGATTAAGGCCTTTCTAGATGATAAACAACAATAAGTTGTCATAAATGGCATATGCTCTTCTTCCATTCCTGTTTCCTCGGGGTTCCCCAAGGCTCGGTGCTTGGGCCCCTACTATTCCTTGAATATATAAATGACCTACCAGAAAATATACAATCCAAAGTAAGGATTTTTGCTGACGACACAGCCATCTACTTAACACTCACATCCAAAAATCAACCAAAAGTCCTCCAAAATGACCTATGCACACTTGAAAAATGGAGCCATGACTGGGATATGGAGTTTTACCCATCTAAATGCCAGGTGATTCATGTTACTAGGTCCAAAACACCGGTACATAATAAATATTCTTTGTATGGTATTCAGTTGGCTTCAACCTCCTCAGCTAGGTACTTAGGGGTAGACATCACATCAGACTTGACCTGGGATACCCACATTAACAGAGTAACTAAACAAGCCAGTTGTATCTTAGGCTTCCTGCGCAGGAATTTAAAAACTCACTCTGAACCCCTCAAAGCAACAGCCTACAAAATGTTAGTTAGACCTCAGTTGGAGTATTGGTCCTCTGTCTGGTCCCCGTACACGGACACGCTAACAAACCAGATCGAGGCAGTGCAACGCAGGGCAGCGCGATGGGTCAAGAATGATTTTGGACGACTTTCCAGTGTATCAGAGATGCTTGAATCCCTACACTGGCGCGAATTAGATCAACGGCGCATAGACAGTCGTCTCGCCATGATGTATAAGATAACCAACTCTCTTGTAGAAATTCCCATTTCTGGAAACCTTATCCCAATGACTAGGAAGTCAAGACATTCTCACCCATTGGCTTATCAACTTATTGCTGCTACAACTGATTATTACAAATACTCATTTTTCGAGCCATATTCCATTGGAACAATCTAGAACCAGACATTGTCTCATGTCAGACGATTGAGCAGTTCAAAAAAGCTGTAGGCTGTGTTGGACATGTCTCTCTTTACTAGCAGTATAGACAGACAGACAGACAGACAGATAGATAACTGGAAGTATGTCTGTGTTTGTAAGGTTCGTTACTGACACCGTAGATAGATAACTGGAAGTATGTCTGTGTTTGTAAGGTTCGTTACTGACACCGTGCTGAAGTAACGACTCTCTAAGTATATCATGTGTTTTAGCTCCACCCAAGTATTCCGAATGTGCTTCATTTATTCCGTATTTACACGTTTATTGTGCACACTGCTGACTGCATGTCGTTGAGATTGAAGTGTCTGCTTTGTAACTGAAATTTACATCCCTGTGACTTCAGCACGTGTAACAAGAAAAACAAATAACGGCAAGTGGTGTCTTGCATTAAGTGTTACCAGAAAAATTAGGCAGAAATCGTTTGTTTCAGCATAAAACCTCAAATTTGGTGATATTTTTGGCATCAAGTTAAGAATGTAAGGTTTGATACCTTTTGTATCAACAGTAATTAAGATATATAGTCTTTATTTGAATCTCCGTTGGCATTTTAACAACAAAAGACATGGAAAAAAGACGTACAGTGACGTTGTTTTATGTAATAAAATAATCAACATTAAATTGGTTTGCGCAAGTTTCGTTTTGTTATCATGTAATAATCAATTTGTCTTTTAATTAGACAGTCATTCAAATGTGAAATATGCATATCAGGAATCGCCACATTCAGAAAAAACAGCCTCCCCACACAGTCAAGAAGAAGAGGGGAGAGAGCATGGTTAATAAAATGATCAGTTTCAAAAGAGACACCACTAACAATTAACACAAATGAGAACCCGAGGGGTTACCGCCTTGGAAAACAGTTTACGTCACGATTTCGATGACTGTGATGTCATATATACGCAGTCTTTCTCCGACAATTCTGGTGGGCATTTGTCGTGTCGTTTGGAAATAGCATTCGGAACATTATCCAACTCAGCAAGGTATAAACTTTAATTATTTATTTAAAACTTAAATCATGATGATTGTTCTTTTCAGTAATATGGGCAGCTGTTTGACAGCACAACAAACACGCCATATCCTTGTATCGTACAAATGTTAACTCTGAGAAGGCATGAAACTATAGGTATGGTTCGTAATTACATTAAAGAACCTTACAATATTTTTGTTGCTGTTTCTCTGGTTATAACAAACTAGAAATGTGTCCAAAGGACACGGATGCCCCCGCTATAGGTTTTTCATAAAGCTCCCAGCAGTAGTGTAAAACAAGTTGTGTTCACGAGATAATTATATTCCTATTACAAGAAAATTCTATTTTTAGTAACAGTGACCTTGACCTTGGATCTACAGGCATGGGTATTGTGCAGACACACTGCCTTGTCATGGTGAACATAAAAATTTTGTGCCAAGTTATTTTGAAATCAAACAAAGTTACAGCCTGGAGAAGAAAGTTCTATTTTTAGGAACAGTGACCTTGACCTTGGACCTACAGGCTTGGGAATGTATGTGACACACAGTCTTAATATGGTGATCGATTAAACCAAGTTATTTAAAAATCCAATGACAAATAACAAAGTTACAGAGCCGACACAATTTTGCAAGAAATTTCTATTTTTAGTAACAGTGACCTTGACCTTGGACCTACAGGCATGGGTGTTGTATGCGACACACCACCTTGTCATGATGAACATTTGTGCCAAGTTATTTTGAAATCCCTCCTTTCATAAGAAAGTTAAGGGTCAAGTGTATATTTTGCTTAACACAAAATGTAAGTGAAAAAGGGGCATAATTTGAAAAAATATTGGAAGCAGGGTTATGGATCTTGTTGGTTATGGTGTAGATTTTGATGGTGAAAATATATTTCAAGTTTCAAGGCAATATCTCAAGTAGTTTTAAAGTTATGGGCAAAATGCATATTTTGCTTAACACAAAATATAAGAATAAAACTAATGTAAATGGAAGTATCAAAGGGCCATAACTTTTGAACAGAACATGTAAGAGCAAAACCCCGCCTTTATGCACAACAACATATCAGGCCAAGCATTGTGGTAAAGTTTTATTAAATTCCCACCAGTAGTTTAGGAGGAGTTGCGTTCACGAGATATATTCCTATTAAAACTAATGTAAATGGAAGTATCAAAGGGCCATAACTTCTGAACAGAACATGTAAGAGCGAAACCCCACCTTCATGCACAACTACATATCAAGCCAAGCATTGTGGTAAAGTTTCATTAAATTCCCACCAGTAGTTTAGGAGGAGTTGCGTTCACGAGATATATTCCTATTAAAACTAATGTAAATGGAAGTATCAAAGGGCCATAACTTCTTAACGGAAGATGTAAGAGCGAAACCCCACCTTCATGCACAACTACATATCAAGCCAAGCATTGTGGTAAAGTTTCATTAAATTCCCACCAGTAGTTAAGGAGAAGTTGCGTTCACAAGATATATTCCTATTAAAACTAATGTAAATGTAAGTATCAAAGGGCCATAACTTCTGAACGGAACACGTAAGAGCGAAACCCCACCTTCATGCACAACTACATATCAAGCCAAGCATTGTGGTAAAGTTTCATTAAATTCCCACCAGTAGTTTAGGAGGAGTTGCGTTCACGAGAATATCGGACGGACGGACGGACGGACGGACGGACGGACGGACGGAAGGACGGACGGACGGACAGGAGCAACTCTTAATGCCCGTCGCCATTTCATGGCGGGGGCATAAAAAGATAGATACCAGATTTTCATCGTAGAAACGGAAAATGAAGATGAAGAGGCTTAGGTAAGAATGTAAAGCAAAAATTCAATGCGGTACACAATATGCAACTCATTATTCGATCGAATGCTGCAAAATACGCAAAGCGGCTCCTGACCACGAAATGTTGACGGTCAAATGATAAAAGGACAGTAGAGGACTCATGACAAAAAACGGATGGACGATACCTGCATTTGTTTGACCTTACACGTTCTCGCTAAAGTAGCTTTTATATGGTTATTTGGCTGCCTAATATTTTCTTTATTTTCCAGGACATACACTATTGGACCTGGAAATGCAAGAGAATGACGATAGAACGATAAAAGGACAGTAGAGGACATAGGTTGCACACTTTACAAAAGCCGGGTGCATTTGTTTGACCTTACACGTTCTCGCTATAGTAGCATTTATATGGTTATTTGGCAGCTTAATATTTTCTTTATTTTTCAGGACATCCACTATTAGACCTCGAGATGCATGAGAAAAATGAAAATTTTGATTAGGTATGAATAATTCTATCTTGACGATAGAACGATAAAAGAAAAGTAGAGGACATAAGTTGCACACTTTCAAAAAGCCGGGTGCATGATATTTGCATTTGTTTGACCTTACACGTTCTCGCTAAAGTAGCATTTATATGGTTATTTGGTTGCTTAATACTTTCTTTATTTTTCAGGTCATACACTATTGGACATCGAATTTTAGGTGGAAAATGAAAATTTCGATTAGGTATTAATAATTCCATCTTAACGGTAGAACGATAAAAGGACAGTAAAGGACATAAGTTACACACTTTACAAAAGCCGGGTGCACGATATTTGCATTTGTTTGTCTTTACACGCTCTCGCTATAGTAGCATTTAAATGGTTATTTGGCAGTTTAATATTTTCTTTATTTTTTCAGAACATGTACTGGTAGATATGGAGGAATGTAAGGAAGAAGAAAATCAGATTTAGGTATGAATAATTCTATTGTTAAGCATCGCATGTTCTGGTGTTTCGAAAATTGCCAGGAAATGGTACATTATATGCTTTTGAAAAACGTTATACAGTGACTAGTTTCTCCCACAGGATGTCCGAGGCTAAGGGGTAACTAAGAAAGTCCTAGCAGGTGAAAAACAATTGCACAGAACATTTGCTGGTTTACATCGAAGACACTGAGCAAGAGGAAAATAAGGTTTAGGTATGAATAATTCTATTGTTAAGCATAGGAAGTTCTGGTGTATGGAATATATTTACTTACACCGCAATTCAAAATGCATAATTCTATGTACATCTTTCGTGAGTGATGTAGGTTTTACCTATTATATTGAATAATTTAGGTAATGATGCTTTGTTGTTACAGAGTTTGTTGATATGAATTTGATTTACGAATTAAATAACTGTTTTGTCTAAGTTTAGTGTATTGTGATAATATACTTGATTTGTAAGGTTAGTTACTTTTTAGGTGTAATGGAAAAGCGAGTTATACTTGATAAAATATGTTTTAGAACATGCCATAGAAGACAAGAGAAATGAAGATGAACAGGCTTAGGTAAGAATGTAAAGCTAAAATTCAATGCGATACACAACATGCTACTCATAATTCGATCGAATGAGTGCAAAATACGCAAAGCGGCGCCTGAACATGATATATTGATGGTCGAACGAAAAAAAGGACAGTAGAGGATGTACTCATGACAAAAGACGGATGCACGATATTTGCATTCGTTCGACCTTACACGTTCTCGCTATAGTAGCATTTATATGGTTATTTGGCAGCTTAATATTTTATTTATTTTTTCAGAACATCATCTTGTAGACATAGAGGAGCTTTACGAAAATGAAGATTTAGTTTATAGGTATATAAACGACTCATGCATATCCAGTTGTTTGTTCGCTGTCGTAGCTAGACGTGATATCACTCTACATTTGTTCGATTGAGTTTTTGGAAAGACGCTCCAAAATTACACGGACACGCACTATAGAACACTCAGCATTCGTGGAACGGTGTGCTTGAATGAGCTTGAAATGTCTGCAAAACATTTCGGCCTGCTCTTGCGGTGACCACAAAACCCCGCTTACTTGAATACGCTCTTGAGCGTAATGATACACCAAAAGTTAAAAACCGCGCGTCGCCGTGTTCTCGACTGATGACTTAATCCGGGCGCATGCGCCAGTCTAAAAACTACAGCGCCACACTGATACATACTTCTCAAATGCCCCTCGTGAATCAACAGCCATACAACAAATAAGTGCTTATTGTAAGTAAAAAAAATTAATTGGTTTAATTATTGTGTATGTTTGAAATAAATAATGTCAGTGATATTAAAATAAAAGTTCAGTGCAACAAGAAAAATTCGGAAAGATGCAGGTTCGATCTACTGACCCTAATGGTCATTTTGCGACACTGAGGACTGTTATGCTAACCACTGAGCAAAATTTTCCTGTTCATTTTTATCGATATATTATAACAATCCTATAATACTCTTCTTAGTACTCGCCGGATTAGTTTAAATCGCTATTTTAAGTATGCATGATTGATTTTCCGTGACAAAAACACTAACACCGTTCACTTGACCTTGAAGTGAAACAAGGGTACTTACAACAAGTAAGAGATACTTTAATGTGTTTGACTCGTTTTGTACTTATTTTGCATATTGTTATATGTTATTTTTGAATAAACATGCGTATTTTTACTTTTGTTAGAACATGGGTTTCTTTCTAATAACGTCGAATTTACCCGTTTATTATCTTTGAGATTGTGAAGTCTAGAATATTTATGTGCATGTGTATGAAATTAACCAAGGAGTAAACGCAAAATTGTGACGTAAGATTGAGTGTACGGGCTTGCCTGTCAGTCTGCCTGCAGCTAGTCAGGAGTTAGTCAACCAGCCTGTGTTCTCATTTAATTCCACTAATTTTCCAATTGTAAAATGTTAACATATTAAATAAAGGAAGGTGCTTATTTTCAGTAAAAAAGCAATATATGCATATCAGGAATCGCCACACTCACAAAACACAGCCTCCCCACGCAGCGAAAAAGAAGAGAGGAAGAGAGAGAGCGCATGTTTTATATAAGTATGTCAATTCAAATAGGACGCCACAAACAATTAACGAAGAAGAGAACCTTTGGGGATACCGCCTTGGAACGGTCAGTGGCAAAACAAATTGCCACTGGGGGGTTTAAACCAGGTTCCAGGGGGCACCAACCTCACACTTGCCCAACAGGTTCTCGTATCATAAAACAAGTACAAGTTGTCTTGGTGAAATAACTCCAACCCACCCATCGGCTCAACAATGTTGCATGCAAAAGCACACAAACATATAAAACATAAGAAGCTAATTGCATTGCAAAGCCAAAGGGCGGGTACTCAATGATCTTACCGAAACCAGAGCACCTGGAGTAAAATCAGCAAGAACACGATGACAGGGATAAAAGAAACAAATCGAGCTTCTAGGTTCTTTTAAGAAAAGATTTGCCCATAAACCTTCATAAACTCTGAAACCCCTGCCACCGTCGTGCAACCAAAAAGGTAAGCATAATGATCAACTGTTAATGGGTTAATCACCAGGCCTGCAGAGCGCTGTAAAATATCATGTTGGTCACCTTTCTTTTTAAATTTACAGATGGTTTTTACGAATAAGTGGGAGAAATTAACATTGCCTTTGATCTTCTTAAGATTATAAATTAAATCTCCATAAAAAACTGGTTGTGAAATACCTTGTTGCAACAGTGATTTTAAACTGCACCTGTATTTATGAATTAGATCTGGGTATCGGCGATAAAACTTGCAAAAGGTTTTCCTTAATTTGTGATACCGATAACCTTGTTTTAATAATTTTTCTGTAATGCAAAGATTACGTTCATTGAAATCATTCACATCGTTGCAAGCTCTTGAAAAGCGAACAAGCTGTGAGATATAAACCCCGTAAGATGTTGCACGCGGAGCATCGCTGTCTAAAAACGGAAAATTTACTATATTAAAATTAGTCATCTCTTTTATCATATATTTTAGTAGTAACGTAACCATTTTCAATGGACAGATTTAGATCAAGAAAGTTTGCTTGCTTTTCTGAAGTATTCGCTTTATTCAGCTGTAGTTCTTTAGGATAAATCTTATTAACCAGTGATGGAAAGTGGTTATTATCTATATTTAATAAATCATCAAGGTACCTAAAGGTGTTGTTAAAAGCTGTAATAATATCATAATGATGTTCGGTAGAAAGAGATAACATAAAGTCTCTTTCATAACAGTATAAAAACAGATCAGCAACAAGGGGTGCACAATTAGTACCCATTGGAATGCCTATAACTTGTTTATAAATAGAGGTATCAAATCTCAAATAAATATTATCCAATAGAAATGAGAGCGCCTGTATAAGGTCTTGACATGTCCATGAAATATAATTATCATAAGAACCATCTGTAAAAAATGCTCTATGTTCATAACAAGCGATAAATGTTTTATTTTCTCTAGCAAAAGTTTTTTCAATGAGACTGGTAAGCTTGTCTCTAATTAAAATGTGAGGAAGAGAAGTATATTAAGTAGAAAAATCATAAGTAGACAAACAGAACGCCTGAAAATTATTTGATTTAAGCTTCTTCAAAACGTCATTTGAATTTTTTATAGACCAAAACAAATTTTTGCCAGTAGTTTCAAAAACTTTTTCGCAATACCTAGTAAATCCTGGTCCGGTGATATTTTCAGAAGTATTGGTCTTTTTATTCTACTGTTAAGCATCGCATGTTCTGGTGTTACGAAATTTGCCAGGAATTGAAAAACGTTTCACAGTGACTAGTTTCCCCACAGGATGTCCGAGGCTAAGGGGTTCTTTTAAAAGTCCAAGCAAGAGAGTAACAATTTTATGTGTTTTATGAAACTTCACATATCCTTTGTTATTTTTATAGTCGCTTAACCAATTCTTAAACTTCATAGAAATCATTACGTCGGAACTTACAATACGTATTAAAATTGAAAAGCTAAAGCATATTCTTTATTTTTTTCAGGACATACAATCTTAGAAGCTTAGGGGAGAAGACATTTTATTGGTAGAAATCACAGGTTCGGTTGTTTTGAAATTAGCCATGAAATGCTCCAAAAATAAACATGAACACGTTCATGAAAAGCGTTTTGAATTGAATGGAATATATTTACTAACACCGCAATTCAAAATGCATAATTCTTTGTACACTTTTGCTTAGGTAAGAATGTAAAGCTAAAATTCAATGCGATACACAATATGCAACTTATAATTCGATCGAATGATACAAAATACATAAAGCGGCTCCTGACCATGATATATTGACGGTCAAACGATGGAAAGACACCACAAAAGATGAAAAATAGAACTTCGAAAGCCACCGAACACGACAAATATGAAAATATTGCAGGCTCGGTTTGATTGAGTCTGTTTATGGGGAGCAATGGAAATGACAAGATATACTCATGACAAAAGACGGATGCACGATGTTTGAATTTTTTTACCTTACACGTTCTCGATCGCTAAAGTAGCATTTATATGGTTTATATTTTTTCTTTATTTTTAGAATATCAGCTTGTAAAAGAAGACGAAGAAAATGAAGATTCTGCTTAGGTATGAAAAATTCTATTTTGACGGTGAAACGATAAAAGGGCAGTAGAGGGCATAAGTTTCACACTTTACAAAAGCCGGATGCATAATATTTGTATTTGTTTTACCTTACACGTTCTCGCTATAGTAGCATTTATATGGTTATTTGGCGGCTTAATAATTTCTTTATTTTCAGGACATGCACTGTTAGATGTAGATATTCTAGAAGAAAGTGGACATACTGATTAGGTATGAATAATTGTTTTGTTAAGCATCGCATGTTCTGTGGTTTCGAAATTCGCCAGGAAATGGTGCATAATATGCTTTTGAAAAACGTTTAACAGTGAATAGTTTCCCCACAGGATGTCCGAGGCTAAGGGGTCACTTAGAAAGTCCTAGCAGGAGAGAAACAGTTGTATGTGTCATCGCAGGTGAAAAACAATTTGTTTGACCGTACACGTTCTTGCTATGGTAGCATTTATATGGCAGCTGAATATTTTCTTTATTTTTCAGAAAACTTTTTAGTGGACATGGAGGAAGTGGAAAATCTTTTGGTATGAAATAATTCATCAATTCTTACTTTCCTTTTCAGACGAAGAAGATTCCGCCTGAAGTTAATTTAAAAGAATTAAAATTGTGACTTGCAGTTCGAAATGTGTATTTTTTTTTATTTTTCCTATATCAAATTCAGTTTATTAGAGAGTTCCTTTGGAAATGTTTGCGTACCAAATATTTGTTATGCCGAGATCTGCGATATCAAAGAACCAGTTCGGCGTATTAGAGGGTTTCTTCAGAACAGTCCAGATGTGTAGTGTCGACACAGAAATTACTGCTCAAAGTTTGCTAAGCACCAATATAACCTCAGTCAATTTTGAGTACATGTTGACTAGAGTGGTCTATGCTTGTTTACATGTTGTAAAGTTTTAAGCGTAGCGTGTTAAATTACTTCGATGGAGAACCCCTGATATGAATAGTTATTTAAAGGAAAGGAATTATTTAACTAAAACTGTATAATTTATGTACTAACTCACCATAATAATTATTTTGTTGTAAACCCGCCGTTTCAAGTTGACAGTATAACAGCGTCATTTTTTGTTTTCATTCATATAGGAAACCGTGAAAAGCTAGAAAAAATAACACATCTCCAACATTTTACCGACGTAAGAAACAGAGCGTCACATTAGGCAATAGAAAAAAATATTTTAGATTCTCATTCCCGCCCGCCCCTGTCATAAAACCACCCGCCCCCAAAAAATATATTGGAAAAAATCGAAACATATTCTGTTCCGGACAGAACGGGTTTGAGACCATCCCGAAATACCTTCTTAAGGTATTTCGTTAATTAAAAAATAAAAATTAAAAAGTGCCCATCCGCCCCTTTTTCCCCAAAATCCGGATGAGAATCTAATAATGTATTTTCTCTGGCCTTATCTAATAGATTGGGAGCAACTAAAAATGAACTTTAAAAAGGAAAGGAGGATTGTTTATGTACAACAATGTTCAACATTTTAATAATGGAGGAAGATACAGAAATGCATTACGTACGCTCAATCCAGCGCGAATATCTAGGTCAAATGCAATTTCAAATAACAAAAAGGTGAAATATGCATATCAGGAATCGCCACATTCAGAAAAAACAGCCTCCCCACACAGTCAAGAAGAAGAGAGGGGGAGAGAGCATGGTTAATAAAATAATCAGTTTCAAAAAAGACACCACTAACAATAAACAAAAATGAGAACCCGAGGGGTTACCGCCTTGGAACGGTCAGTGGCAAATCAAATTGCCACTGGGGGTTTAAACCAGGTTCTAGGGTGCACCAACCTCACACTTGCCCCAACAGGTTCTCATATCACAAAACAAGTACAAGTTGTCTTGGTGAAAAGACTCCAACCCATTTATCTGCTTAACAATGTTGCATGCAAAAGCACACAAACATATAAAACATAAGAAGCTAAGAGCATTGCAAAGCCGAAAGGGGTACTCAATGATCTTACCGAGACCAGAGCTCCTGGAGTAAAATCTGCAAGAACACGATGACAGGGATAAAAGAAACAAATCGAGTTTCTAGGTTCTTTTAAGAAAAGATTTCCCCAATAACCTTCATAAACTCTTAAACCCCTGCCACCGTCGTGCAACCAAAGAGGTAAGCATAATGATCAACTGTAGAAGGGTTAATCACCAGGCCTGCAGAGCGCTGTAAAATATCATGTTGGTAACCTTTCTTTATAAATTTACAGATGGTTTTTACGAATAACCGGGAGAAATTAACACTGCCTTTAATCTGTTTAAGTTTATAAATTAAATCTCCATAAAAAACTGGTTGTGAAATACCTTGTTGCAAAAGTGATTTTAAACTGCATTTGTATTTATGAATTAAATCTGGGTATCGGCGATAAAACTTGCAAAAGGTTTTCCTTAATTTGTGATACCGATAACCTTGTTTTAAGAGTTTTTCTGTAATGCAAAGATTACGTTCATTGAAATCATTAACATTGTTGCAAGCTCTTGAAAAGCGAACAAGCTGTGAGATATAAACCCCATAAGATGTTGCACGGGGAACATCGCCGTCTAAAAACGGAAAATTTACTATATTAAAATTAAAATCATCTCTTTTATCATAAATTTTAGTAGTGACATAACCATTTTCAATGGACAGATTTAGATCGAGAAAGTTTGCTTGCTTTTCTGAAGTGTTCGCTTTGTTAAGTTGTAGTTTATGCATTATATTACATTGCCGACTGAGCATATTGTGATCCTTTTCTAATTGAAGTCGAGTGATAATAAATCTGAATTATGTTTGACCAATTGGACAACGCAGCAAAAATAAACAATTCAAATTGACCAATCCGTTAATCTGTGATTTTCTAATTTTAGAAAATATTAATTTGTACTGAAAACTTCCATGTACCAAAATGCCAACATACGGTGGCACAGAGGTGACATGCTCTTCACTTTTTTTTTCGAGTTAGTATCTCGTTATTTCGACTTAGTATGTCGTTCCCTCGACTTAGTATCTCGTTCTTCCGACTAAGCAATGTCGTTCCCTCGACTTATTATTTCGTTATTTCGACTTAGTATCTCGTTATTTCGACTTAGTATGTCGTTCCCTCGACTTAGTATCTCGTTATTTCGACTTAGTATCTCGTTATTTCGACTTAGTATGTCGTTCCCTCGACTTAGTATCTCGTTATAACGACTAAGCTATGTCGTTCCCTCGACTTATTATCTCGTTATTTCGACTTATTATCTCGTTATAACGACTTAGCTATGTCGTTCCCTCGACTTAGCTATGTCGTTCCCTCGACTTAGTATCTCGTTCCCTCGACTTAGTAAGCCAATCAAATGATCAGTCTTTTTCTGTGATTGCAATGGAAACATGGCAGACAGAAACAATCAGATTGTCAACTATTTTCAAGAAGGGATTTCTTATCGTGAAATAAGTGTTGTTATGTTGAACACTCATGGTGTGTCAGTCTCTATTCAACAAATACACAGGGTTCTGCGATCTCTTGATATAAGAAGAAGAACTTGTGCCGATATGAGAACAGTAATAGATTTTATCCTTAATGAACTAAAACAGTCAGGAACTCTACATGGATACATGATTATGCGACAGAGATTTTTGGCAAACGGGTTACATGTGCGCACTCGTGAACAATTCTTCAAACGTGCGACCCAGATGGTAAATATTGTTTTAAAGGCGATGTTTAATAAAATGTTTACTTGTATTCATTGTGTATTGTACTTTAATAATAATAATAATAATAATAATAATCCCTGTGTGCCAGATTTCAGATATAATATTTGTTTTATCATTTGATTAATCAGATTTCTAAGAGGTTCGGAAAACAAGGAATAGATCAAGAAATAAATACAATACATGTATATATTATTATATAACATCATGTGGAAAATGATGAAAAACCTCTGGTCGAATTGTCTAAAAATACAAGAAATACGCAAGTGGCACGAGCAAATTCATAGTCATTAAATCGACATGATTTAAAGCTGCAGTCGAGATTACTCTGGGTTTTGTTGTACATTGTACAATGATTTCATGGTTAAATGGACCAAGAAGGCACAAGGCATTTATTTTCTTCAAATATATTATAAGTTAATTATAAATAAAAGCGTGAAAAATCACGAAATATATGTTATTGAAGCATTGAAACTTTCAGTAAAATTACACTGAAAGAAAATTTATGTTAAATAAGTGAAATACTTTATTATTGAGGTAACTAACATGTTGTTTTCTTTTTTTTATAGTAAAATTTTCATAATGGATTTTTACTTTTTAAAACACCGGAGATATGCGCTTTCAAGATGTGTTTTAGAATGGTTTTGACAACTGGTAAGCTTGTATAAGTTCTAAGCTACGGAAATTTTAAGCATTTGAATAACTTCATGTGTCTATTACAGTTTTATCATTTGTTTCACATGAACATGTCTAGTATTTTTATTATTTTAAACACCAATTTACATGACACTGATTTTGTAAAATATTAAACTAATATTTTGTGACAAAAGAAATGAGCAATAAATTTAGCGGCATTCAATTTGTCATGATTGAATTACACGCACGATATAACTGTTAAAGAAAATTTAAGGAAATTTAAGGTTTTAACGGCATTCAGTTTTTGTTCAAGTTTTCTCTATAATGCTGCTTTGAAAAATTCCAGCGGACGCATATCATAGGGTAGAGTTAGAATAACATTCACTGATAAATTGGAGAAACAAACGATAATACCTTATAATAAGTAATAAACAGAGATTTTTTAAATAGTGTTCTTCATAAACTTTTCAAAAACGGGTCAGTCAGAGATCTTGTAAATATTGGTGCGTGACCTTAACCCATGTCTGAGCGTGCACAGTAATCACGTGTCTGTCTTTATAGGTGTTGCAAGTCGGACTGCGCATAGATTTGTCAGACGATCATACTTCGCTGCTGGTCCAAACTTTCTATGGCATATTGATGGATATGACAAACTGAAGCCATATGGACTGTGTATACATGGATGGATCTGTGGTTTTAGCAGGAAGGTCATATGGCTGAACGTGTACACAACTAACAACGATCCCAGAATCATTGGAGGCTACTTCCTCCAAACTGTTAAGAAAATGGGCGGAACTGCGTTTATGATTAGGGGCCATTTTGGTACTGAAAACGTGTTGATAAAGGAAATGCAGTTCTGGTTCCGCAGACATGGTAATGCAAGGTTATCATACTTGGAAGGCGCGAGCACACAAAACCAACGAATAGAATGCTGGTGGGGGTATTTACGACGGCAGCATATTCAACATTGGATGGATATTTTCAGAAATCTTCAGGACAATGGCGAGTTTTCTGCTAACGACCTAGACAAGAGTCTTGTGCAATTCTGCTTCATGGGCCTTTTACAGGTAATTCTAATGAAGTAATTATTTATAAATTATAAATAGTAACACGTTGACAAGATAGTTGGAAGGCTGTTTGTGGCATGAGTCTTCCACCTCTGATTCAAGAAGAGTAATAAAGACTTTTAACAAATTAGAAATTCAGGACCGAGGTGGGGCAACCAGGCAGCCGTTGTATGACATAACATTTGTTAATCAATGTAAATATGTCAAACGGGTATGCACGTGCAATGATGGTTCAAAAGACATGTTTAAACGGAATTTTAAATTCAGATACAATTGCTAAACTGCTTTACGATTTTAGAGGATCGTAGACAAATAATTGAAAAAACGACCATAAAAAGTCTTTATTTTTTGTAGGCAGAACTAGACTTAGCAGTGAGCATGTGGAACAATCACTGTATCAGACGTTCACGGAACACCAATGCACCACATGGCCAACCCAATAAAATGTTCAACCATCCAGAGCTGTGGGGAAGCCGTGACTACATGTGTGATGTTTCCCAGGATGACTTAACAGCTGCTCAAACACACGTGATTTTCCGGACACCAGTATGCTGTGACCCCGTTGTGTATGATATGTGCATCTCTGTCATGGTAGAAGATGGTCTTTCCTTACCAAATTCAACAGACGAAGCCGTAACATTGTTTATTCAACTTAGAAGAAGAATAACAAGACTGTGAAAATGTTCTAAAACTTTTTCAAAAACACATTTATTTTAATGGTAATTATGAATAACGAACTGTTAACATATTTACATGGCACAAATAAAAAATAAAAAATGCAGCATCCCGGTTAGCTCAATTGGTTGCGTCGCAGGAATTGCAGGGCTAGGCGCTGTCGCCGTGACGGTGCGGGTTCGCATCCAGCTAGAGGCACTATCTTATGAAAAATAAAATAATCAATGAAACTTGCTTTCAATGAGAAACTATACTCCTGCAGGTGTTATATACACAAGTTAGTAAAGCATAAAACTTTTGGGGACTTTGGCATAGGATAAAAAAAAACGAGACCAAATAATCAAAATTAAAAAAATAACCATCACCAACTCTATTGTTTTCTAATTTTCTTTTCAAAAATGTATATTGAATTTACATCATATTTGAAATATCTTATTGTGTATTTGTTACCTACAAATGTGAAAAAAGCAAGAAAGAAAATGCTCATCAGTTTTGCTATTTGCATTAATGCATATTATCGGAATATAATGTTTATTTTCAATAAGTACATCATGTAAGGATTGATTTTAGTCATACTATCTATGTACTATTTGTAGTATTGAATGCTACTTAGTGAAAGTAAAGTTAAAAAAACTAAAACCTTCCTGAATACATATCATATAATTCTAATTTATAAAACTCAATTAAATAATCGTCTATATCCAATGTCAGCTTGTCAATTTACACAAGACCTTCAACGCCATGATCAGACCTTGAACTTGAAAAGTGCCTATTAAATTTTAGGTTCAACCTGTGGTAAGACCATTCTGAAAACTTCTACGATTTAAGAATCTTCAGGCTTTTAGGAGATATAGAACATTTACTACTTGTCTTCATTTCTTGGCCATTACAATATTTATACAGCTGGCTGTTATTATTTAGAAAAAAAATTGAAAAAACAGGTTTCATCAGAATATTGATTTTGTATGTTTCTGGATGTTTCTGGTTTTATGAGATAAAAGAAAGCGCTTTAACCCTTTACTCCATAGATACACCTTGAATGCACTGTCAAACAGAGTAGATCCAGATCAGCCGGCAAATCTGTGCCATCTGATCAGGATCTGCACTGATTGCTTTTTGTCAGAAATAACCATATAAATCAAAAAGTGAACAGTGTAGATCCTGATCAGATGAATCAGATAGACTGGCTGATCTGGATCTACACTGGTCATAAATGCGTAAAAAGACGTACATATGGAGGAAAGGGTTAAAATGTATACATCTTTGTAGGTGAAAAAAAGTAACAAAGCCAAACAAATCTAAGATTTTTCACTTTCATGCACAAAGTTAATGTGATGTCATCACTAAGATTGAAGTTATTTATTTTCATTATGTTCTTGTATAATACTTAAAGCAACTTAAAAATATACAGAAAGTGTTGGCTCTATACTTGTATGTCACTAAACCATCATATCACTGGTGAAAAGTCACAATAAAACTGAAACTGCCTTTTCCATATTTAAAGCTGCCTGTTCACAAAAAATCTCTAAAATAAAGAAAGCTTACATTCAAGTTGTAGTGAAAATTATACTAATATCTGTTCATTTTGCGGTCTTTTAAATGACTATACTATGGAAAGCCAGAGTACAACCCCGTAAGTATTAATAATTTCCTATGCAATTCAGTTGACTCCAATACTTACGCGAAAATATCAATTCCCGCTATTAATAAATTACATCAACCGTAATTAATAATTTTGCAACAAAACCCCGCTTATAATAATAACAACGGCTACAATAACTACGGCCCGGCCAATGACCCCGCTAATATTACCATAAGCTACAAATAACTCCGGCTTTCCTTTGTGCCCGTAGTTATTTTACTAACACCGGGATGGTGTAAATTATTCACCCGCTAATAGTAAGTTCGCTATCAAACAGAAAATATTTTCCCCGTTATTAATGACTTCGTAAAAAAAGTTACTAATCGTAAAAACCCGCTAATGTTACCGGCCAATAGGAAAAGAGTTTACTTTTTATAAATATTGAGCGTCGTGTTGACACTGATTTAGGTAAACAACAACAACAACATCACAACGCATGTTCCATGTTGAAAATTAAGTTTACAAAGGTGAGCAATTGTAGAATTTGGAGGTGAGGTATTTCAATTAAAAATGCTGTAAAACCGAAACGGGTGGGAGACGCTTCCCAGTTGCCTGGGATATGGGGCATAGTTGAAATATTAACAGAAACAGGAATGCATTTGGAAAATCATTGCAGGGAATTTTTTTCAGGTCTCCTGATATGTTCGGATTTGGACACATTTTCTTCAGAAAATCAGGACCGCGGCTTGAATTTAAATGTCTAATGGTTTCGGAATGATATGTACAGTCAAATATTCAGTTCCGGCATTCAATCAGTTCCGGCACATTTGAGTTATAAATCGAAAATGTGTTAAATCATCATGATCTAGCAGCATTTCTCTTGTTTAGACTTGTTGACCAGTTTTTAATTCAAGATTGTGAACTTGTTCCGGAACTGATTGAATGCCGAAACTGATTAATTGTCTGTATTTTGGTACGGTAGGACATAATTTGCATGGAGCCATGTTCATGTAGCACCGAAACAACAACAAAAAAATTGTAGTGCAACAGTTTTTATTTTTTCAGAGCAATTAAGTTCGCAGGCAGGCGTTAGTTCAGAAAACGCCTCTGAAACTGTCCCCTGAGCCCTAAAGAAAAAAGTTAGATTTTTGTTGTGTAAAAGTTGAGATGGGATCAGTGTAAATATTAATATTGTGGTTATTTTGGTTAACTTGGGCACCTTTTTGTTACTGTTTATAAACATTTACAGCAATTAAGGATGTCCTAACAAAGGGAGGTAAATCACTAAAATCGAAGAGAAGAAAAACATAAATTTGATACAGTATTATGTATTAATTACATTTATGATTTTATCGCTGTCTTAAACATTACACATTTTATATTTAAATGTGACTATTATTTACTGTTAAAATATAAATACAAGCTATTTAAGATACATTTATATTACAAAACAAATAAAATATTTGAAGAATACTATCAACATTTAGAGTATACTGGCTTTACAAATATTTCACTCTTTCAATTCACAGATTTGGGGTTGTGTGCAAAATGAGATGGCATTCTTCCATACTTCACTTGATGCTTCGGAAATACCAAAAAATGAGTAATCTATTAGAAAATATACACATGATAATGGTCACTGTTTAATTTGGACCAGCCAGGATAGTTGTGATGGTTACGGCCAGATTCATGTTTCGGGGCAAACAAATCAAAACATCAGTTCACAGTCTTATAAATTTCTTACACTGTTCAAAGCATCTGAGCGAAGAAATGCATGTGTCCCATTTGTGCCATGAGAAAAAGTGTATCACATATGAACATTTGTCATGTGAGTAAAACAATAAATAATCATAGGATTAAATGTAAAAATGAAGGTTATTGTTATGGTCACTTTGCACATTCAAACTGTTTATTTTGAGGTAAGATCAAGTTAATACGGATCCAGTTATTGTTATGCATAGTAATTTTGCATAATAATATTCCAGTTGTTGTTGTTCTTTGAAGTTGTATAAAAATTAATTTTGATTTATCGCATACGGGTGTTCTTCTATTAAATCAGTGTCATCTGCATATGCTGATTGAGAAATAATAGCGCAATGTGATCTTCTTTTGTGCTTTAAATATAAAAATGTCTTGTATTTAAATGACTTTTTCTTTTAAAATGGTATTAAATAAAAAATAATTTCTCCTTTTTGTCAGTATTGATTGCATAATGATATAGCGGGTCACTACTTGTTACAGGCAAGCCTAGTTTTTGCTCAACTTTAAGCAGTGTCATGCCACAACCAACACTTGCTGCAATTGTTGCAGAATGGCACAGTCCGCTGAATTTGGGACTCCAAACAGTGTTTTTGGGTTCGAATGAAAAAACACGATTGTGAAAACGTTCGCACTGATTTGTTGATTTCAGTTGACATAGATCTTTGAGAATGACTGCCGGACCACAGTATTTCGTAAGAACTGATTTAATTTTAGAAATGTCCAAATCAGGTAGTGAAAGGTACTTTCCATAGGGCAAGTAATTCAGCTTACAAGTAAAACATTTCAGGTGAGCTTTGCAGACTAAATAGTGCTTGCTACAGTAAATATGTTTTCCTTGAAAACATTGCAAAATATTTCAATTGACATTATGTGCTTTTTGTGAAAACACTACATTGTTTCTGGAGCTATTTTTCAGTAGTGTTAGTTCTAGTTGAACCCGTACTCATATACTGGATGCTAATTTTACTGCTAAGAATTTTTTATTTTGCCCTTGCGGAAGTTTACTGAGTTTTATTGCTTTTAAAGCGGCATTACTTCAATTTAACCCGCTCTTGTATGAAATATTACATGTATTTGGAACTATAGGCACAAATTTACAGCATTAGTTCGGGCTAATAAAATTTTAAATAACTAAAATAAATATGGTCCGTGCGACTAAAGGCGAAAGTAGGATTTCCGAAACGTCACAGAAATCGAGATCGCGCATGAAGTGGTCTCTTCGTTGTTGCTAAATATAGCTCCATTATATTTAGCTTTTTAAAAGTTCGTTCACTGTAATTTAACAATTTCATTGAAAATCCCGTCTATAAGAAAGAATTCGATCGGACCCTTTGTGTTCTGTTAGAGTGTTTATATATTAGAGTCTATATGGGCAAATATGATATTTCAATAGTATATTCTTTCATAAGTTTAGGGCTGGGGCTTTAAATGTTTGTTCATATTTCTATGATTATGAACAAAACACTTGTAGTGGTTAATTTGTGTGTTCCTTGCACAGTTCACCTCCTTTAAAGCTTTTGCGATTTGCAAAGATGCATCAGTGGTAACTGAGCGTATCTTCAATATGTTACACGATGACCTGATTGCTGACTTTATAAATGTTGCCTCAGTTCTGCCGATTGAGACATCATCATCATAGGATTTCTTGCATAGAGCATGGCTGTGGGCACATGTTGGTTTGGAATATAATTTTTTTGCTGTGGAAATGGCCAGAGGCAAGTGTCTTGTAGTTGTCTGTTCAATGAGAGGTGCGAAACTCTGGCTAGATGTTTTACAGCCTGATTTTGGTCTACTTGTATATCCCACATCGAATTCTACTGCTGTACCCGACATAGGACATAGCGGCAAAAGACTGGATGCGCTGCACATATTGTTGGTTTTGTAGCATTTGCTCACGACGGATGTTTTCTATGTTGTCAGATAAATTGTTGAGGTTTCGTTGTAAGGCGTGCTTGTCTGGTGCCCTGATATTCAATTCATTTGAAGGTCTCAATACATTTGATTCATTTCGCACACTGTTGCACTTTTTTTTCAAGCTCACAATAAAGTTCTCATTTTCACCCACACTTTCAGGTTGCTGTACAACTGGTGAGCTGCTTTTCCTTGTATGTAATAATTAGTGTTTACAGCATGCATAGCCAATGTAACTATGTAGAAAATAGTGCAAAGCTGCAAATATTGGTCCTGTTATTGAGGTGGTCTTAATGTGAGGGGTTTTACTCTAACTTAAAAACAGACAGTTATGTACCAACTGATCTGTGATGTTCAACCTTCGTTATTATTAAAACAAATAAAATTGATTTTTTTAATTAAACTTTCAATTTTTCTTGTATTCTAGCATATCCCCCATTACCAGTGACTGCAGCACCATCAAAACATGTGACCAGGGTGTTGGACAGGTCAGTAGAGACAAATGCTCCCTTCAAAACCACTACCATACCTTCTCCGTCTGGTGCAGATAAGCAAACAATACAACAGAATCTAAACAGAAACTGCCATTTGATAAGTAAAAACAAACAGTGTATTAAGAGCCCTGGTCTAGTCATATATAAAGTTATAGAATCATAAGAATTTCAAAAACTCTAGTCTGTAAACTGCTGGGAAGTTCAATAAACAGTAATCATTATTATTATTATTATTATATCGAGCTCTAGCTCGGGTCGCGAAGCGACCCGAGCGTTAAGCTCGTCTTAAGGTCGCAGGAATGCCCATTCACTAACGAAAAAAAAACTTTGCCCTTCCGTTTGCTCTGGTTTCCGGTTGTGCACAGCATAAGGCAATGTAAACACGGGAAAAAAACTGACCGGTAAAAACTTACGGCAAAGTATTGTTTTTACAAATTTTGTTATTGGCTTTATTTTTGTAAATTGCTAATTGCAAAATATCTTTAAAAATTAAAACTTATTATTCGGTAGCATTGTTTTCGGACTAGCATTTTGGAAAGCTAAATAACTAAATCGTCAGTTAGAGAGTAGGTTGTCGTTCGTTGTAACCAATAGCAATACTAGCAATCGGCCATTTTTAGAAACTAAACTGAAGAAATCAAGTTGAAAACTACTGAATGGTAGCTTGTCAGTGGATTATTTGGCCTTTAAATTCAAAGGAGCTTAAGGCCCAGCGACGGAACAATCAGATGCATGGAGTTTTTCTTGAAAACAAGATGTAAGGCTGGTGGGAACCAACTTTTATGTGAAGCTGAATTGTGAACTGGACCTCAGTCACATTGTGAGACACACTGAGCTTAGGCTTAGCGTAGACCAGCGCCACAATTCAGTTTTGTATAAGAGTTTTTTGTCACTGGTCATGTTCGTCATTCAGACATGTGAGCTCACGGCAGTCGAAGATATTGTTTGTGAGAGTACTGAACACGAGGTAGATCTATGAGATTTCTTTTATTTATTCTTATAAAACACATGGAATAAGAGCAAATCTAATCCACAGGGGCGTTGAAGACTGACTCTGTTTTCAAAAAAAAAAGAATCTGGCCCCTTCCCCCTAAAAAATGAGGGTCTACACTGGGTCTACACTGCATAAACATAATGTTTATTGTTTTGGTTGATAGATTTGGATCGTTATCAGTCTTTTCCCACCAAATTTATGATCAAATACCATGGAATTGGTATATGGATTACAGTCAATACGCCACAAACAAGTCAAATGAACCACACTTTATTTTGAAAAAGCTCAAATAGGCCTCAAAAATAGGCCACATTTTTATTTTATTTATAAAGTTTTTAGTATCACTGTGTTAATATGTTCTATGTCAGTTTATGATGTTTTATAAAATATTTTTCATGAACAAGTTGCTTCATAGATTGGACATTTTGTACAAAGCAACATGTCCTTTTTCCGGATTTTTGTCCAAGACTATCATGACTAAACAGGTGGGAAAACAATTAACAAAATGTTGCAACAAAAGAAAAGACATCATTTATATGTCAATATGCTCTTTTGATCAATGACCTACAAAAGTCACTAGGTCTACACTAGCACAGAATCAAATATTGATGGTTGCAACATAAGCTGTGTATTTTGCATTGTCCAACATGGAAATTGGTTTAGAAATAAATTTATTTATTTATTAAATATAACACCTTTGATTGCATTAGCACCTCTCACTTTTACTGCAAGTGTTGTAAATTTTGTATAATAGACTTACAAGTACTGCCTGAATTGACTTGTGGCCTATTTGACATGGTACCTCCAGAAACAATTTTTTTTTAATTTTTGGCCAAATACATGACAGATTGTCCTAAATGTATGAAATTTCAGGTTTTATAAATTGCATAGACAATAATTTTCTCAAAGTAACTACTGAGTATTACCTTTTTAATGTTAATACACAGTAATATGAGATTTTAAATAAAAGAGAAATTTACCCTTTTACTCTACAGACATGTCTTTTTACCAGTGTGAGACCGGTGTAGATTCAGATTAGCTGGCACATCTAATCAGGATCTGCACTGTTCACTTTTTGGTCAGAAATAACATATAATGATTTAAACAAGTGAACATTGCAGATCCTGATCAGACATCATGGATGTGCTGGCTGATCTGAATCTACACAGTTTTTCCATGCCATAAAGGTGTTTACATGGAGGAAAGGGTTAATCTCCAATTTATTATCATCAGTTGGGACCAAAAAGTTTGACCAGAAAGCAGAATACATGTGTACCAAGAATAGCATCAAATATCAAGTTAATGCTCATTTTGGGAATTAAAAGTGTTCTATTATTACCATATTTTCTGTCATGTGCACATTTCAACATGATTTCATAATCAAAATATGTATGTGAGGAACATGTTTAATCAAATACACTATTTACAAGGTGTCTGTTTTGTTTTGTTTTATTTTTGCAAATTTTGTTAAATATTCATGGTGTCACTAAATTTGCTCAGCATTAAAAATTTGTGGTTTAGAAAATAAAAATAAATCAAAGCTTTCATAATCATTTAAATTGTTGAAAAAAAAGTAGATTGTTGTGAAGAGAAAGAAAAACATTTCTTGCCATGTCAGTGGGTTTTTGGCCTCTTTAAATACATGTAAAAATCTGAATATACCGATACTTTGATCTGCTTAAGCTGGACTTTAACACAGAAAACTGGAAATTGCACTCATAATAAAAACAATGATTTTTTTCTTTTGTATGTTTATGTTTTAGCAATGTTACAGAAAAGAAGTTTACATTTTTTTATATATGGTACTTTTTAAAGAGAAATTTACCTATTTTAAAGTTGTTATGCCTAAATTTCTGCAATGAAAAATACAAAATCAAGAAAATATCAACTGGAATGAGCTTCAGAATTTGAAATTCACATTTTCCAGTATATATATTACATTTTATAAAATACTTACCAGACAGAGGTCCAAAAGTGGTTATGAATAATGGCATTTTATATTGCTAATTGATGTGTTCATGGGTTTACATTTTTTTGCAAACAATCTCTTAAAATTGTTATTATACATTTTAAAAAATAGACCAACAACATTTTTAATGCATGATTTGATTGGCAACTGCAATTCATTTATGTAATGAAAATAGATATAAAGAAGCATTTTGTTTCAAATCAGTTACTATAACCTGTAAAGGAGTTTTACATATGGATAATCAGACTACATGACATTGTACATGTTTATGTTTAATTGATTGAGATTATTTCATCTATTTTGGCCCAATAGCTGAACTATTTTTCAACTTAAATAAGTAATTCTATCATGCACATTTAAGTAACTTGGCTCAAATATGTACCTTATTGTCACCAAATATGTACCATATTGTCACAATATTTTTCACACGGCATCTATAGCTTCAAATTACTGTTGTTAATAACTGAAAATTCCTATGGCATTGTCATTCCTGGAGATACATGTATATTAAAACAGTACTTTTTAGGTCTATATTATAACTTTATTCATATACATGCATATATATTTTTGTGAATAGCATGGAACAATTTTGTGCAATTGCAAGTTACAAAATGCAAGTGTAATCAAGGTAACATTTTAAAAAATAAAAAAAAATAAAATTTATTTTTCAGACAATAATATATTAATTTTCATGCACATGTGACAATGTAATATTTTCATGTATCATTGATGAAGAATTTATCAATATTCAATATTGCATTAATTGAGGTAATGGAACACATTTGGGTTGTAAATTTAAGCAAGTAGCCTTTGTGTTTACACACTAAAAACCCAAATGTTTAGTAAAAGTCAGATCGCCAGTTGTCCAGCTGAATTAAGTTGATGTAGACTTAAATTCTTTCCAAAAATCACATAATTTTATCGTGCATGAGTAGGCTAACAAATGTTAGAAACAAATTATTTTTTAATATAAATCATTATTTGAGATGAATAAAGCTAGAGCTCGATAAGAGGCAGTGCCTTAGTTCATATTATAATTTAATTTACTTAATTTGACTTTAATGACCAGTGTTGGAATCGATTTGTGGAAGTAAGAGAAAGTAATTAATTGGTAAATATAACGTTATTAGTCTTGGTCCACGTCTTTCAGATTGCAACACTATTTTGCAGGCACCTGTTTTTTTTTCATGCCAGAGTTGGGCGGTAAATACCAGCCCTGGTATTTACCGGTGGTATTTACCGGTATTTACCGTCCTGGAAAATACTCCCCAAAGTGGCAAATACTGGAAAATACTGGCAAATACTACTCAGATGAGTTTTCTTGGCTTAAAATACACAATGTACTGCAGAAATCTTAACTTAGTTGACTGTTATTAATGTATAATCATAAAAATTATTAAATTGCTCAGATATTTTAATTAAATTTCATATCAGGTGATGACTTTAAGCACTTACAGTAAAAATAAATCTTAAAGAACTTTCTTTTTTTACTTAGAAAAAAAATTACAGCAGATGACAAATTAATGCTGATCCACCTGTTCACATGGCTGTGGCACTTAACAAGCAAGGCCATAAGGTATAGACTATTAAAACAACATGTTTCATACATGGAGTTGTAATAGCCAGCGGCAACAAAGGCAACAGTAGAGTGTCATAAATAACCTATAGGATTCTTCTAGGTGCAAGTAAATGGTTGTGTATTTGTATAACTGCAGAATGCTGCCAAACCGGTGTTCTGTTACAGATATCTTAGGGGGAAAGAAGAGATTGACTGGTAGACAGATCCTTCTTATGATCTAACCTTATTTGTAATTGTATTCATGTATATTTATTTAAGTTGTGTACATTACTTGTTTATAATTAAAATTAACCCTCTTAAATGCTGAATCCATTATTGTTATTAATTGAATTTTGAAGTTATCCAAATGCTGACTATAAGGAATACATTGTATTGCATAAATTCCATGGGTAGTCAATTTAAATAACCACTTTTTCAGTACTTTAATATTTATTTATTATGGATAACTGATAAAAGTGTTAAACTTAATTATAAATATAATGGCAGTTGATGTGTAAACTTAAATTATATATATATATATGATTCTGATAATAGGTATATTTGTATAATTTCAAGACTTGTATAAATTCAAGACTGGTCAATTCAATCGACCAGTATTTGCCAGTAATTACCAGTATTTGCCGGTAAATACCAGTAAATACTGCCGGCATGGAAAATACTCACATTTGCGGGCATTTTGCGAACTCTGTTTCATGCAGCAGTCAATTAAAGAACGGCTGTTTGGTTTTCCTCCTTAAATGCAGGTTTGCAATGAAGAGAGTTTATGTAATAAGTTAGAATTTTCTTTCATTCTGTTTCAGACAACAAGTGAAGCCAAAGCCTGAATTCAAAGTAACACAAGGAATAGAACTGTTATTTCCCCTTTAGAGAACACCAGGATATTCAACAGTCACATAACTGTATTGTAGGCTGTTTTCATCAGTAACTTGACTGTATGTTTATATTCAACAGTAACATAACTGTATTGTAGGCTGTTTTCATCAGTAACTTGACTGTATTGTTTATATTCAAGAGTTACTTAACTGTATTGTAGGCTGTTTTCATCAGTAACTTGACTGTATTTTTATTATCCCCCGCCGATGAAATCGGGAGGGGGATATTGTTTTGGCGTTGTCCGTCCGTCACGGTGTCACGTCGTCACGCTGTCTGTCCGAATTTCATTTCCGAACTATTTCTCCGCAACCACCGGATGGATTTCAACGAAACTTTGTGGGAACCATCAGTACCAAGAGGAGATGCGCATATCGTTGTCTTGTTCCGGTCAGACCATTTAACACAGAGTTATGGCCCTTTGATAACCTATGCATTATGTATAAAGAGCAGTATTCGTTTCCGCGCTATTTCTCTGCAACTACTGAATGGATTTCAATGAAACTTGCTGGAAACCATCTATACCAAGAGAAGATGCGCATATCGTCGTCTTGTTTCGGTCAGACCATTTAGCACAGAGTTATTGCCCTTTGATTACTTATGCATTATGCATATATAGCAGTATTCGTTTCCGCGCTATTTCTTTGTAACTAGCAGATGGGTTTCAATGAATCTTTCTGAGAACCATCAATACCGAGAGGAGATGCGCATGTTGTCGTCTTGTTCTGGTCAGACTGTTGAACACAGAGTTATGGCCCTTCGATACATTATGCATTATGCATACAGAGAAGTATTCGTTTCCGTGCTTTTTCTTTGCAACTATTGGATGGATTTCAATGAAACTTTCTGGAAACCATCTATACCAAGAGGAAATGCGCATATCATAGTCTTGTTCCCGTCAGACTATTTAACACAGAGTTATGGCCCTTTGATAACTTATGAATTATGCATATAGAGCAGTATTCGTTTCTGCTATTTCTCTGCAACTACCAGATGGATTTCAATTAATCTTTCTGAGAACCATCAATACCAAGAAGAGATGGACATATTGTGGTCTTGTTCCAGTCAGACTGTTTAACACAGAGTTATGGCCCTTTGATAACTTATGCCTTATGCACATAGAGCAGTTTTTTGTTTCCGGGCTAATTCTCTGCAACAACTGAATGGAATTCAATGAAACTTTCTTGAAACCATCAATACCGAGAGGAGATATTAATATTGTCGTCTTGTTCGTCTTGTTCCTGTCAGACGGTTTAACACAGAGTTATGGCCCTTTGATAACTTATGCATTATGCATATACAGCAGTGTTTGTTTCGACGCTATTTCTCTGCAACTACTAGATGGATTTCAATGAATTTTTCTGGAAACCTTTAATACAAGCAGGAGATGTGCATATTGTCATCTTGTTTCAGTCAGACCTTTTAACATAGAATTATGGCCCTTTGATAAGTTATGCATTTTGCATGTAGAGCAGTATTTGTTTCCTTGCTATTTCTTAGCAGGAAACTATGGAAACCATCAATACCAAGACAAGTTGCCCATATTGTTGTCTTGTTCTAGTGTGACCGATTAACACAGAGTTATGGCCCTTTGATAAGTTATGCACTATGCATATAGAGTAGTATTCCATCAAAGGTGATGTTGACCTAAAGAATTTGACATCTTCATGAGCGTGTTGTCATAAGCAATATAATTTGAAAGTTTGATGTAAAAATATTAAGAAATGACAAAGTTATAGCCAACATTAAGTTTTCGTGTAAAAATCCAAGTACAAAAGTGGGCATAACTCCATCAAATGTGACCTTGACCTTGAGAATTTGGCATCATCTTGAGCGTGTTGTCATCAGCAATATAGTTTGAAAGTTTGATGAAAAAATATTTAGAAATGACAAAGTTATAGCCAATGTTAAGTTTTTGTATCTAAATTCAAGTAGAAAAAGGGGCATAACTCCATCAAATGTGACCTTGACCTTGAGAATTTGGCATCATCTCGAGGGTGTTGTCATAAGCAATATAATTTTAAAGTTGGATAAAGAAATATTAGGAAAAGGCAACGTTATAGCCAACGTTGTGTTTTCGTGACGGACCGCCGGACCGCCAGACGGACAAAACGGTCCCTATGTATCGCCATTTCGTCGAAAGGGCGACACAAAAAGTGTCCACAGACAGATGGACAAAGAACAAACATAAAACATCCTGTCTTCTGACAGGCCACTAAAATGCTGAACTATGAACTTGGCAAGAACTTTCAACACAAGTAACTGTCCTGGTTTACCTTTCCGTTAAACGCACGACTAAGCTGTCTTCGATCTTAAGTAAAGTAAAAAAACTTGTATAGATTTCTTTTATTGGAATATCTAAACTATTTTAACTGTAACTTAACATAATCATCAAAACAACAATCTTAATAATACAGCTCATACAATGAAAGTTTTGCATATGTATTTATTATTTTAATTTACTTACCAGGATCCTTTGTATTTACCAGACAATCAATTTACCAGACAAGATTTATATCTAGTCTAGATTCTGAAGCTTAAAATTTTGTCGAGGTAGGGCCGACAAGATATACTTTATATTTTACGATTTTATTGAAGTTTATGGTATGTCTCAATGAAATTAGGTGGCCTGCAAAAATTATTTTATTGCGAAGCCTGAAAAAATAAGGGAGATAACTCTTATATAGAAATATAAGTTAACTTTAAAATATTTAGATATAGTGACGAGTTGCATTGATATCAGTCCAAATTTTAGTATCAACATTAGTTTTTATATGATCTAGCAACCATTATTTATTTAAGATGTATTATTAGCACATAATATTGGACTAATATGTAATTTATGACATTTTTGTTGGTAAAATATACAAAGAAAACAGAATTATTTACGATTTTACCGATTTTATGAGTTAAGAAAATTATCTGTTCATATCACTTGTAAATCTTTATACAGATATTTCACATAACTCTTCTAAACATTGATTTAGATGTTTTAGAAGACATTTTATATTGAAGAATATGCGTTATTGTTGATATAACCTTAAAATTGTGTATACAATTACCCCACCCACACCATTATAGCAAGTATTCTTTTAATAAAACCTTTAATGGATAATCAACACATTTGATGTTAGTTTATTTTGTTATTTATATTGCATATAGAGTAAGATCTGCTTCAATTGAAGAAGCAAACCGGAAAGGAAATGCTTTGTTAAATACCAAATAAAAAGAGTTAATTCAAGAAAATATAATAATATTTTCTAATATGAAAATTTGATGACACATTTTGTCAAAGTTCAGATGTCTCCAATAGATCTGTTTTATTCTTACTTTACATGTTTTAATGTATTCTACATCTTGGAAATAATCCCCCATACTCACAAAAGGCAATCCTTAAATAACAGCATCAACACATTTGTATTATACTATGATTTGAACATCCTAACAAGTTATGCAAATGAGAGTGCCTGTTGTATTTTTTGTAAAGTCACATAATGACGTATACCAGCACAATGGTAAAAGCCAGTTTATTAACTGAATACAGATAGTAACTAATTTCTTGAAAAAAAGTGAAGTAATTTAACATTAGATAAATATTACTGTTATTTTGAAACACATGTTTGATGAAGATTTTTCAGATGTTTTGTCTTAAGTTAACTTTTGCTAAATTACAGGAAAATTTGGGGTATGTATCTTTAAATAATGAAATACAATGAGATCTGGCAAACTTAACTTCTTTTCCTTCAGGAAACAGTTTTCAACTTCCTTACATATGGTTTCATTGACAAATGATAAGTTCCCATATTGAGGTTTGCATTAATCTTAGAATGAGTCTGGGTAATTTTGTTTCATATTGAAAGGTGCCGCAACATTTAAGAAGCTAGGCATAGCTTTATAAAAGTCTATACAAATGTTCTCACCTCATCATGCGAAAACGGAAGTAAAATTACAATCTTGTGGTTGTAAGTAAAACATAATATTGTATTGCCTGTAAATGTTTTCATTTTTACATATTACTAGCTTAAACTAGTAAAGGAAGAGTAAAATCCCAAATATCGCAAGTCTTTTAAGGATAGTAAGTAAAGTAGTTTTCCTGTATATGTCAAAATATACATGTATATATTGTTCGAGCTTAGAGAAATAGGACTGCTTATGTAAAATGGAGAAACAGTCACTTCTGGATGCTAGCGTTGCCCCAGTTTGGAACAAGGGAGTCTTAAAAACGCTAGCAGAGACATTAAAATATGACACGGTCTTGCTTCCTACACCACAGAATAGAATAGTGTAAGCACCTTCTTGACGCCAGTGTATTTGCCATGAAACGTATGGTAACACTATCCAGAGGTTTTAGAATGGTTACTACCCAGTTCTATGTTATAGCACCCGCTTTTAAAGAAAGGTAAAACATATTTGAAAGTTGTTCTTAGTCTAGACTTATAGAAAAGAAAACAAAACTATTTAATTAATTAGGCAGTTATACTCTTTCTTAAGTCTAACTAGAGATATGTCCATATGACAGAGATGCCCCCCCCCCACCCTCAGTTGTCATTGTGAAACACGCCAATATTGTGCTCAAAGTACATATAATGGTGAAAACTTTCAGGGAAAAATGCCTTTAAAGTTTCATGACTGTCACTGATAATTTTGGACTTACGACACACGATTACACACTGAATGCATTATATTGAAATGCATAAGGGGTCATAACTAAGGTTTTATTAGGTGTGGCCCAAAAACAAAACCCCGGAGGCACAACTACACATGATTGTCAACATGCCTGTAAAGTTTCATGACTGCGACTCTCATACTTTGGAATTACTTACAACAAGATTACTTGCTGAAAGCATTTTATTGAAATGCATAAGTAACATCACTCTGGTCTTAACAGGCGTGGCCCAAAACAAAACCCCAGGTGCAGAATTAAACATGATGGTCAACATGCCTGTTAAGTTTCAGTTTTGTGGCTCTCATACTTTTTGACTATTTGCGACACAGGTTTCGTAAGTACGGAGGGACAGATGGACAAGGGCATCCTATAAGGCCCCTCCTCGTTCAAAGTGGAAGCGTAAAAAGGATGCAGGATCCAAGAATAAGAATAAGGTAACCCTATGAAGGAATCTGGACCCTTTGTTCTGATGACAATGCCTTCCCTACTAGGATTCTCAACCCTATTATTAGAGTTAATAGGCTACTTGTAATATTGTTAAAGAATAATATCTTTCAGACCCAGGCCCTCACTCCATTACAAAGGTAGTGCTAGTATTCAGAAATGACTGCAACAGTTTGACAGGAGCTGGAATAAGTTTAAAATACTGTTACCAACTTCAAACTGATAGTATAACCTATAGGACCTATTATTTTCATATCTATGTTCTTGGTCCCTGGACAATGTTAGGTTTATGAATACTTTTTTGTTTGATCTACTATGCTATTCTAGATGCAATCCTACCCAAAGAAGGGAGTACATATACTACCATGAATGGCTTCAGATTGCCTTTCAGTCAATTTCAATGAATATTTAAAACCAACTTGCTACTACAACGTTTTTATTCGGGCTCAGAAGGGGTTTAGCATTTTTTTTCTAGGTGACACTTCCTTTTCACGAAGACTAAGGCCATATTTAAAGCAAAGCAACTGTTGAGACAATAACTGGTTACAGAAACACATAGTCTCCATGAGGTTCAACAGTTTCAAGCTTAGTATTATTAAAACCAGTTCCATGTGAATGAAAATGAATTCATTGTTTCAAGCCAAAAAAAAGAATGATCAAGATGAAGCTGTAATAATTAAACATAACAAACCATAGATATGAAGGTATTTTTGGTTTTTCACTTATTGTAATACTCTTGAGACTTCTGTCCAAATGGAACCATCCTTATTTATTGGAAGTACTACCCGTAGATGGACCCAGACCTTACTCTTAGACTGTCGTTCAAAAGCTTGAAAATTTTGTCAAGGACAAGTGCGAGTATGTCTGACAATAGTTTAAGTGTAGCACTGGCCACAAGCATATTTATTTATACTTTCTGGTGAATAAAAATAGTTATAAAAAATATTTATTTATAGCCATAACAAACATGTATTAAAGACTCCCATGTGCTATTTCAAATGAGCTCTAAAGCAGAAGCAGTCAATAGAACACTCTAAAATATTATTTAGGTTATTTCCAAAATAATCTTTCAACCAAACATTAACTAAAAAATTAGTTTGATGTCGTCATACTATCACTGCTCATTTACTTGTATTTGTTTTTTATTAACATTTTTTTTTAATTTCGTGTGCATTGATTGCACTTAGAAAGTAGAAAAAATAAATGAGTTTTAACACACAAATTGTTTAACTCAACATGTATGAATGATTTAATAGAACGATTAATACAACTAATGAAGAACAATATTTCAAACTGCCACAAAACGGTCAGAGAGCAGAAATTGTTTATTTGTTTAAGTTTTGGAAGTTGAAGAATACCCATAACTCCTCAGTGACTTGACTTATGTAATCTTGCTTGTAACCATACATAGCTGAGGTCTTATTGTCCCCTTAAACAGTCGGACGAATTTTAGTGATAGTAAATATAGGTATTGTTTGGTATAGATGTAACTTGTTAAATATTTCCAGTTGAAGGGCATAACTCAAGAGTGACAAGAGCAATCTGACTGGCTATCAAACTTGTCTAAGATATAATGTACATACGTGTTCTTACTAAGTTTGATGAGGATTGTCATTTTAATTAAGAAAGCATCCATTGCTTATTTGATTTCAAAAATGGCAATGAAATATCAATGAATCCAACGCCATTGCTGCAATCTAGAATATCTTGTTTAGATATTAGCAGACATAATGTGCCGAATAAACACTATTTTTTTTATCTGATCAGGAAACAATTACGTCATATCGTACAGGCACTTTTTGCTTTCATGTAAATACAGACAACATCGCAGTCAGGTAATTGATATGTAAAATAATATTTTTACTAACATGCTCTTTTGTTTACAACGGCATTACATGATGCTGTCATGCTGGAAATTCATTGTAACTTCGCATGCGTCAATCTTAAAGGGAGATGTGCAGGGTCAAGAAGGTGTACTCGGTAAAATCGTAAACAGATCGACCTATGTAACACTTAAGTGTACTTTTCATTAAACTCGACATTTCCAACCCTCCAGGAGGAAGTTTTCGGTTAATTTTACCATTTTACCTGACCTGAAAACAATCCGCTGAAGAAATCCCTATACAAAAATACATTCTATATTTACCGATCATTCTATATTTAGCTCATTGCTGACCTTACTATTCGTGGTGGCCCAGGCATTTTAAAACAAATGGCGACGTCTATAATCGGCTAGGTACACTGAATGCATATTTTGGTAATGTATAAAACCCAGATCAAGTCTTGGACCGTGAACTGTGTTTTATACATTGATATTTTGGTTCAAGTGATAACGTGGCAATCCCAAAAACCACAGCGGCTTTATGCGGGAAATACAAAAATAGCTAATCTATGCACGTCGCATAGGATTGGAAACACCATTTAAATATCTTTTTTTTATAAAATACTGGTTTGAAATATTTCAGTTGTTAATCAAATTTGAGCTTCAAATAATGATATTTAACTGATTAATAACCCTTTTCGCAAATCTGTCCCATTCATCAATCCTGCACATCTCCCTTTAAAGAATCTAAAGTATGCTTTTCGATATCTTATTAAATTACAAAACCAGTCAATTGCTTGGTTTTTGTGCAGGTATTTAGTAAGTAATACAGCACAGACGGAACCACTATCATGAATTAATGATGTAACAATATTTACTTGTTATTTTCAATAATTTTTACCCATTTAGGACCTTACTTGTGCATTCATTTCTATTTATAGCAACAATGTTGGGTTTTCCAATTGTAAAAGATGAGGCTCAATCGGAAAAAGGTCGCTTTGTGAATGTTTATAGCAGAAATTTAAAAAATTAAAAATGAAAACTTTAAATTATATATTGAAACTCTTTGTACAGTAAATTGAGCTTTCTTTTCCAGTTTTTCTGCTGTCATACTGCATTCATTTCAAGCCTCTTTTCATAGAATAAAACTGTATTTTTCAGTATCAAATAATCATGCTTTTGTAAAAAAAGAACTGACAATAATTCAGTTCAAGTTTTTAATTGTTTAAGATGTAAAATACAGAAGTTAGGAAGCCAAATCATTTTGTCCGGTAATATGTATGATCCCAGTATATGTACTGTCATTTTTTTAAATACTTTTATGAAAAATCAATACCGACTCGTAATACAAACCTAAAAAATTTAGTACCTCATGAATAATAATTAATTTCCAGTGGCTAAAGTATGTAAGTATTCTTACCTAAATTTTTTATTTTGACGTAAATTTTGTATTCATTCCCATGCTTTGCTATTTTTCTTTTTTGAAGATCTTGGGTATTTGTGTACGTTGATGGAACGTACCCATCAGTTGAAGGTTCCACAAGTTCTATTTCACTTTCCTTTATTTCCCCTAGCTGGGCAAGCGCCCTTACCCAGTGTTCTTTAGAAGAGTCTCGTGGCACCTTTAATAAAAAGGTGCTTGTAGGCCCATTTTCACCATCTATTATTTTTCTTAACAACTTGTTGTTCCTGGCCACAAATCTGACAGATAATTCCTGAAATAATTTTAAGAAGAAACAAGCCAATTATAAACCAAAACACCCGACACAATTGGCTAGTAATCTACATAAAAATCCTTTGGACAAGATTTGTCAAATTAAGGGAAATGTCCACAAAACTTCCCTCTATTTTTCCTTTGTGAATACTAAATGCATGTTTCCAATATGTTGAGATAGTTATGAACAAAGCAATGCTAACATACAATGTTGACACAGACTCATTTGATGTCACCTACAAGAGTTGTCACAAAATTGACACATGTCACAAAACTGTTATTTGTTCCCTATGGGTACCAACAAAAAGAAGTGAAAATAAATATGACATTCCACAGTTTGAAAATAGATATATCACTTTGATTTCACTAGAAAATTCTCTTAACATATTTCATTGTAAACATAAAATAAACATGTATTCTATTATTAAGGAAAACTTCCCATTCCTGTACTCCGGACGCATTTATAGTCAAGGTTTTAAGTTAAACATCATTTTTGTGGGTTCTTACCATTATGGTTTTCAATATTCTCAAGCTTAATTCTGTATTTCATGGTGGTTTTGAATTTGTAAAGGATGTATACACCAAAGCAAGAAATTAAGTACAACAAAAATCAAAAATCATCAACTCAGTTTGTCTAACATACTAGTACTTACTAGAGTTTCTGGTAAGTTTTTTTTCTTCTTAAGCAGGGTTTGTTTGCTTTTCAGTCTTTACAAACTTTCTGCTGCTCCTGAAAAATTAAAAACCACAAAACTTGACAAAAGGACATATGATGCTTTAGAAACAATTTAAGGTTTCTAAAATGCTACAAGCATTCATGTATCCAATTTCAAGTAATGAATATGTTATGTAACAATCTCATTTATTGTTGATGCTTTTCAATGCATATTTGTTTGATTCTTTAGACAAAAAAAAAAGAAATTTAAATTGATCAATACCACAGGTTTAGCATCAACACTTTACTAGGACCCAATGATTGCATTTTTATCACAATGCTTACTCTTTCCATAAAACAACAACATTTACCAAATATAGCTATTTCCAAAAAAACAATTATCTTTTGTCAGGACAAACTCAGAAGACTCAAGGACTTTACCTGTCAAAAGAAAGGGCATAATTAAAAGCACAATGGTTTGTGAATATATAATGTACTATACAAGGGTGCAAGTTAAGAATTTATAAAAAAAACCCTGAAATTTCTGAAGATTGTTCAGTTTATATAAAGAAAATCAATCATTTTTAGACACAGAAAAACCTGAATTTCAGGCATATGCCTGGAAACTTTCACCCATGACTATACAATACCGTTACAATATATCTGCAGCTTTTAAAGATTGCTTCAGTACTCTGAACTATCACTGTTTGTAATTTAAGCGAGTGGCATTTGCTTTTAATATTAGCAAGTGCAAACACATATGTATTCCAATGTCCAAATGACAAATTAAGTATAACCTACTAGGGTTATCATTTATCAAGGTCATGTTAGGTAATCTGAAAGGGGGTCTGTACAAGATGATGCCCAAATGCGATGAAACTAGGTTTTTGTCATACACTTAACAACTTTTCTAAGTATACACCTGCGTACTAGGGCATTACTGGTTTGATAATTGAGCTATTGCTCTAAAACTTTCAATAAAACATGCAAGTAATACTAACTGATTTATTAGTAAAACATTATTCAAAATGACAGACAAATGACTGCTCACAATCATTTAGAATACTGACACCCACAGAAAACAAATTCAAAATATCAGTGAAAGACGCATATGACCACCTTCAGCGATGAACGGTTAACTCGTAAAAATATTGTTGAAGCGGATTTTTTTATTATGGGTGATTTGTTATACCGCTGTGGGCTGGTATGTCAATGCACAAGAGGATTGTAGCAGTTTTAATCCAATTGAACTTAAATCTTGCAGAATATCAGCGACAAGTCCTTGTTCCGGTTGTCATTCCACGTCTCCAAGCACAAAGGCGCATGCAGTAAATGCACGGTGGTGCACTGTGTCATCATTCGGCGAACACCAGACGTTTTCTTGAGGTGAACAACGTCAGAATATTTCCATGCTGCGCTAGAACTCCGGATCTAAATCTAATTGTAAATCTGTTGTGTGATCTTGGAAGAGGCGTACAAAACAGGAGGGAACAACCATGCAACTTGAAAATGGGCTTCTTCAGGAATGGGCTTAAGATTCCATAAAGGAGTCATTCAGCAATGTATTAGCTCAATGAGATTCAATGTGTCTTGCAGTTATACGCGCTGTTGGTGTCATACACTTTATTAACTGATGTGCATTTGTGTTATGTGGGTACCAGTACTCTAAATGACTGGGAGCAGTCAGTTGTCTGTCTTTTTGAAAACTGTTTTACTGATAAATGAGTAAGTATTTATTGCATGTTTGTTTGACAGTTTTGGAGCAATAGTTCAATTATCAAGCCAGTAATGCCTAGGTGTATACTTAGAAAAGTTGTTAAGTGTAACTATGACAAAATACAGTCAAGAGTTATGAAACTTGACCTGATAATTCCTATTGCAATGTCAGACTATTATGTAAGACTTCAACAAAGAACTTAAACAAAAAACTTCCTGAAATGTTAATGCTAAACGTACCCCACCTCCACTTGGTTAAAAAATAGTCTAATAGCTATCTCCTGCATAAAAAAATACTTGTAATCAACAAAAGCATATGCATTGAATTCATAAACTGTTCAACTTCATCTTGATGCAAAAAATATCTTTACAGAAAAACACCATACACTTACAACTCAGCTGAAGAAATTTTGGAATACAAATTTACAATATGTAAATATAGAAATAAGTAAAATAATGCGTTATTCTTAAGCATACATACCAGTCTTGGCAACTTTGGCAATTGGGGAACCACGATTGCAACAAAACTTATTGGTGTCCTCATTGACATTTGTCCCACAATTACCACAAAACATCTGAAATAAAATTTATTTCACTACACCATTTTCTTCATGATATGAACTTTTCTAAAGTTGTTACAAATATGAATCAATGTGCTAAAAGTGTTGAAAAACTGATGGCATTGCACGGGAACTGATCACAGTTGTTTGACTGTAATTGTGTAATGAGTTTAGTAATTGAAGTGTGACTGAGTTCCAGAATACTACGAGTATACTGAAGCAGCTGATAGTGAGATACACCTCGCCTTCTTGTTGTATATGATAAGATAGAGACCAATATCCTAGAGAACAATAATCTCCGCCAACAGCAAACCAAAATGTATGTAATGATAATCTCAGGCAACATATGACTAAAGTGAGAAAAGCAGAAAAATGATCTTTGCTGTTATTTTAAATACATTAGCACCAAAACATTATTAGGTCATGTGGCTATTCCAGACCTCTCAAATGGTGGAAAAAATCCAAGTGACACATTTCATTACACCGGTGGGCACTTGGATACCGGCACCTACATTCTGCCTGGAGCTGGTCGTGCTTGGTTGTTTGTATTGAATGGAGTACGTTTGAAAAAAACAACCTGGAAATTCAAAATACCAAACTATCTATATGTATTGGAGATACAAATAGCAGTGTTTCTTTCTGCCTGTACCAGTTTTGGGAACATGAATTTGGGAATTTTTTATCAAGAAAAATACCCATTTTGGGAATTTTCACATCAAGAATGGTAAATTCAGGGAAACTGATATGTACTTATTAAGCTTAAATTAGTCCATTTTCGCTATGCCATTATACTTTTACCACTATTTTTGGTCTTTAAATAAAAAAAATTATTATACTGCAAAGAAATTTGCTTGAATTTCATTGGATAATTTGCCGTTGATGAATATCCGTATTTACGGATCGGCCGTAGATATGAACGCACGTGCCTTAATTTCCCTCTCTGGCCTCTCACCTTTTGTTGTCGTCCGCCATTTTGTTTTGAATTTTCGTAAAAATGCATTTATTTGAAGCCAATCTTGTAAATTATAAAGCGGTATGCTTAGGGATTACTAAAATTGTTACAGAAAATATTTGTGTTATGTTTTTAACGTTGACAACGATCAGATTATTCTCAGATTGTGTAAATAAATATCAAATCGATAGACCATTCAATTTCTATAGAAGTGACGTCATGCAGGTAAATTAATGACGTCAGACATGTAATTATTGAGGTATTGAGGGGAATTAAGCCGTTCGGCATTAAATAAGCGAAATAAATGAAAAAATCGATGTGTTTTAATTATTTTTGTCTGAAAAGTCTTTGCAGTATAATAAAACAATTATTTGGTTCCTTGACAGGGTATGTGAGGATATATTGCCGGTCTGGGTGTCATATTATCCCTCGCCTGCGGCTCGGGTAATATGACACCCAGACCGGCAATATATCCTCACATTCCCTGTCAAGAAACCAAATAACTATATAATATTGCAAAACAGTTACCTAAACACAGTATTATTTAGCCAACCTTTATGCTTTGTGTGCGTTCATTCGTGCATCACGCGTGTTTGAAAGCCGATAGTAACAACTAATCTTCAAAAACATTTTAAATTGAACTATGCATATTCTACAAGAATGTGTCCTCGAATAATAAAAATAAAATAGGTTTAAAATTTCTATGCGTTTACCTTTTTATTTGTAGCCAATGTCACCAGGGGTCAAGTGCATTTTCACAACGCTATGTCTCCTTCATTCGTGCATCGTGATTGGATGAAAATTAAAACTTTTTTACTGTGATTGGTTGATATATATAGTATTTTTGCGTTAAATATAGTATATTGTAAACAGCGGGATTTTCAAAATGATGTAAACAAATATTTCAATCAAATTTATTGTATAGAACAATGTTCTGGTCAAATAGGTTGTATATCACTCTGCTAGACACCGTGAGACTGCATAGTCTAGTTTCAGATTATACAACTTCAGAACATATGAACTGTGTATTTTCAAACAAATTTGATAAACATAAGTAGTTATGAACAACATACTATTCACAATGTGGACACACAAAGTCTGACAGACGCCTTACTACACGGACCTTACTACAGAACCGAAGATGGGTCCAGTGTGAACATTTGTCGCACTGGGCCCACTTAACTATGACCAAATCAGGACATTCTTTTATTGCAGGGGGAGACATTTTCTTGCACACACAACAAAGATCACTCTCAGAGACATCATCCAAATCATCACTATCACCCAAATCATCACTATCATCCAGATCATCACTATCATCCAATTCATCACCATCATCAAATTTCAATACTCTGGCAGCCCTAACGGGTTTGTAGTTGCTAGGACCAGGCTTCGGAGACCTATGTATTTGGGGCTGTTTGCAAGTTTTATTACTTTTATTGATTTCATATAAGTGCATTTGCATCATAAAGTCACTTTCTGTTATTGCTTTCCCCCCAAAATCTGGACGCCTGGCTTTGGTTACTACAGAATCACAATTGTTGTTAGTCTTATCTGACGACAAATTTTCAACAGTACTTTGATCACATTGCTCGCTGACATCGCAGTTGTTATTGTTGTTTTTGCCTGGATGTTGTAACTTCGGAGCAGATTCATTCAATTTCTGTTTCAGCAGGGACTCCATAGTTTCTGTGGGTTCCGGTGTCTTCTTAGAGAAAGACTCGGACGGAAGTTTCATCTCCAGAGGCACCTGTAGATATATTTAGCAATATAAATATTCTACAAATAATTACGTTTTCTGTTAGCTCTGAATATTTTGTTTTATTTTTAACTAGATTCATTAAAGTATGAAGTTTAATAGTTATTATTAATAGTATTCTGCTAAACATATAAACATTATTAATAAACCATTCAATATATAATTGTTACTTACCTTAGATTTGTCCAGTGGACATACTCCTGCTTTTCTGAAACCTGATGTAATGTTTACTGGAGTCATTGTCTTTAAGTACGCCTTACTGGACAGCTCAGCAATATTGTATTTTGTGATAACCTGGCCTCTGGTCCTTGCCATGTATAAGTTACATTCGTTGTAGTAAACGCTCTTAAATGGCCCAAAGCAGCCCACATTAAGTGGCTGAAGAGCGTGGCTTGTGTGTGGAGGAAGGACAAATAGTATTATGTTGTTGTTCTTTGCCCATTCCATAATGTCCCATGTGCAGTGCGATGCATGACCATCAAACAATAGTAAGATGTGCTCTGTAGGGTCCTGTCTTGTGACAACATATTTCAGGAAGTGGTCCTTCAAATATTTCATGAAGATTGTGCTATTTGACCAACCACTATCTGACATAGACATTCCGGAGCCTGGTAATGCACCATGCAATAACTCTGTATTATATCTTTTGCCTTTGAACACATAGAATGGAGGGATGACATTTCCCGATGCACTAATACAGCTTATCAATTTGTACTTGTTTTGTGATACGAGAACCTGTTGGGGCAAGTGTGAGGTTGGTGCACCCTAGAACCTGGTTTAAACCCCCAGTGGCAATTTGTTTTGCCACTGACCGTTCCAAGGCGGTATCCCCAAAGGTTCTCTTGTTTATTAATTGTTTGTGGCGTCCTATTTGAATTGACATACATATATAAAACATGCGCTCTCTCTATCTTCCTCTCTTCTTTTTCGCTGCGTGGGGAGGCTGTGTTTTTTGAGTGTGGCGATTCCTGATATGCATATGTTGCTTTTTTATCAATGTTACAGTTGTTGAATTGGGTGAAGTTACCGACTGCACATTTCTGGATGACTTTGGTGCCACGACACTGGATGGTCTGTGTTCTGGTTTCAGTCCTGTCTCGTCCAGGTTATAAATCAAATGTGGCTTTCCCAATAAATTATATTTCAGCATAGTTAATTCAAGTCTGGAAAAATAGTCGTCTATTGTGGTCTGGGTAAGAGCAGCAGCTCTATAGGAAGTCAGAGATCTTGGCTTCACCACCTTAAGTCTTGAATCCCAGCGTTTCAGAAAAGCATAATACCAACGATTTCTTAATTTAGACTGATTGCTTCTCCTGCCAAGTTTTTGGGCAAACTCTGCAGCCAAAATATTCACCCGAGATTTGCTCAGACCATATCCCAAACTACATAGCTTTTCTATATGTTGCACTAAGAGTTCCTCTTCTTCATGTGTGAACAATGTCTCCTTACTTAATACAGCACCAAGTTTCACCTTTCCATTAACTCTGTCACGAAGTGTCTGAATAGGCACACCATGTAGTAATGCAAATCTCCTCACATTTAAATGACCTTCTTGTACAGACTTAAACGCTGATTCAAGATTTCTTATGTCATAATTGTATCGTTTCTTGGTCTTTTTTTGAGGATGTTCCTGCAATAACAAGGTAATTGATCCTTAATGGGGTAGTTTAACAGTGGTGTGAACTTTCAATTAAGATTCAATTAACTTACACTCGATTAAAAAAACGAAAAGAATTTTAGCGCGTGAATCAAGTGGACGCCATCTTGGATACTCGGCCGTTGCCGAAAAAGTTGTTTCTAATAAAATTTTACTCAATTTCTGATAAAACAATAATCTATTTGATATATTTGGACTCTGAAAATTTTGAAAAGTTAGAAAAACACTGTATGAAAGTGATGTTTACATGTTTTTTTCGCATTTTGGAGCGCTAGAATTGTGCCTGTGTGTAACTGACCAGTAACCGGATGGAACTCTTGACACCGACGATCATTCTATTCAGTGTGTTCCCAAGTAACCGCATGAAATAAACAAATAAACGGATGAAGGAGACTGCACGAATGAAGGAGACCAGACCATATAAGAAAATACTTTGATCATTTAAATTATTCATTATATGAAATTGAAAAAGTAACTCAGTAGGAAACCCAATGGTACATGAGGATTAATTTCTAAAAAGACAAGATAAACGTATGTTTTACAGTAGTAGGCCCTATTTATTGTTGTACGAAGTCAACCTCGTCGCGAAAATGCATTAAGATAATAAATAGTCGTAACAAATTGGATTTTTATGTATATTCTGCAGGTACTGGTACTTTCTGATATGATATGCAGAACAATTCCTAATTTATCAATATAATTTATCTCTATAATGTGAAAGAAGGTTGGAAAATAAGCATGCTTACATCGGGGTCACTAAACGTTTGCATTTCCCGGGGAAAAACGGAAGTCACTCTACTGTTTAGGCTACAGACCACCAATTCATATCCCATAGACTGCCAATCTAAATTTTCATCAGGTTATGAATTGCTATTGGGTCAAGCCCTTAAAGTCTTACACTTCTTAAGAGAACCAACCTCGAAACATCATAGAATAACAATTCCAGCATTGCATAACAAATAAACTTTTTCAGCATTTTAGCCAGAAAAATATTGCCCCAGACTCTGCGTAACTTCTGTTTACATTCTGTCAAAAATAAAAGCTATTTTTAAAGGCGAATTTCTTTTTTTTTTCATTATCAATTTCATTTAATTTGTCTTCAAATAATAACAAAATCATTATATTTTCTCAAAATAATTGTGTTTTTAATATATTCATTTTCATTTTCTACCAATCTAGCTTGACTTCCTGTTATTGGTCTGTTAGCACAACTATTGTGCGCAACAAGGGCTTTTCTTTATTCAAAATTTTCCTTTTATCTGGATATGCCAGCAATAAGAATCTGTGTCGCAACTTGACAGCTTCAAATAGTATTTTTTAACCTTATATATCTTAAAAAATACATACCAGAAAAGCTTATTCCAATTAGAATCAATATGAGCGGTACTTTTTTAGAAACTTGTTCGTTTATAAGGAAAAAACTTATAAACCCCCACATTTGCCAACAGTTTTTATGTTTCACCACAAAAGTCTACCTGACTGTAGATTATTGATTTTTAAAAGGGACGCTTTCATTGGTTATCACATTAAAATCAACATGTAAATGGCATAAACAATAGTAAGTTTAAAAGTTGTTTTTGTGGAATATTTTTTTATTTTATTGATACTTTAGAAACTATTTATGTTTTAAAACAACAAATGAACATAGCAGTGCTGAAATTATCAAGAGGCAGTGAAAAAACAGTAATTTATTGCAGTGTGATTTCCACCACAATTTTGATTCTAACTGTTTGAGACGTAAATTTTAGCCGTAAGTGTATCACCTCAGTTGCTGCAGAACTTTTGTTTACATTCTGTCAAAAATAATAGCTATTTTTAAACCATAGCATGTCCGAAAAAAATTTCCTCCATGTTAGCCGGAAGTGTATCACACCAGCCTTTGTGGAACTTTTGTTTACATTCTGTCAAAAATGATAGCTGTTTTTAAAGTCGAATTTCTTTCTTTTTTTTTTCATTATAAATTAATTTCTTTGTCTTCGAATTACTACAAAATCATTATATTTTCTCAAACTATTTTTTTTAAATATGTTTTATCATGAATCAAGGTTGACTTCCTGTTTAAAATACTGGTCCACAAATTCCCTGCACAAAATTGTTTATAGGTTGGATCACCAATATTAAGTGGTCTATAACATTCATGTGATTTTTGGCAAAATTCTGGAAAGAACTTATCTATTCAATTAGGAAAAATGTCAATTGCCCATCATTGGGAAAGGGGTCGTTTGCTTTGGGAACACCTCAGTTTTCCAGAGGCGCAGACACAGCTGAAAAAAAACCTGAATAGGGTAATTTGTTTGTTCCATACCTGTTAGAGTAATCAACTAACAGGCATATCTAAATGTATGAAGCACAATACATGCTCTAGTATCAATTATTCAAGTGTTAAGCTTTAAAATTACAGATCTTCTGGCTCATTGTCAATATGGCCCAGACAAAACAGCCGAGATTGGCGGACATTATAGCCCAGGACGGCAGACAATACTAAGTTAATGATTTTACAGCAGAGAACCAGGTATCTTTTATATTGTCTCCAATATGAAAAGAAACCATTAATACTTTATGGCCTGTAAAGGCTGTATTGGAAAGGCTGAACACCTTATTTATTACCTCTTTTGTCAACCACAACAAATTGAAACAAAACACCGACGGGGACCCTGTTAAAATAAAGAAAAGGATTTTGCAATGAAAACTGCGATGCAATAGGTTAAATTTAGCTGTACTGTTTTAGATGTCTTAATGATTCCATCAAGGCACAGTATCTTTGATCTTTAGCTGAAATCAAACTAGATCAACTAAGTTATATCTGATGAAGGCAAAACATGCCCTTGGTATTCAAGGCAGAGATGGTGCAAATTCAATCCAGAGCTGGCAACATTTTCTGCTGTGAGTCTTTTACATACACAAAAGTATAGAAGAACTTTCATTGATGGAAAATTTGCTGCCTTTGCGTTTTTCTAAAAAGATATGGTCAACCGAGCTACTGTTACCTGAAGCATGTACATTTGCAATATTTATTTTGTATATTTGTGTTACTGTTACCCAAACTGTGACGAAATCAGCTGAATCTGATTAAGCCGAGCCTTCTTTAAAACACTAAATGCACTGACATACACAACCGACAGACCTTACGCATCCTGAATTGTACAGTATCAGTCTGATACTAAAGTCGTCTACATACATCTCCTCGTGTAACAGAGTATTGCCCATGCGAGGCGCTTCCAGAAACATTACATGGTGATGGTGCTAGACCAGTTTCATCTTTTTTGGGGGGTGGGGTCTATTATTCTTGATTTTTTAATAACTCTCAATCCCGTTTTCAGGTACATTTTGTATTACAGTAATGGGGAATGGGTGGGGTGGGGGGGGGGGGGGAGGGTAACAATAATAAAAGAGCGCATTGGGTAAAAACTGTCAACATGAAAATTAGGGAAATCCTTTGTAAACATTGTATATGATTTAGCAATAAGTTGTAACCTATCATATAGTCCTGCAACGTTATTCTGTAGACAAGGCCATAGTTCAGGACGATCGCGTGTGCACCCACTATCATCGTAAGACACTAGCCTCCAGGATAAATTGCCAAAAGCCTTGTGGGACTGGTGCACGTTACAAAGTAATTGGTGTCATTTAACCAACGTAAACATATTACGGGCCTGAATCAATTTACCTTTGTCTGTAGATGCAATTTTCCTCGAAGTGTCGACGTGTCGACGGCAGGCAAACTCTTTAACAATCTGTATCAGACAGATGCATGCGCTAGCCACGTAAACCCAGATGTAAAGACGAACCTGATTGGTCTTCATTAACTTCGGATAATCATTTGATTGGTTTACACTATCTAGCGGGTTTCCAAATATCACCGCTATTACTATTACTACAACTAGCGGGGTAGATTTATCTCCGGAGTTAGTAAATCCCGGTGTTAGGAAATTATTAACTCCGGGGTAAAATTTCTCCGGAGTTAATAAATCCTGTAGTTAATAAACTACTACAAGCCGTTGTTATTATAAGCGGGTTTTTTTCGAGCGATATAATTTATAAATAGCGGGAATCGTCACTTTTACGTTAGTATTGGGGTTTACTGAATTGTATAGGAAATTATTAATACTAACGGGGGTGTACTCCGGCTTTCCATACTATACACAAAAGAATAATTGGGTTTTGTCGCGCTTTTCATACTCGCTAGGTGAAACAGTGAGCAAATCCCCAAGATAAAAATAACGGGAATTCCAATTCAACCGCCCCCTAGTGAGTCAGATTACATCTACCAAAATGGCTATTTTTAAATCACATGGTGATGGTTAAATATAGAATTTCTAGCCTTACAAACGGTATAGAAAACTGCTTCAAATATTTGTTTATAAATTTTTAATTTGGCAACAATATCATGTTTGTACTGAATCAGTGCTCTTTTGTCAATGATTTTATGAATTGGTTACAGTTTTTATGAAATTGACTCGTTTTATTTTTGTGTTTGTGTTTTCGGCTATCTGAGAACAGGCAGCTTTAACTTGTAATTTAATGATTGTAGGGAATGAGTTTGTGCCTTGACTTTTCATTTGATATAATATTATGTTAAGTTCACCGACAAAATTTAATATATCATGAATTAATAAAAAATCTGGAAAAAAACTCTAGAATCTACATTATTACTAAATTAAAAAGTAAAAAGAGGTAACATGTAAATTTCTGATTCGAAGACTTTTTGTCTTTGATTGACTACTTATGTTTTGTATAACTTTTCAATACAGCATTTATCCTTGGTAACACTGCATACATGTTTCTGCCCGCTCAATCAGTTAGACTTTGAGAAAACCCCTAGACTCATTTAGACTGGTCAACATGAGTTCACTGAGACTCTCTGGTGTTTGGCCCCTTGGCATCCAGATTTCCAGGCTACATGTCGATACATAAGGAAGGCGGGTCACCCCAACCTCTTGAGTATAGAAATGAACACTGTTATCTTCTTATGGAAACCGCAGGGAGGGATGGTGTTAGCCCCAGTGAGAAATGCCATCAGCATTGAAAATGTTGCTGGAGAAGATCTATCTGAAAAAACACACCAAAATTCAAAGAATGAAGACTTTGTAAATAAAAAATATTTCTTTCAAGTTCATATAAGGAATTGCTAACATGAAAGTACTGGAATTTATTTAAAAAAAACAACAACATTGTGTTGTATGGACAGTGTCTGAATGGAAATAAAGAATTTATAATAACGTTTAAAAAAAGATCTTGAACAGTGACACTGATCTTCAAGAATCCCTCAAGCTTTTTAAAAGATACAGAACAAAATGTTTAATTACAGTAAGATTTGTTTGACCTAAAATTGTGGCTTTAAAATGAAAAGGGTTAAAGATGCAATCCCCACATCAACATCAAATTCCCAAAGTTTTTAAGAAATGCAAACCCGAAATGAAATACCAAAAAATTGTTTGACATTGAACTGTGATTTTGAAGTCACCTGCGCTAAACTTGCATTATGAAAATGTGTCAAGGTTTTGTTTTAATCGCTCAAAAGCATTATTGAAGATACAGACCGTACTACAAAACAGTGATAATTGCAGTTTTAATACGCTTAATATTAAGCAAAGATTTCAAGTTGGTTTACTGTCAAAACGTTACCTTCAATAGCTTCCAGGAAAAGTTCCCATGCATACACAGTCTCCTCCTCTGCTACCCGACAATTTGAACCTTCCACACTAAAGCTGTACTCACACAATGTGTCAAAGTCTACTTTCGTCAACAGTTTTGGGTGTTGGCAAAACAGTGGCTCAAACGATGCATGGTTCTCTTTAACAAGTTCCCACAGATTTCCCACCTCATTCATTCCTGCGATGAACTGTGCAATTTATGCTGATGTTCTTCAAGATAGTACAAAGACATTTCACCATCACTTTATTATCAGTATACAGTATAGCGTAACATGTGAGAATTAGATAGTTTGTCTATTTCTCGATGTGTTTATTCGATAGGTGTACAATACAGAGTCTGATAAGATTAACAGTTATTTTGGGTTATCAATAAATACCCGAAATTTATAAAACTGTTTATAAGAATGTGAAATGAAAGCATACTATTAAATCAAACACATCTCATTATAGCCCTGTTTGTAAACATTTTTCAGCGTGTTCATCTCCTAGAAATTTGCCCACATTCATTGGAAAGAATATAACTGTTTTTCTTAGCGATTAACATATATTTAGGATGATTTTAATAAAAATTTACAAATTTCTATCCTTTGAATGTGAATTTTTAAAGTGTAAAAAGTAACACAAGCCAAGGAGTTTACCTGTAGAAAAAATAGTATTTGATGATCATGTGTTTGATATCTGCTTTCTTATCTATTGTCATCCTATAAGCATTGATTCCCCTATCTGCCAGCCAGTCTCCATACGTCACTAGAAACTGGTCCTTCTCAGCCAGTGTAGAGACTTTGTCCAACTGTAATGAGACCCAAACTATAATAGTATTTGCTGGTAAGGTAAGTGTCATTTTCTATGAAAACATAATAGAGGGATAAACAGAATAATTTACCTCAGCTATGCAGCCACTTATTTCATCTACGTAGGTTTCATTTCCAGTGAGGTCTTCTACATCAAGGCCCACCATCAGTTTAAACAGCACGGTATTCATGAAATGCAAACCAGGACCATCCTGAACAATGGATAAGGCCACAAGCCGTCCTATGATGTGGTAATGACGTTTCTCTACTAGGTTTAGGTTGTGGGAGAACACTTTGTTACCATCAGGACCTTCAAAATAAGCTGAACTATGGAGCTCTGATAGTGCCAATCTGAAAAAAACCCATCAAATATGAATTATGATTTCAATTATGAGTATTACAACAAGAGCCATGTAACACATGGTTAATCCTCCTGTCGGAAATAAGTGGTAGAGTTATTTGACTTGCACACTGCACTACCTACCAATGTGCTCTGTCAGTATATGAAATTTGAATAAAATCACTCAAGTTCTTTTGGAGTTATGCTCCAGACAAAATTTATCAAGTAATTCTTATAAAGGGGAATAACTCTAAAAATAGGCAAGGTAGAGTTATTGTTCTTGCACAATGCACTACCTACCAATGTGCTCTGTCAGTGTATGAAGTTTGAATAAAATCCCTCAAGTAGTTTTGGAGTTATGCTCTGGACAAAATTTATCAAGTTAATCTGATAAAGAGGAATACGTCTAAAAATAGGCAAGGTAGAGTTATTGGACTTGCACATTGCACTACCTACCAATGTGCTCTGTCAGTGTATGAAGTTTGAATAAAATCCCTCAAGTAGTTTTGGAGATATGCTCTGGACAAAATTTATCAAGTAAATATGATAAAGAGGAATAAGTCTAAAAATAGGCAAGGTAGAGTTATTGGACTTGCACATTGCACTACCTACCAATGTGCTCTGCCAGTGTATGAAGTTTGAATAAAATCCCTCAAGTAGTTTTGGAGTTATGCTCTGGACAAAATTGTTTCGGATGGAGGCACAGACGGACGGATGGACGGAGGGCATTTCTTATATCCCCCATGCCTTTGACGATTGGATAAAATAGAAATAATTAATTGGGTAATAGCACTTTCATATTAGCATATTAGCACTTGTGAGTTAATTACGCATCCAAAGACGTACTCATTTAATATTCTGCATCAAAATATAGAAACATACTTATTTTTAAATTCTCACATGTCAATTCAATTCTCTCTCTAAAACACCACATAAAACTGTGGAAATATATCTTTGCATTAGAGAAAATGGTGATGTTGTTTATGGCATTGAGCTGGAAAACTCAATTGCTATTCTGTGTTGCAGAACATTAAACATCAAAAGTGTTTCTTTGTTTAATGCAAGCTTTATATGTCATGCTAGAATTTAAGGCAATATCCCTCTAATATGTATATTATTACAAGCTACAATGTGTTGAATTCTCAGTCTGACTACTAATGGTCTAACCAGACAAGCAACCAAGAGCTGTTTATTATACATCTTGTTAAGGGGAAAACTTGTGTCAGATCAAACAATCATAGCACAGTGGTTTAGTACAGGTACAGAGGACAGACAATAAAATTGGAATAAGTAATGTGCACAATTACAACATTTGTGTCAATGTACTGCTGTAGGAAGGAACCACATCCCAAAACCCCTTACCCAAACTTACTACGACCAATTAATACAAGCACGGGAAAACATGCTATGGAGTGTTTACCTGAAAAACTCTCTTCTTGGCCCGCCATGGTCTTCACCAATCTCTCCTGAAAACTAGAGGTTAATATTTCTTCCAAGAGAGCGAATAGCGCTCTGAAGTGGCTGCGAGCGAAAAATTACACATTTGGTATGGCCTTCTTCTTTGAAAGCTTCTCTAAACTCATTCAGGATGCAGCTTATTGGTCTAGATGTATCCTCACACCTGAAGCAAAAATATGGTATGCACATGTAACCCGTTTGCCAAACATCTCTGTCGCATAAGCCTGTATCCATGTAGAGTTCCTGACTGTTTTAGTTCATTTAGGATAAAATCTATAACTGTTCTCATATCGGCATAAGTTCTTCTTATATCAAGAGATCGCAGAACCCTGTGTATTTGTCGAATAGCACTGACACACCATGAGTGTTCAACATAACAACACTTATTTCACGATAAGAAAGCCCTTCTTGAAAATAGTTGACAATCTGATTGTTTCTGTCTGCCATGTTTCCATTGCAATCACAGAAAAAGACTGATCATTTGATTGGCTTACTAAGTCAAGGGAACGAGATACTAAGTCGAGGGAACGACATAGCTAAGTCGAGGGAACGAGATAGCTAAGTCGTTATAACGAGATAATAAGTCGAAATAACGAGATAATAAGTCGAGGGAACGTCATAGCTAAGTCGTTATAACGAGATACTAAGTCGTTATAACGAGATACTAAGTCGTTATAACGAGATACTAAGTCGAAATAACGAGATAATAAGTCGAGGGAACGACATAGCTAAGTCGAAATAACGAGATACTAAGTCGAGGGAACGACATACTAAGTCGAAATAACGAGATACTAACTCGAGAGAACGACTTACAAAAAGTGAAGTGCATGTCACCTCTGTGCCACCGTAGTTTTGCAATGTACACCAACACAACATACTACGGCTCAATTAAATGTGAAGAAACAGTAAAAGATTTTAACAACCAAAGTATCGAATAAAATGCCGTGATACGCAGCGTAGCAAAAATCAAGTGCCGGTGTACGGTGTGTGGCCTCTCATATTTTGGCAAGAATTAAGAAAAATATAGATAAAACACACACAAATTTAACACTGCAGTGCCCTCCAATACAGACATTTTTATGCAGTCATAATTCTTCACTAAACTTTAGTTAAGCTCAAGTAAAATACATTTGAACAGGAAATTTACAACTTTTGCAGCACAGAGATGTCAATTTTCACGAATGATTGAGCAAACTACTGTATTCTGGACACAGAGAAGACTAGAATCATAAATAGCCATGATTTGACAGCCGTACAGGCCTATTGGTTTGAGCATTATTTAAATATCTAATCAAAAACTCGGCGATTTTCTTACCTTACCCCACAAAATCTCCTACATTGACACCGGTTATGCCGGTTAAAAGCGTTGCATATGCCGTGATCGCGGCGTAGTGCCGTTCGCGAAGCGTACCAGGTTAGCCAGGGTGGTATTTAAGAAACGCATACCTTGAAGTAAAACTCACTTCTCGCCAAGGATAGTAAGAACTCTTAAGGATGATTATTTTCCTAATTTGTTGTTGTTATGTGATACATTTTTATCGAAACCAATAGATATATATCATAAATTTATCTTATATTGAACAGGAAATTGATATAAGATCAAACTTAGTGACAGCTTAACTTTTACTTTTCGGAAATAACCGACGTTGATTTCGTGGAATCTTTATACAGCAACTACGGAACACACACACATAAATTAGCAGCAATCTACAAGTACTTGGCGTACGTGTAGAACATTCTGTGCACGTAGATAGCGTGTAAAATGACTTGTAGTAAATTTTATCTACACATGTATTGATGACGTAAAACACAGAAATATCTACTACACGTACCCGTACACGTCTTTAATCTCAACCTCTCTTTTATCTGGTTTCTCGGAATGTTTAACTTGGGTCGCACTACAAAGTAAGAACCCAGAAAGTACAAGAATCAGAACCTAAATGAGATCTGGGCTGAAGGTTATAAAGCTGAGTTTGGAAACCAGTCTCAAATCTCAAGCACCTGATTGGCTGAAATGGTGACTGGTCGCCATTTCAGCCAATCAGATGCTTGAGATTTGAGACTGGTTTCCATGCTCAGTTCTATAACCTTGGGCACATGTCTTTATTCAAAGTCTTGTAGTTTTGGAAATTTACGAATAAGTTCTGTTTAATGAAGTTCAAACAGGTACCATTCACACTCAACTACAAGTAAATAACATTATATGATTTTAACTCCCTCGCACAAAATTTATTTTCACTATCCTATATTCTTCGTAAAAAATAATTCTATCATTGTAATAAACGGCATCAAGACAAACTAATTCTTAATGTGTCGTTCTCTAATTGCCCTGGTTCATTATCGCTGTTGATAACCGCAGTAATTACATGACAATAAATTTGTTAAAGTTGTATGTTGAGAACAAAATAACAATCAATAGTAATCATTTTACAACATTATCATTATTTTATTATAGCTTTTACTATCCTGATGTAACTAAATACTATCGGCTGGTTTTCAGAACGGCTTTTATAATCCATAAAATTATCTCTAATTTTATTTTAACGCTATAAATACATGGTTCGTCGTCATATATGGAAGATCGCTAGTCAGAATAAGAGTTTACCGAAAATGCGTATGTGCTGTAAGCATGGTAAGTTGTATTAAGGGCAGAAAGTATTAACCTATTTCTCGCTAAAAATCATATCCCGTGATAATACATGTTGCTGAAGCATTTTCACTTTAGACACTGGTGAATACCTTTTCTCTTGCATCATTCAAGACATTCTCCAACAATATTCTATGTAATAGATGAAAAGGGAACTTTGTAGACCCTCGAACGAAACAAATATGAAAATATTGCTTGAGCCTATTCATGGGCAGTAATGGAAATGCTTATTACTACCCACGCTATTTGGTGGTGTAAATGAATGACCTTTTGAATCCCTAAAGATTGTATATTGTAAAAGTTGTAGATTTTATCTCCAATTATAACAAAGTAAACTCAAACCATTTTGTTATTAAAAAGCTCTTTTAAGATCAAAGCAATCCACTGACATTGTGTCAACTTGTTCTCTTTGTCTTCTGCTGTTTGTTTTTATTGCTTTTGGTTTAAGTTTATGAAATTACTGGCAAAGCATGGGTTACATTGTTGAAGGAGGCACAGATCACACACACACGGACCTTTTTCCAAAGTTAGATGCTCGTGCGTTTCGGTTACTTCTATTATCATCCTCAAAATTAACCATATGTGTAACTTGCTATACAGTTAAGGCTAACATGGATATTCTTATGATGTCCTCCCGTTGGCAACTACTTAAAACCCAGTGCGGCTGACGTTAGAAACGACAGAAGCTCACTTTGTGCTTTTGTGGCATTTTGAGCAAGAACTTCTATTTAAAGTTGAATATCGATTTCGTCGTTAAATCTCACTTGGTTTTTATCTTTCCATAGTAATTTATAATTTAATTTGAAAGTGAATAATTGTGTCTTCATTTATATCGGATAAGTATCAGACGTATACGCAGTAATTTTTATTGCACGTTTTTCACGTGCTGGATATTATGCACTCTGTCAACATAGCTGACACTTCTAAAATTAGTTATAGTTTTGACCTTTTGTTGGTCAGATTATATTAGTTCGTGGATATACATCAACATTTATACGTTCACTGTCAAAACTGACATTTCTTTCACGATGTGAAAAAAAGACAAAAAGAGTAATAACGTAGAATAGACAGAACAAAGACGCTAGTCAAAATATTGAAGATAACAAGTTATAAAAAACTTCAGTAACAGATAAGGTGTGCACAGTAACTTTTCAGCCATCCAGGCAAGACAAATCTAGCTTTCGTGGCTGTGCCCGGGTTAGAGACCCTGCTGACATTGCTCAATCCCGTCATTTGGTGGTGTAATTGTCCGTGAAAGTCCCTATTAGAAGTTCAAGTTAGGATGCTCATTATTGAATGCCAAATAATGAGCTTCAGCAATAGATGCTGGCAGGTTGGATCTCAGAGGGATAAAACGGGTTAAGAAGCTGAACTTCAGGACGTCAGTGGATATTGAATATGGCAGGAGCTGGGTACTGTGTGGTGACCTCGGTCTGGTTTTAATTGGTGTTAAGCAACATGGTCGAGTAGAAAATCGAGTTGATCGAGAAGCAATCGTTCAGCGATCTAGTTTGGTCGTATTGACATCTTATTACCCGATCTGTACCCGATCATCTCGACTTCTATTCGAGTATTATCCGATCGCAACCTGATCAACTCGATCTATATTCAAACTGGTGTCCAGATTAACTAGACTGCTACTCGGCCACACCCGATTGCTGTTCGACCATACACGAGCTAGACACTATTTATATGTAAAACTGCGCACTGGTTCGTCATAACCTGCCTACATTTGGAAGAGAAAACATCACCAAAGATGCCGAGAAAAGGCAAAAGGGCAACTAATACTAATTTGTGTAAGTTCAGATCCGGAGCCTGAAGTGAACGCAACACCCACAGAACACCCTCAGGAAACGTATACCGGTAATCCAAAAACAACTCCCATTGACTCTTCAGTGCAAGAGCATCCTACTTCTCCTGAAAAACAGGTTCTATGCTTATGTTTTATTCAAAAAGTTTAGGTACACGACCTTCTACGACCCGATAACGACCATGTCCGATCTGGTCGGGTGAAGATCTGGCAGCGATCGAGCGCAAGTCCATTTGGTCGAGCTTAGGCCTTGTAAAGGTCGGGATGATCGAGCGGAAATCGATAAGATGGTCGAGTTGGCGTCGTGAAGGAGTCGTGAATAATCGTGTCGGGTCATGTGTGATCGACTGGAGGTCGAGAAGAAGTCATGTATACTCCTTTCGAGCTTGGTCGGGCTCAATCGGGAAATTTAGAGGATCGGGATGATCGAGTTGATCGGATCGGCCGTGGGAATTTCGCATTATAATTTACATCAAATCATCTACGGATGGGATTTCTCTGGATGTCATCTCACTTCAGATCATACTCACTAAGAAAGTTATTGTGCAACAGAAAGAAACAGCTACCGTCCCGTCTATAAGTTTGGGGCTCAGCAGAAGGGGAAAAATGAATAGAAAGACTCCAGTTCCCAAAGAGAAGCTTGAAACTGAGCTATGTAAAAAAAAAACAAATGGGATCTCACTTATTAGCCCTGTATTCCACATGGATCTTTCAAGCGATGACGATAAACACATGACTCTTCAGTGGAATTCCCCACCTTGGCTCCCGGACCCGATTCACTGACATGAGCTGGTGCACTTATGCCAACCCTTTGTTATCGTTAATCAGATGCTTGAGATTTGAGATCAGACTCAAACCTCAATGATCTTTTGGCTGAAATGGCGAATGGTCGCCATTTCAGCCCATCAGATGCTTGAGATTTGAGACTGATCTCCAGGTTTAGTTTTATGATCTTGAGCCCAGGAGGTTACGAATACACACTGGCAAAATGTGCTCAACTGGTCATGGGTTTATAGACAAAAATCTGATATATTCCTTTCATATGGCGTTCTGATACCAAAGGACTATATACCGGAAAGGAATTATTCAAAGAATTTAAGAATAAAGAAGAAATTTGTCGCCTGGTCTGTCAGTCATTGCGATACGCCAAACCGATGAGAAGACTGTGAAAATATTACAGAAAGGTTTCGATGTTGACATATTTGGTGCTTGTGGACAACAAGCATCAAAAATCTTGAAAACTATATAAACATGAACTATAAATTCTACCTCGGCTTTGAAAATTCCTGCTGTGACGAAGACATGACTGAGAAATTCTTCCATTACCCTGCTGTGACGAAAACATGACTGAGAAATTCTTCCATTACAACCCACTCGACATAATAACAGTGTTACGTGGTTCAAATAATTATACGAAATATCTCCCTGAAGGCTCGATCATAGTCACTGCAGGAACATCAAAATGGTCTAATTAAAACAGATTGAAGTTATATAAAAAAAAAATCTTGGTCCCCTACCCGAAAAGCCTAACCAGGTATAAAAATGTCCAAAAAAACAAGAAAACAATTGGAGGTCACATCCATGTTGTACCACAGAAAAGTGGTCTAGGTTTTTCCACACTGCAAATAATAAAAAAGTTACAAAATAAAAAAATATGCTATTTATAGTAACATACATGGGAAGTTATTTAATAAAAAAGTAAGCAAAGAAAAATGGATATACCAAATAAAAACAAGAGCTGTGCAATCAACAGCAAATGCCGAGCAATATACACACAGTCATTTGACACTTAAATCATAAGACTAGTGTGACCATTAACTTGAAGTGAGCCGTCCGGAACATGCGATCTACACGTCGTCTCAATGTGGTAAACATTTGTGTCAAGTTTCTTCGAAATCCTTGTAGGGGTTCAAGAGTTACAGAGCGGAAGGGAAACAAAGTTGTACGACCTTTTACCCCTAGGTCTGACCTTGACCTTTAAGCGAGCCAACCGGAACTTGCCTTCTGCAGGTCTTCATTCTGTAGAAACATTTGTGTCAGGTTTCTTCGAAATCTCCTAAGGGGTCGAGAGCGGAAGGGAAACAAAGTCATATGACCTTTGGCCCCTAAGTCTGACCTTCACTTAAAGCGAGCCATCCTGAAGTTGGCTTCTGCACTTCGTCTTAATGTGGTTGACAGTTGTGTCGGGTGTCTTCGAAATCCTTCAAGGGGTTCAATAGTTACAGAGCGGAAGGGAAAGTGCTAACGACAGACAGACAGACGGACACCGAGACGATAATATAATACGTCACTTCGGGCGTATAACCTGGAAAAGCATCAGAGAGTATACAGTGATGTAGTACAGTGGCTCTGTCCATGCCACTACGAAATACAGGACATAAGGAAAATACTGTATTTTATAACTTTAGATCAAGCGAATATAACAGTAAAAAAGGAACAGCACATTATATTCGTTCTTCGTATGTGATGGAAGTTCTGTATAATTATTCAATATAAAATATGTGAGTATTATACTAAATGATGCATTTTACTATCTTTGCAAGCAATCGTTTTAAAGTTTGAATTAAAATTAAGAGTCATTTAGAACCCACCACATGATAGACGTTTCAAAAAAAGTTTTACATATAGATAATATGCATTTTTAAGCTACGATTTTGACAGTGTATTTTCGCATATTTTGATAGAATGGAATAACCAGTGATTTGACACCATTTTTACAAACAAAAACAAGAGCGTATTAGTAAGGGTTGGCAGAAGATCGGGCGTCTGGACAAGCGCCAGTGGTCTTCCAGTAAAACTTTTATGCTGTAATGATTGACTTTGGAAACGTTTGGCGAAAGTTTTCCTTTCCAAAGTTTTGCTTAAAAATCGCTTGATAAATAACCCAAAAATATCAGTTGAGTATGATAAGGGGTCAAAAGTTGCAAAAGATGCTGTATCAAGGTAGATGTGTCAAATCTATGCAATCAGAGATTTTTATTTATACCCTGTGATGATAGCAACAGGAAGAAATCAATATTTGATACTAAGAACACTCAAACGTATGTTTTTAATTAATTAATTAATTTATCGCATTATCTAACTCATTGATCTAAATGTATGTCAAAACGGTTGATGGATAATGTGAACCGTTTCAATTCCTTATTAATGAGTCACTGCATCCTATTATTAAAGTGTTTAAAACAACAAAACAATGCAATCGATACCCAATCATATTTGAGCCAAACACAACAGCATTTTTGTAATTCAAATTAATTTATTTCTTTAGGTCACAAAGGAAGTTTCATTTGACCGTCATGGCAAAAGCAGTAACAAATGAGTGCAAACAGTTATCTGGCGAGTTTTGGCTGGTGCTTGCTGGAAACGTATGTTTCTGGACAATTCTTAAGTCTGAAATAACAATATTCACTAGTTATGTTTACCTCAGCTGCCTTATCTATGCACAATTTTAAAGATTTTTGTTTTAGAGGCAAACCTATCTAAGAGTATGCTTATATTTCCCTAAAATAAAGTTTCAAGGGGTATATACGAGTCTTCATCTGTTCGGCTGGTATTCCATTACTTTTTTTTCGGGGTTGTCCCTGCTAGCTCAATTGGTTGCGTTGTCGGAATTGCAGGGTTAGGCGCTGTAGCATTGACGGTGCAATTTTGCTCCACGGTAGAGGCAATATTTGAAATTCACAGTAGCGCTATTTGTGCAGAGTGGCGGCCATAAAAAGTTGACCCGTACATTATGTCAGTACTGTTATCAGTAAAACAACCCGTTACTGATGTCATGCAGTGATGGTAACGTATATCAGGGCTATACGATCAATCTTTTTTGGGGTTGTCCCGGCTAACTCAATCGGTTGCGTTTTCGGAGTTGCAGGGCGAGGCGCTGTCGCCGTGACGATGTGGGTTCGCTCTCATGCAGAGGCAATATCATTTTAAGTCACAAATTGTTATGTAATTGTTAAACATAATTTAGTTATAGAAGTGGATGTAACAAAAATATGTATTTTAGAAAACCGATAATTATTTTATTGTTGGGCAAGAACTAAAGATTTAGGTGCAACGCCTGCAGTATGACAGGTCCAATCATAAGCGTGCATTTCAAGCAACACAGAAGGGTACATCTGTTAACAAAATTGCTTAACTTCATAATGTACCTGAATCAACCCTACGTGACAGGACATGGGAAAATGTCTCGCTGGAGGCCAAACCTAGAGTGTTACATCTTTTCAACCTTTAAGAAGAAAGAGAACTGGTCCATGAAAATAAAATATTGATACAACAAAGCTGAAATCCAGTTTATGGCTAGAGTTTTTTCATTATCACTTGAAAAACCAGTTAAGTCCAACAACGTAAGTCTGTGTGCTAATGATCACTAGTGATACCCCCACTTTGAGAAATACGACTTTCGAAATGTAATTTGCATTTTTCGTATGTATAAAGGATGTCATTTTTCCGAGTATTTACCTATATATATATATAAACAAAAAATATCTGACTGCTGCATGTTAGTTGCTTAGAAATCTGCGACAGAAAGGGTGCATGTATGTCATCTAAACATGTAAGTGTTCGGTAAACAGGAAGTAGATGAGTAAGGAGCATACAATTGTTTTACACCATATGAGGCTACAGGATAAAGCAATATGCAAAATATCAGGCTGCTGCATTTATAGTTGCTGAGGAAAGTGCGACTGAAATTGTTCAGGTATGTTAATTGTGTAAAAATCTAAGTATTTGACAAAACAGGAAGTAGATGTGCAAGGAGCATAAAATCGCCTAAAACCACATAGGACTACATGATAAAGCAATATGCAAACAAGATTTTATATAGAAATTATAGTAAATGAAGATGCATTTTTGTTAATGTACATGCACCTATAAAGTAAATATTCCTAAAACATTCGGTCAACAGGAAGTAGATGAGTAAGGAGCATGAAGACGCATTTTTTAAATCTGCTTATGAAAATCTAAATTTAAAGAAATTTTTAAAAGAGGATGGCCTCCATCTGGATAATGGCTGAAGGTTATAAAACTGAGTATGGAAACCAGTCTCAAATCTCAAGCATCTGATTGGCTGATATGGCGACTGGTCGCTATTTCAGCCAATCAGATGCTTGAGATTTGAGACTGGTTTCCGTGCACAGTTTTATAACCTTGGGTAAATGTTGAAGCGGACATCTATGACATGCATCACACAAAATATAAGCATTCTAGTCTTTGCTGTTTGTGAATGAATAATGTTTAACTAAGTAGATGTTTGGTTGCTAAAGCATCAAAAATGTATGGAACACAGTATTTTTTTAAGAATATGTTGGACCTTAATTTATATAAAACAGCTTCAAAGTTTTGACAGACATGATTCAAACTAGAGAGTTTGTATAAATAAAGTAATTAAATGGTATAGCGCAAATTGTAAAGGACGCTTATCCATTCGCTTTTCGCCAAACAAAAAAATAACTAATCTACGCCACTTGAAGAAATATATTTATTTATATTCAGATAAAATATTATAAGATATCTGAGAGCAGTTTGTTTAGGTAAAAGGTCAAGAAAGATTAAGGTGCACAGAAGATAAGGGAAATCCAGATGTGCTGTCAAGACTGTTAGATCGTTATCTTGTCAGAATTACTCGCATATATATCTGATTGATGTTAACGTACATGTGTGTTCATATATTCATATTCAATGCTCACGGATTAACTACGCTGGATAGAAGTAATATGCATATTATGCAGTGAAATAATATCAGTGTGGCATTACATGTGATGAATCTAGTAAGTAAAAGTTTATCTTTGAGATAAATGTATTCATAATAAGAAATTTAAAAAAAAGATGTTTGCGACACCTGACTCGTTTTGATTAGGCGCATTTTTGAAGGTTCATATAACTTTTGGACATGTTTATTTTTTTACTTTTTAAACCAGTGTCAATCATGTAATAATTCAAAACAAAATGTAAAATATTCCTAAATTTTAAATCAGGTTATCTACTTTTACTTTGGTGTACCAATCAGGCTTTTGCTTATATTGCATGCTCTAAGTGACGTCGATTGCATGCTCCCGATGATGTTAATTTACATTGATTGCATGCTAAATGTATGTTTAAGGCAGCTGCAGAAGTTTCAGCTTTCACAGCGTTTTAAATTTTACGTGCATTATGGTTGCATAGCTGACGTTCTTTTCATGTTTTCATTGACGTTAACCACATGCTGTACGATCATGCAGATTTATAAATAGAACGGGTATAATGAATAAACCACGTGTCATCGGTAGCATTTATGATTTCCAGGACATTTCATTAATATTCAAACTAAATTACGTATTAATTGGAGTGACCAGGGGGAGGTAGTGGGAAGATATAACAAGAGGGCCATGATGGCCCTATATCGCTCACCTGAGTACAAAAGTACTCTCAGCTTTACCCCAGGGCCTACATTTAAATAATGCTGGTAAAGGTTCTCTTCACAATACTCAACACGAAATATCTAAGGTCTAGTCGCATTAGTTTCAGAGAAAAATGATTAAGAGAACCCTGGGGAATGGCCAATTTTGGCACAGGGGACATAATTTGAACAAACTTGGTAGATATCCACTAGACAATGCTACATACCAAATATCTAAGCTTAAGGCATTGAGGTTTCCAGTAAGAAGATTTTTAAAAATTGCCTTTTTTACATATTAAGGGCCCCCGGGGCAGGGCCAATATTGACGCCAGGGCCAACATTTAAACAATGTTGGTAAAGGGTCTCTTCACAATACTCAACACCAAATATCTAAGGTCTAGTCCTATTAATTTCGGAGAAAATGATTTTTCATGTTTTCCTATATAAATCAATGTAAACTAAGAGAACCCTGGGGCGTGGCCAATTTTGGCCCAGGAGACATAATTTGAACAGACTTGGTAGACATCCACTAGACAATGCTACTTACCAAATATCTAAGCTTTAGGCATTGAGGTTTCAGGTAGAAAGATTTTTAAAGTTTGCCTTTTTCACATATTAAGGGTCCCCGGGGCAGGAACAATTGACCCCAGGGCCAACTTTTAAACAAAGTTGATAAAGGGTCTCTACACAATACTCAGCACCAAATATCTAAGATCTAGTCCTATTAGTTTTGGAGAAAAATGATTTTTCATGTTTTTTCCTATATAACTATATGTTAACCAAGAGAACTCTAGGGCGTGGCAGCTTTTGCATACAACATTGTTGAGCTGATGGGTGGGTTGGAGTTATTTCACCAAGACAATTTGTACTTGTCTTGTGATACGAGAACCTGTTGGGGCAAGTGTGAGGTTGGTGCACCCTAGAACCTGGTTTAAACCCCCCGTGGCAATTTGATTTGCCACTGACCGTTCCAAGGCGGTAACCCCTCGGGTTCTCATTTTTGTTTTTTGTTAGTGGCGTCCTTTTTGAAACTGATTATTTTATTAACCATGCTCTCTCCCCCTCTCTTCTTCTTGACTGTGTGGGGAGGCTGTTGTTTTCTGAATGTGGCAATTCCTGATATGCATATTTCACCTTTTTTTGGCATAGGGGACATAATTTGAACAAATTTAGTAGACATCCATTAGACAATGCTACTTACAAAATATCTAAGGTGTACGCATTGTGGTTTGTGAGAAGAAGCTTTTTAAAGATTTCCTATATAAGTCTATGTAAAATGAAGTGACCCCTGGGGCGGGGCCAATTTTGACCCCAGGGAAACAATTTGAACAATCTTTGTAGAGTTCCACTAGAGGGTGCTAAATGCCAAATATCTAAGCTCTAGGCCTTGTGGTTTCAGACAAGAAGATTTTTGAAGTTTTTCCTATATAAGTCTATATAAAATGAAGTGACCCCTGGAGCGGGGCCAATTTTGACCCCAGGGAAATAATTTGAACAATCTTTGTAGAGTTCCACCAGAGGGTGCTAAATGCAAAATATCTAAGCTCTAGGCCTTGTGGTTCCAGACAAGAAAATTTTTTAAGTTTTTCCTATATAAGTATATGTAAAATGAAGTGACCCCTGGGGCGGGGCCAATTTTGACCCCAGGGACATAATTTGAACAATCTTTGTAGAGTTCCACTAGAGGATGCTAAATGCCAAATATCTAAGCTCTAGGCCTTGTGGTTTCAGACAAGAAGATTTTTAAAGTTTTTCCTATATAAGTCTATATAAAATGAAGTGACCCCTGGGGCGGGGCCAATTTTGACCCCAGGGAAATCATTTGAAAAATCTTTGTAGAGTTCCACTAGAGGGTGCTTAATGCCAAATATCTAAGCTCTAGGCCTTGTGGTTCCAGACAAGAAGATTTTTAAAGTTTTTCCTATATAAGTCTATGTAAAATGAAGTGACCCCTGGGGCGGGGCCAATTTTGACCCCAGGGAAATAATTTGAACAATCTTTGTAGAGTTCCACTAGAGGATGCTAAATGCCAAATATCTAAGCTCTAGGCCTTGTGGTTTCAGACAAGAAGATTTTTAAAGTTTTTCCTTTCGGTTGCCATTGCAACCAGAGTTCTGCATGGAATTGATTCTTTTGCACACTTTTGGAAGAGCTTCATGCAAGGAACATCCGTGGCAAGTTTCATCAACTTTGGCCCAGGGGTTTAAGAGGAGATGTTGTTTAAAGCAAAAATTGACGACGCACGACGGACACAGGGCGATCCTAAAAGCTCACCATGAGCACAAGTGCTCAGGTGAGCTAAAAAAGATGGTTGAGAATTAGAATTTGAACTTATCAGTCGTATTATTATGTGGGTCAACAGTAACTTAAAATCTACAATGGCTAGTTAATAAAGCAGCAGTAAATAAATAAACAGGAATCTAAAAATTCATTTATATTTTTTAGATAATGTTTCATCTTTGTGCCTGTCAGACAGCAAATTTAAAACAAAACAATAAAAAATCGTTAATGAGAATCATCAAACACTTTGCAAAGTATAAAGAAGTATTTCTTTAACCTAGAGTGATACAGATGTCATTACTTGACCTGTGGTAATTAATGGTTGTCAATGTATTATTGAGCAATTTTTCGTGCCTCACCAGAAATGCAGAGGAATCGCATTACTGACCGAGCACGAACCCACAATCAGTCACACGATGACGAATCAGGACTGTGCCTCGTTGTGCGAATCGCGTTTCGTGTTGCCTAGTTGTCCCTTACAACGGAACCTCAACGTTACTATCTCACGAAATGATCAACTTCGGGACAAAAAACTCCCATTTACACAATGTAAGTAGAAAAAATCTCAATGTCACGGAACATCAACGATGTTAATTGTTGCTGCACATGTCATTTTAGGTTAATAAATTTCGTGGTATTCTTGAGAAATAGAAAAAAGATAGTCACTTCTTCACAAAATGCATTGGGTCTCGCCGAAATTGTCGATTTTTACTGTTAATGTGACAGCTTTTATGAATTGGAGAAGTTAGAACATAATTTAAGTCAGTGCTCTGTCTGCAAGTTATTGAAAATAAGTGGTTGTTGCATAAAACACTGGTTTATTCATTCAGAAAGATCAACGCTTGTTTTTTTATTCTCAGAAACGGTGCCTGTTGATGCAGAAGCTGTTTCATTGGTTTCCAGACAACGGTGGCCTATGTGCCTACAATACGAAGGCATTTTTTTCTTCGATATAATGTTACCTGGCTCGGTAAAGCCAAAAACAATCATTCTGATTTTTAAATATATAAATGGAAGAATAAGTTCAGGGGCAAATTCAGCGGGGAACAGGGACACACATGCCCCCCCCCCCCCCTACGAGACACGGACACCGATTAAAGAGCAGTTTAGTTGTACACACATTTCATTATAAGCATAAATACGGTTATTCTTAAAGTGTCATGAGATCTGAAATCGCTTTGAAATAATTCCTAGCCTTTGAACCTCGAAATTCCATTTTTATTGGCAACAGATAATGAACATTTGACAATATAAGCAATTAAGCATCACATAAAAATACGAATGCATCTTAATCTACCCGCGATTATTACACTTACTGAATATTTATGTATGATATCAGCAGGTCACAAGGCAGTAGCCTGTGGCAATGTTTTTTAATAACCTCGTCCATTTCGCATACAGCAGAGGACAGGTAAAATCCATTAAGCTGGTACAAGCGATGAAATCTAAAACCTGTCTAATGCTTTACTTGGTTTGAGCGCACGTACTGCGGATTGGCGTTGTGAAATTTATTTTTTCGTATTTTTGGTTGTTAAATTTTATTTGTAACATATGAAAGATGACAACATAAGAAAAATTAATCATCCGAATTGTGAGAAAAGGTGTTTTTATATGTGATAGATGAGACATACATGTAATTTAAACAATTCTAAACTTTTTGGAGACCTCCAGAGACGGGGTTTGAGTTCAGTATTCCAGCATGGACAGCGTTATGCCACCGGGGTTATGCTGTTTATTTGGTATACTTTAGTAATCAAAATCAAGGCATTATTATTATTATCCAGCTTTCAGAATGGACAGCATAGAAATCGACGGGGGCGTTCGAAGTTCTCCTATATTTTAACCCAGCAAAAAGATTACAACTTTAATATTGTACCGTTTTTTTTTCCTAGTCAAATTAAACAACTAACACGGTCAGCCAATGCATCTGTGTACCAGTTTACCTCGTTCTGACTTAATACGCACTTAAGAAATGTGATTCGCTGTTTAAAAGGTCCTTATCTTAAGAAGCATATGGCACCTGTTGTTTGGTTTTTTTTGTAGTTCGCACGTTTTATGTTTCTTCAGTTTAAACTTACTGGTGTGAATCTTGCAACAGAGGTGACTGTTTCTTTGTAAAAGTATGTACAGTTTTGCCTAAAAGAGACACAAGAAGAAGTTGCAGAAGGAAATTCAGTACGGCCTCAGAATCTAAAATATAGCAGAATCCAAATAATACGTCTCCGCATTTATCAACAATACTGTAAACGGTTTTCGCACAATAAGGAACCTGTGCCATGTATCAACAGGGACCGTTCCTTTATAACATTTTTTAAACACTTTTAAATTGATAACATTAATATGGCGTTTTCATGTGTCGATGTCAAGACTGTTTTACACTACTGAACCACCGTTAAGAATCGTTAAAACACCCCTTGTAAATTACTTACAACAAAATTTAACACAAGTGGGTCAATTCACATCTACAAAAAACAAGCTATTCTGAAACAATTCATATTATTCTGCTTTCTTGAGTACTTGAAACCGATTTCTTTTAATTCAAAGTAACGATGTCGTTTAGAAACAGAAATTGATCAGTTTGCAATAAATGTTACATACAATTTTGATAAAAAAAGCTTACGAGGCGCCGTTGTACGGGACAACAAGGCAACATGAAACGCAATTCGCACAAGGCACCGTCCTGATTCGTCACCGTGAGTCAGTAGACGTTTAAGGCACTCAGTTATCATTTTCAAATTCATATCATGAAGACTATCTTTTCTTCTCTTCTTTTTTTTTTGCTTGTGTGGCTGATTAGGCCTTACCGATTTTACTTTTTTCAGCAACTTCAACACAATTTTTATGTTTAAAATATATTTGTATCATTCTTCTCCAATCAAGAATACAAATGATAAACAAGATTAGTGTCAAGGATTATAAAATAAAACTGGAGACCATTCTCAAATCTGAAGCATCTTATTAAAGATTTGACTGGTCTCCAATCTTATTTTTATGACTTTAGGCTAACTTCCGAACGCATTTTATTTCTCTGCAAGAACAGAGATTGAATATCAAGTAAGAGATGCAGGTCAATGGCTTTGTATTTTTCTATAAATAGAATAATCACTTTGACGTTCTTGGTTTAAATAAATAGTATATATATTTGAACATCTTTGATTGGTCCATAGATTTGCACATGTTTTGGGGGAAATTTATTAAAATTCTCAAATTGGCTCCTTTACTGTCAGTTAATACAGCATTTAACAATCAAACTAAGGATACATCTAGTGCTTAAATGTGCAACGGCCATTTGCTGAGATAAGGAATTATATTCTCAGGTCCTTTCGGTGGCTTTCAGTACGATCAAAGTAGCGATGTTATAGTTTTGCCGTATGAGGTTGTAAAGTCTCCCTGTACATTCAATCAGTGCTGTAACCAGTTACGTCCTTTGAAGGCCATTGAACATGGTTGTTGTGTATGTTTCATAGTACAAGTACATCTAAAATTTGTAATTATGTTTTAATATTTCGGCCAGTTTTTCCAGATGGATGGTTTCAATATCCCAGCCAGTATATATTTATATAGATCTACTTTTCAATCACCCCTAGAATATACTTTCCTGATTTTAGTTTTTGCCTTTGACGTTCTCTGTAATATGCAGGATTTATACTCTGTTCCCATGTCAAAATAGTATTCTATGTAGTCCCGATTATTGTTTTCTCTTTAAGGACAATCACAATTTTATATTACGCCGCTGATCATGGAATGGTGTTAATCTGAAAATACCGAATTGAAGGTTCGATGATAGATGTTCACGGCCATATGAATACCATATCGTTTGGGATAGAGCGAAATTGCACTGTGTCTGGTGTAAATATTGAGTTGCAGATTTCCCGATTTCCGTTTGCTTTCAAGGTATCGATTCTTGCTATTATTGATCTTTAAAATTTGGCAGCTGAAAATAAAATTAGGTTCCCGAAACTGCAAGAATGTTCATACGTTTGTCCAAGCTCATTGTGACCACATTTCTTGTAAAGTAACAAAACTGAAAACATAAACATGTGAAGGGAACTACAAAAACTCGTTTGATGCGAAGTCATTGATTTTTTTAAACTGATATAAAGCATACAAACTCCGAATTGCCATTGTTACCAGTATGCATCATCATTTTGAGATGTAACGCGAGACGTCATTGCGATCAAAACTGAGCGGGGAAGTTCTCAAACGATATATTGAATGTCAAACTGTGATCACCATCGAGAAAAAAAAACCTGATTTGTTCCCTATTGCAATATGATAAGCGATGTTTTGTTTGCTACATCAATCATTCTTCTACAAAAAGCAATGCAATCTATGATACTGTAAGATATTTACACAAAAAGAACAACTCCACACCCTTGCACACTTTCAATACTATTTTTAGCCAATCGTCTTTTAATCAAAATCTTAATGGTTCGAAACTGGGTCATGTGACCTTGAAATCTAGGGCACTAGGTCAAATTATAGAAAAAAGCTTGTCCGCACTCTAGCGGTCTGAATATTTGTGCGATCTTCTTCAATCTTGGTCAGAATGTCTATCTCAATCATATCTAGATCAAGTTTGTAACTGGGTCATGTGACCCTTAAACTAGGTCACTAGGTCAAATTTAAAAAGCTTGTCCGCACTCTAGCGGTCTTAATTTTGGGTGGGATCTTCTTCAAAGTTTGTCAAAATGTTTATCTCAATCCACATTCGGCGCGAGTACTGGTGGGTAACCCAGGAAGCAGTCATTGAGCGTGATTAATATAAGTTGGAATAACTTGTTTCACAATCGATGTTAAATAAATAAGTTGAAACTAAATCTCAATGACATTTAGGTCAAGTTCGAAACTGGGTAATGTGACTTTGAAATCTAGTTCACTAGGTAAAATTATAATAAAAGCTGGTCTGCACACTAGTGGTCTTAATTTTGGTCTGATCTTCACTTTCATTACCATAAGATTTTGGTTTCTTTCTTGAAATTACCATATTGCATTATGTATTCCGGAGTTATGGCCCCTTAAAGTGCTGAAATTCACTATTTGCACAATAGCAGCTTCTTTATTTATTTGAATTTAATTAGACTTATACAATACTTGAGTTATTATAAGATCTAGGTTCCTTCCTTGAACCAGCTATATTACATGGAGTTATGGCCCCTGAAAGAGTTACAGTAAGCTATTTTGACCTTTTCTCCACAATTACAGCTTTATAAATTTGACTTGATTTTACCAAACTTGCACACAACTCTTGCAACCCTTGCGCAGTTGTTGACAGGTGTGCAACCCAGGGTCCTATGAACCCTCTTGTTTCAAGCAAGTTATCATTCAGTTCGTCGTCACAGTCACGTATCCCCGGAGATTGTACATCTCAGAATTCCAACATGTTTTCCGTTCGTGTAATCCTGTGTATAGGTTCTGCATCATCGGGGCTCGGCAGTTACAAAGGTTTGTCGTCCAGACGAGACTCCAACGCTTACTCGGCTCGTTGTTCCGGTGTCAAGAATGACAGCTGTTTGTAACGTGGAACCAACATCGACGTTATGACTGGAAGAGACGTTACCGTTGATGTTTAATTGGGCTCGAGTCCCCGCTTCAGTTCTTCGCTAATCGACAATATATAGCTTTGGATGCCACAGTACTGTCGTTCTTAGATACGCTGAGACTGGAATTTAATAGTCCACATATATACAAAGTATAGATACACAGTGACAGCTTAATTTTACTCCTTTCTCCGAAGACCTGAAGTAGTGAATTTGTTCAAGACCTTCAATACGGAGGAAACTTCCGAAACTTCCCACTCTTGGTCGCTTGGCAGTAAGAACTTGTCACTCGTTTTGCTTACTTTGAAATCAAGCATGATGTCTGTCACCAAACGTCGCTGTTCACACATACGTTTCAACACTGAACACCGAGAACTCAAATACTCGTTCCCATCCCTAGGTTCAGTATAAAAAGGTTTCTGAAAGCAACATTCTTCCTCTCTAATCAACAACAGCCTGTAGAAAATCTTGACAAACAATCGTATGGGATGGATCTACATGGGTTCTGTTTACATGTGTATGTACTGAGTTGCTCTCAACTCTAGGGTTAGGTGGCGTGGGCAGTTTTAAGCAGTCCTATACTGTTTCTGAAGAAAAACATTTTGTTCTAAATCTCCACTTCGCATTTTTATTTTAATTGCAACACTATATCGGTACGGGTTAGATTCAAAGTACGGGAAACGCCATTTGAAAAGCAGAGTGGAGGCTGTGTTTTCTGGATGAAGTAATTCCTGATATGCATACCAGTATTTCTATTTGTGTTTTAAGTTGATAGTTACACACAAAAGAGTTACAGACGTTTAGAGCCTAACTGGTGAACGTAGGCCGTTGGTATAAACATTCCTGACAGTATCATGTCGTAATATAAACTGTATTATGTTTAACAATTGATTGAATGATGTAGTATGGACAACGTGACAGGCTACTTGCGCTACTAGTTATTGTAATTAGGTGGATTGGTCTAATAAAAGTTTCCGGCTCATATACAAATTACATTAATTTAATACCTCTTAGATGACCAGCCACTGAGAAATTTAAACCTCCAGTAGATATTTAGTCTAGATCATCTAGACGTTTTATCTTAAGTATAGATGCATCGTGACAGGTAGATGGCGCTTTTGCAAGACAATACAAGTACATAGCTTCCGAGATTTATGACCAGACTATATTGCAGCCTTTTAGCGCACTCTTTTTTCTTGTTCTGTGAAAGTGGATATATTGTGTTAAAATTATTTGTGCCCGTGAATTTGACTGCAAGTTTAAACTTGGCTTTTTGAGCCAGTGGATTTGAAAGCAACTTTAATATTCAGACGGATAAAGGCAAGTTTTTTGGAATTTTGTTATTTTCTAATGCTGACGATTAATCATATTGAAAAAAATTCGTTGAAAGTTCAATAGCCGTAATTTATGAAATTTAGATAATATTAATTAGATATGTAACTTACAAAATCATGTTTATGGTTTATTGTAGAAAATATATAAGTTCTGAGTTACCATAAACTTTTAACTTCTAAATTATTTTACCTTTATTCAATAAGAATTGACATGAATTTTCCAACTGCATTTTAATAAATCAGCCAGTTTAGCGTCATTATATTCAAAAAAAGGTGAAATATGCATATCAGGAATCGCCACATTCAGAAAAAAACAGCCTCCCCACACAGTCAAGAAGAAGAGAGGGGGAGAGAGCATGGTTAATAAAATAATCAGTTTCAAAAAAGACACCACTAACAATAAACAAAAATGAGAACCCGAGGGGTTACCGCCTTGGAACGGTCAGTGGCAAATCAAATTGCCACTGGGGGTTTAAACCAGGTTCTAGGGTGCACCAACCTCACACTTGCCACAACAGGTTCATGAACTACCTGATCTTGTACATTACTCTAATTCCCATTTCCTCATATGTGGAACAGCCTCCACTAGATGTTAAGACCACCCCATAGACTCATTATGCTGGATATGGATTAGTTTCTAGGTAAAGTGAACATATCCACACCAGAACACAGGTCTGAGAGTCTTTGGTTTATGGGCTCATCTTCAGAGTGCAAAGAAACACACGTTTCTGATTAAGTCCTGATGTCCCAGCTCATTAATAGTACCTGAATTTGTATTATATATTTAAAAAGAAACAAATCATGATCACTGTAATATTTCTCAATTCAATCTTTATCAGCTGAACACATAGAAGCATTTCGAACTTTTCCTACAATTTCCTTGTGTTTATTCCCAAATTTATTTAATGACCTAATTTTTAAAAATAGTGTGCATGCTTTATTATAGTGTGCAATATTGTGCATGCATGTAATTTGATACCAGTGCAAAACGTATAATACAATTGCACAAACAAGTAAGGTGTAACTTGAGTGAAGTTAGTCCAAAAACAGATTTTGTTTATTTGAAAATAAGTCAAACAAGTATAGAAAATTCATTCAAAGATTTATATTAACTTGTTTAAGGCGTTACTCCTTCTGTCATCGCTCTGTTATTATTATAAAAGAAATATCAAAATCCCCAAACGGCAAAATGCAGTTCCATGAAACTTTGAACAAATCAATATTATAAGTTTATGTTTATTTTACATAAGTTAACTGTAAAGTTAGAACAGTAAAGACAAATAGTTACACATAAAAATCCATAAAACTCTATTTGCAATCAAACAAAACAAGAAATATCTTTAAAAAAAGATAAACGGCGTTGATGGAAAAGATTTTTATATACTGAAAGGATAAAGAAACGCAGGGTAACAATTGGATAGGCAGGTTCGAAAGCTCATGCTCCACGACGGTTTACACTGAGGCAGTGGAGACAAGTTTTATTCACTTTCGACACATGTTAAGGTGTATCATGACCTAATAACTCAATACATAAAGTTTCACTTTATTTGGAGAACGCGTTCTTAATATATCGGAACAAATGTTACCCTGCGTTTCTTTATCCTTTCAGTATATATAAGAAAAAAAAATAAAGAGCGTGCAAAAATTTCGTCTGGTGATAATACGTCGATTAAAGAAGAATGTCTAACATTAACTGTACCTTTATTCAGTTTCAATAAAATAACTCTTGTAGAGTTAGTAAAAATGACGAATAAATGTTATTAAAATACAATAAATGAAAATAATAACAACTTGTTACAAGAGCGAAATCTACCAACTTTCACGTAAATTAACTTAAAAAACGTGTCCCTCCCGATTATTGAACCCGGGGCCTCCGCTTAACAGGCGAGTGTGATAACCACTACACCAAGGCGATTTGAATGATGGAATTGAAATTAACAATCAGTATCAAAGGAACTAGAAAGGAACCAGTAAGAACCAGAAATATCTGCACTTCTCTGTCGTTTTACACTGTGTATTGTACTCGAGTGTTTACCTGACACCCATGAATATTCCATATAAAATCGTATTTAAGCCATCAATTGACTTAACTGGTTATTTATACCGTAAATACTTTTTTCTCCAATACAATTATCGCTTTTAAAAACGAAAATGCCCGAACATATAAGTGCCATGTAAATACTAACACACAATATAAAAATCGTTACGGTGATCATTAACGAGACCCACTAATAACCAATCAAAATAATCTATTTGATTTTCCCGCTGCATAATAAGTTTTATTTACAATATTTCATTGGTCGAAAAACTAGGTCAAAAGTGAGCTTAGACAGCTAACGCCGAAAAAAAGCAACACAAACAACAATCTAAATGCACATTAGTAAAATAACACTGATAATATTACATAATTAATTTAATATTGTTATATGTATAGTTATTTTAATGAACTTTTTGAAGTAAATTCAACCGCAGTCTTTGTGTTATTAAATTATATTGGGTGGAGTTTTACACAATTAAAGTAATTATCGTTTTCAGCATTCCAACAGCGACAAAATGGCATTTTTAAGGACGTTGCCCATATCTCGGATAGTTATTTCTCTCGTCATTACGTGTGTCTTGCAATGCAGTGCTCAAACAGATTGTGGTAGTCGCCTAACTGTTGATGATCTGGAGGTAGTCGTAAAGGGTCGCTGTATGGACTTCCAACGGACAGTACAAACACAAGTATTCTGTGCAAATGGGTGGGTGAAACAATTTCAACATAATCAGAAATATAGAGTCTTGTTTTGTTATTGCTTACTTTGTCTATAGAAAAATTTTACTTGTGTTTATATATTCAACGAAAGATTACTAAAACAATTATTTATTATTTAAAGTTGTTTTTTTAATCGAACGTAACATTTGAGCTGTCAAGTAAGGGTTGCCGTTTGGTAGATTTTCACTGTCCAAAGGTAGCTAGACACAAAAACCCCGGCACTACATGAAATGATTTGTCTTCGTCAATTTTGTTCCCCCGTGGAACTGACACCTACCTTTTGATTAAGACAATAAACTTGATTCTCCCTATAGCAAGGACAATTAGTTCAGTGGTTCGATATTCTTTGTTTTTCGGTTTGGTCATTTTGTGCGTATTGTTTTTGTGATCGATGGAAATATTGGACCTAATTGGGGTTTTTTTTCATAGTCGAAGCGAGCACCAATTGCTGGGCCAATATGAGATACTAGTAATTAATAATAAAAGATACAAGTTAAACAGGCCAAGTTCTTGCAAAGTTATATGTAGCAGTAAGTTTCCGGTTATAGTTGGAGACTACCGGACGACTACGCCGGTCAGCAGGATCATTATGTGTCTGCCGTTTACTCAACTTTTGTGCCTCCATCAAAAAAACTAACACAGAGCAGTCACAATTCACTACAGATAAACACTAGCACGACAGTGCTATGTTAGACCGTATATCTCACAAAAAGTATATGTCACACGTGTGTGACATATTCGACCGAATTTATCACACCGGTCTACATGTGACATATACGTTTGTGCAACTTAGCGATAAATGTCTGACCGTATATATCACATATTTCATACCATGAACCAATTCTAAACATAGTTATGTCTCCCCCCCTTCTGGGGAAGACATATTGTTTTTGCCATGTCCGTCTGTCCGTCTGTCACACTTCGTTTCCGCTCAATAACTCGAGTACCCTTTGACCCAGAGCCTTCAAACTTCATAGGGTCATAGCCCTTTTTGTGTAGAAGAACCCTATTGATTTTGGAGTCAGTAGGTCAAAGGTCAAGGTCACAGTGACCCAAAGAGTGAAAACCGTTTCCGCTCAATAACTCGAGTACCCTTTGACCCAGAGCCTCCAAACTTCATAGGGTGATAGCCATTATTGAGTAGAAGAACTCTATTGATTTTGGGGTCAGTAGGTCAAAGGTCAAGGTCAGAGTGACCCGAAGAGTGAAAACCGTTTCCGCTCAATAACTCGAGTACCCTTTGACCCAGAGCCTTCAAACTTCATAGGCTGATAGCCCTTATTGAGTAGAAGAAATCTATTGATTTTGGGATCAGTAGGTCAAAGGTCAAGGTCACAGTGACCCTAAGAGTGAAAACCGTTTCCATTCAATAACTCGAGTACCTTTGACCCAGAGCCTCCAAACTTCATAGGGTGATAGCCCTTATTGAGTAGAAGAACCCTATTGATTTTGGGGTCAGTAGGTCAAAGGTCAAGGCCACAGTGACCCGAAGAGTGAAAACCGTTTCCGCTCAATAACTCGAGTACCCTTTGACCCAGAGCCTTCAAACATCATAGGGTGATAGCCCTTATTGAGTAGAAGAACCCTATTGATTTTGGGGTAAGTAGGTCAAAGGTCAAGGTCACAGTGACCCGAAGAGTGAAAACCGTTTCCGCTCAATAATTCAAGTACCTTTTGACCCAGAGCCTTCAAACTTCATAGGATGACAGCCCTTATTGAGTAGAAGAACCCTATTGATTTTGGGGTCAGTAGGTCAAAGGTCAAGGTCACAGTGACCCGAAGAGTGAAAACCGTTTCCGCTCAATAATTTCAGTACCCTTTGACCCAGAGCCTTCAAACTTCATAGGGTGATAGCCCTTATTGAGTAGAAGAACCCTACTGATTTTGGGGTCAAAGGTCAAGATCACAGGAGCCCGAAGCTTGAAAACCGTTTCCGCTCAATAATTCGAGTACCCTTTGACCCAGAGCCTTCACACTTCATAGGATGACAGCCCTTATTGAGTAGAAGAACCCTATTGATTTTGATTTCAGTAGGTCAAGGGTCAAGGTCACAGGGGCCCGAAGAGTGAAAACCGTTTCTGCTCCATAACTTGAGTACCGTTTGACCCAGGGACTTCAAACTTCATAGGTTGATAGCCATTATAGAGTAGAAGAACCCTATTGATTTCGGGGTCAGTAGGTCAAAGGTCAAAGTCACAGGGGCCTGAAGAGTGAAAACCGTTTCCGCTCAATAACTTGAGTACCGTTTGACCCACAGCCTTCTAAATTCATAGGGTGATAGCCCTTTTTGATTAGAAGAACCCTATTGATTTTGGGGTCAGTAGGTCAAAGGTCAAGGTCACAGGGGCCTGAAGAGTGAAAACTGTTTCCACTCAATAATAGGAATTCTATTTTATCCAGACCATTCAAACTTCATACGATGGATGTCCTTATTGAGTAGAGGATTTCTATTGATTTTGGGGTCAGTAGGTCAAAGGTCAAGGTCACAGGGGCCCCGAAGAGTAAAAACCGTATCCGGTCAATTACTGGAGTACCGCTTGACCCAGAGCATTCAAACTAAATAGGGTAATAGCCCTTATTGAGTAGAAGAACCCTATTGATTATGGGATCAGTAGGTCAAAGGTCAAGGTCACAGGGGTCTGGGCGCAGGGGGGGGCGGCGCAGGGAGGAGACATGCGTTTTTCACAAAAAACATCTAGTTGCCATTATCTTTGTCCGCAGCAGCAGCAGCTTTCCCTCATTAACCTCAACATCATCATCACGAGTGATTTTCTTTGTAACGTTTTCGACTTGCAGATATGCAACGTACAGTAAGGGGCCACAAGAACTTTAATACAAATAGTTTTAATAGACTAGAAAGTGATATCAAGTTGTTTAAGTCAAATTAATAACATTAGGAATTTGTAACATCTTTAATAAACAAGAAACTGACAACTTTTACAGTTATTTAAAAGAACATCACATCATTGCACGTAAAATATCTTTTTTAATTTAAATAAACAAGATAATGACATAACTTTAGTTATTTTAAAGAGCTTCACGCCATTAGACGTATATTCTAACTATATACGTTTGAAATCATATAACAGTTTACAGGTAAAAAAATCTACAAATATACTTTCGCCGTCACAATTTCGCTATCAACTGTGATAAATCATATAACAGTTTACACGAAAATATAGTCTCTTACTTATATATTATGTCGGTTATGTCATACCAGTAAACAAGTATTGTGTCACAGTATCGAATATGACAACGCGATACTGTTGTCGCATCGTGTTGTCACGATGTTGCAAGATGATGATGATAATGATATTAACAATTCCAGCACTAGGTTAATTTTCTTTAATATTTTAAACAATTGGACTTTTATATACATTTTTACACCGTTTCCATTTTTTTACTCATTTCATGAGACATATACGTTTTGCTGAGCGTGGAAAATCTAGTTCCAACCGAATATGTCACAATTTATTCCCATATTCGGCTGAAGGGTGTGACGTATTCGACCGAATATATCACACGTGTCACCGAATATATGAGACGTGTGACGTATACCATGTGACATGTGATATACGGTCTAACAGTGGTATCCTATTTCATGATCAGGACGTACAAAACAAAAATTAAAGGGTCTCTTTAGTGTTGATTTATAGCACTTTTTTTTTTTTAAATTTTAAAGAATAAAAAATTGCGATGATGTCTGGACCAACTTTTCAACATCATTTGTCGACAAGCCCGAGTGTAACGTATCAGCGGATTTCTTTGATAAATTCATAGCTGCCGCAGATCACGACATAAATGGAAAGGTAAATGTTTGAATATTTCATACAAGGACTTTACGTTACAATTTTCAATGTTCCGTTTTTGTTTTACTTTTTCGCATATTATATTTTTTAATTGTCACTGATTGGGCATAACTGGAAGCATTCAGACAGACTCGCAATACGGCCAAAATTTAAGAAACGGAAAGAGAACACTTTGATCAATATCAAAAACACACGACAGAAAATCTGGCGTGTTATTTAGACTGAAGATCACAAGACCCCAATGATTAAGACCAGAAATCCGATGAAACAGTACTGGAGAGATATTGAGCTGGATGAAAGGAAGAGCAGCCCGAAATAAAATACCAAGGAGACATGCAAACATCAATGTGTATACACAGATAGGGGTAACGAATTAGACAACAAACCGTCGGAACAGATGCTTCTGACTTGCCGAAGGTGAAAAAGTGAAGCTGCCGCGAATTGATGTTATTGTCAATAAAAGTGTTAACGAAAACAACGAGGCCATTCTAAAACGAAATGAAAAAAAAATGCAAAAACACGATTTAAAAGAAATACAATAGCGTTGCATAAAAATAATGCACTATAAGCCCATTGTTTGATGTGAGAAGAATTGAATTTTTTTCAAATGCTAGTAAAACTTGTAAAAAAGCAAATGTGAGATTATTAATAGGAACAGTCAACCCCTACTTGCGTTTCTCAAAAATAGCAACGGATCACCGAATTATCTCAACGTTGTTGACGAAAAATGAACTCTTGAGGCTTTAATACAAACGGAAATTCTTAAAGAAAACAGCAGAAAACTTGCATCCATAACTCTAAAAAGAAACGGAATATACATTTCTTTAGAAGTACTTTAATTCATGTACAAAGTAAAAAAGAAGCTTTGATGTCAGTTTCATTAAAGATTCGGATTCTAATTTCTTTTTATATCAGCGTCATATTCTGCGTCATTGAGCGCGTGAGTAATAAAACCATTTTTCTTGTAAAATAATATGCAAAACAAACTAAGCCATAATATACATGCATAGTTCATAAACGGTTCACAGGCGAAACGGTGCTTTTATTTAAAATTCCTTCATTGCACTTTGTACTACTTATGATACTTATTTCGGAGTCTATGTAAAGCGTGTTTAAATCTTGTTTCATTTCAAAAGAACTGTGCACATGTACAGACATAAACTCATAAATGAAATATAATTACATACAGGAATATATCTAAAGATATTTGTGATGTGTACTTTATAACAAATTTCAGCAAATGTTTTGGTCAGGTGTTTGGGGATTTGCACAGCAGTACAGTGACGGCGGTAAGAGATACACAACACTGGAAGACACAATGATCGGTAAATTTTTCCAAATAGACGTTTACCTCTTTGTAGTAGATACAATTGCTTCAAATAGATGAAAAGGGAACTTTGAAGACCCTCGACCAAGACAAATATGAAAATATTGCAGGCTCGGTTTGATTGAGCCAGTTCATGGGCAGTAATAGGAATGCTTTTTACTGCCCACGCCGCCTAGCCCCGGGTTGAGCGCAACTCAATATTTACACCAATAAACAGTACAATTTTGATCCATTCCAAACGACGGTATGCATATGTCAAATATATTTAAATATAGTCCAAATTCAACCTTGTGCATTGCGCTTACAGTATTAGTGGTTGAAATTATATTAAGTCCAATTGAATTACAGTATTTTTCAAATTGTTAGGAAATTTATTTCTATTAATGTGTTAGGGATCATTGATGATTCACGCAGTTAATGAATTGATTTTATTGCCATGTGGGGGCTGTAAAAGGCCTTTTACTCCAATTATTTATCAATTTAAAGTTTCAAATACCTACCTTGATGGTAATGTACTATTTTCAAACCATGCATTATATCATTCATTGTGCCGACTGTATATATTCATACTTGAACTGCCCTTTTGGGGGATACGGATGGTATGTGCCTTACATGTCTACTGCTTGGTTGGCCAGGCGCTTCCGCCGCATTTGTATGGCTTTAGGTTTAGCTATTCATTCAAGAAGAGAATGTGTTTTTAGGATGAGCGAAGGCATAATTATACAATTGCATATTCATTTTGTTAGGACAAAAAGTGAAACGATATACGTATATACGTTGAATGCAGAAATCTCTTGCAGGCTATTTACTCAATGGATTAAGTTTTTGTGGCGGGGAAGCAGGATCAAACAGCAGTTTGTCATGTCCAAGTCGAGATCCGGTCACGTGTCCATCTACTGCTAGCGGTGCCTTCTGGGCTGCTGCCTCGTTAAATGTAGGTCATAAGTTAAGCTTACTTCAACATATTATAAATTCTTAAGTATACTACTCAAAGTTTGCTAAGCACCAAGGTAACCTCGTTTTGAATTCAAAATTATATGCAATTACATTGCAAATCGTTTAGTGATTCATCGAGAAGGTCTACCGTGTACACATAACCATGAACGACACTCGAGCAAACGAGATGACCCTGCATTTTCAAAGTATTTAATTTACGTCACATACCGACCCCGACATTTGTAGATACTCGATCTTTGCTTTCACTTAAAAACTAAAGTTTATGACTGAATTAAAGGCAAATGCGAATGTCATAAGACATTTATTGGATGCAGTTATCGATAGTTAGTTTTGTTTTTGCTTAGCAAACATTTTAACAACCCAAATATCCCATCCAAATTAAAAAAACAAACTTAAAAAGTTGCTAAAACATCTGTCTATATTGTTTAATAAGGTGAATAGAAAGAAATAAAACTTAAAACTTGCGTACACCAGAAAATGTATTCTTGGTGGTGCTTAGTATGAATAAAACCGTAACGAATGTGAAACGAGAGCTTCGCCAGGATTGATTATGCAGTATACACCTGTTATTTTATTACGTAATCAACCGGGCAAACAACTGACCAAGACAAATATCGGTGTCTTTGATGGCAGCAGGCCAGTTTGTTATTAAGCTGAGAATTTCTTCAACAAAAAATGTCTTTTGATTAGTAACTGTTGGTTTACAATTTTTAAAGACTGACTACGTATCAGACACTTATAATGGTAGAAATGTACCAAGAAAGTTGCTTGAACATACAAAAGGAAATATGCATATCAGAAATCGCCACACTCAGAAAACACAAAAAGTAGAGAAAAATCATGAGTTTATAAGAAAATCAATTTTTAAATAAGACACCACAAACAACTAACGAAATAAAACCCTGTAGATCGCTTCAATTTTCAATTATGCCTTTTATTTACTTAACTAGTTTGCAAAGAAAGCATCGGGTCAAGTTTATCTACTTCTGAATGCAACGAAGGACCCAATGTTCAAGTCAACCTCGTGAGTATTAATGTGTCAGTTAGAATTAGATTCTTTGCGTGAACATTTGAAATTGTTTGTAAAGCTCCTTTTGACGTTTTGTAAAAATATTAACAAACTTTATATAGCGCCCGGTTTTATCTAATCTTTATATATTGTGATATATTTTCTCTCTGTGTTAACCTCTGATATAAGACAAATGCGACAGCCCGATTTTATTTTAACGTTGTGTTGTTAGTGCCGTTTTCTTTCTGACAAATATCACATAATAAGTTATAATTTAAAATATTAAATATGCTCCATAAATAACTTAGTGTTTAGCAGTTTTCCTTACAATCGACGGGCTCGTATTTAAAATATTCCACACCTCTCACCCGTTAAAACATCATGTTTCAAATACTTAACAATTAGATTTAAAGTGTTAAGTTCTTATTGCATTACTATCCAGGTATTTTTGGACTTATGAGGCACCGAACCTGCGTGCAGGATTTGTAAAGAGATTGTCTGCAATCCTCATCAATAATTCGCCATCAACAAAAAGGTAATTAGTTATTTGATACATAAAAAGCATGTTGTTATCATAAATACTCGTTAGTACATGCTTTTCAAAGTTCCCCTGTCATCTATTTCAATTTCACAGTAACGTTGTTTGTGCCGTGTGGCGGCCTTAAAAGTCACCCCGTACATTCAATCAGTGCTGTAATCAGTTACGTCCTTTGAAGTTCTTTGAGCACGATACGTATGTATATTGTTAATACATAATAAACTTAAAATTTAAACTTTTAAAATTGCTTTTGTTTTAATATTTCGGCCAGTTTATAAATGGGTGGTTTCAATATCCCAGCCAATATAGATTCGGATATTGTTCATTCACCCCCAAGGATATACTTCCTGTTTTTTAAATTTTGCCTTTGGCGTTGTCTGTGACATGCAGGATTTATATTCTCAGATCCCCTGTCAAATTTTATTTTATTTAGTTCCGCCCATTGTTTTCTCGTTTATGGCAAACGCATTCTTTTACCTGGCAACCATATGCCGCTGAACATGGAATGGTACTAATCTGAAAATACCGCATTGAAGGTTTCATGTTCACCGCCATATGCATACCATCGTTGGGATGGATCAAAATTGTACTGTTTATTGATGTAAATATTGAGTTGCGCTCAACCTGGCTCTTGGCGGCGTGGGCAGTAAAAAGCATTTCCATTACTGCCCATGAACAGGCTCAATCAAACCGAGCCTGTAATATTTTATATTTTTATTACTTGGCAAACTTACTTTGAACGAATAAAAAACTTCATATTTTATTTAACCTCGTTTAATTAGGGACACTTGTGGAAACGACGTGATGTTACAGCAATTGAAATCTAGTTTGATGGCAAGGAACATCACTTTTGATTGCATTGAAAATCCAAGGTAGCTGCATTTATCTTGACATACATGTAATTAACATCGAAAGAAAGAGTAAATGATTTATAGTTTTGTCACATTATACAGGATTGGATTAGACTTTACGAGTATCGGTATTTTAATATTTTAAATTGTGCCAGGTGTAGCCACATTAAAAACAGAGTTCCCTACACACAGTTAAAGAATTTGGGTCAATACCATGTTCACAAAATTACGAACCTGACAGATATGCGCCTTGAAACTGTCAGAGGCATTTTAATTCTGGGGATAAGTATCACGTTCTGTGGTGAAAACTTTTTTCATTAATAGAATACGTGACGACTGCACACTGTTAAATATCTTACCAATACCTAAAATTGGCAATCATAATTAAAATATTATTAAAAACACAAATAAAAACAAAGATTTCAGTCGATTTTACTTACTTATTAATGACTTTGTGTTAGTAAATAGAAATTTGGAAATGGAATTTCAATATGTGTAAAGGGTCAGTCCTTCAGACTTTTGAGACATCTTTTTCATGAACCTTTTAACTTCCTGAAAGCTCTACGATGTGCCAGACCCCAACAGTCTATATATTACATGTATTGGATATATCGCGATTTATTGTAATAGTTTCAAATATATATTTCAGAGATCTTGTGAACATGTATTGTATGGATAACCCAGAAGGTGAAGTGTGTGGATTAAGTGGCTCGACTACGGACTCTGCATCTTTTGTCCGCTGCGGAAACTTATTTCTTTTCCAACTGTTATTGTTTATGATTTTCGCCATTTAGTGATAAAAATATACAAAATCTTAGAGTTTATTTACAAATTGAATAGGCTTAATAGTCATTGTAACCAATAGAAGGGACATGGGATATATATTTTGTATCTCATGCGCAAGAAGTAGCTTTCATTTGCGCACAGAGTAGTTTTCAAATGCTGATTTCAGGTTGTTGATTTCACTTGCTGTCATAGCAGCCTTTATGTGCGCTCTTAGAAGCACCCACGTATGCAATAAGTATCCTTCACGAGCTCAATAAGTAACCATCAGCGTAGCCCGTTCACCAAGAAGTGAACGACCCTATATTGTTCCGACTTAACAGGGCTCTGGTCAGGCCCCAGACCATAATTTGTTTTAACGTTTATATTGGTATTTATTGATTATTCATTATGTTTTGATAAAAAAAATTTTAAACCAACCAGTAGAGTGTACAAATACACTTAACAACTTCTAAGTATACACCTTCGTACTGGGGCATTACTGGCTTGATAATTGAGCTATTGCTCTTAAACTTTCAATCAAAATGCAATAAATACTAACTGATTTATGAGAAAAATTGCTTGAATTTAACAGGCATATTAGAAAACTAAAAGATGGGCGACTACATTTTATGCATTCAAACTGATTTGCTCAAAAAGTGGGTTGGACTATAAACATTTATAAAACATTAAGATTAGAATGAAATGAATTTAATCTAACAGAAATAGAAGAATAGCATATTTCTAGGTTCTAAATGTTCATTTAAATGTACGCGTAATTCGTTTATTAAGTTGAACATATGCTTTATTAACTGATTTTGTGAATTTGTATTCTGTTGGTGTCAGTATTCTAAATGATTTTGAGCAGTCAGTTGTCTGACATTTTGAATGAAGCTTCACTAATAAATCAGTTAGAATTCATTGCATGGTTTATGAAAAGTTTTAGGACAGTAGCCCAAAAATCAAGCCAGTAATGCCCCACTTCGAAGGTGTATACTTAGCAAAGTTGTTAAGTGTAGACATTATTTGTCAATCAATACAGTAGATTTTACATAAAGATCAATCAATATAGTAGATTTTACAAATAAACATACATCAAATGGAAACTGAAACTTTTTAAAAACAATACAAAAAGACATAATCGTATGTAGTTTGATAAATTGCAACCTTTCAGCATCATTTTCAAAAAATGCTATAACGCTATTTCTAATATCGTTATTGTCAATAATTCTAAAATAACGATTTAATGTTCGTGATAAGAAGATTGTCAGGCATTTTCATTTCCTAAAGTTTCCAAAATGTTAAGTTTTATTTCCTCAATCTTCATTAAATGTTCATACATTGTTTTAAATTCGTTATGGTTAAAATGCCAAATGTTGACTCCCATTTTTCCGATTCATATGTGTTTTGTTGGTCACTCAAGACCTCATAAAATAAGTTCTGTGCCGTTTAGTAATATTTGGGTACCATCGGCATATTGGTTTATTTTGTGTTCGTTATTGTGTAAAGAGACTCCCTTAATTGATTTGTTATTCCTTATCATAAGACCTAGTTTTTCTGCACAGAGGATAAAAATATAAGGGGAAATTAGGTGTCCTTGTCTGCAACCACGAAAAATTATGAAGAAATCCGATAAAACCATTCTGCGAAATACATGTTTCTGACCCAATTTGAAACAAACTTATCCAACGCTTAAATAATGCTTAAATGATGTACCAGACTTATAAAAGATAAGGACTTTATGAATAAATTTCCATGAGATAGAATCAAAAGCCTGTTTAAAATCAATTGAAAGTATTAACCCGTTTTTATTTTCGATGCTTTGATTTAAAAAAAAGTCAAATACAAGACTTAAATTCTCTCCAATGTATCTGCCGGCAAAAAAATCCTTTTTGGTCAGTATGAATAATTTCGTCTAATATTTTTTTCAAACGATTTGCAATTACAGACGAAGCGAGTTTGTTAACAAGATGTAAAAGAGATATTGGCCTCCATTTTTTAACAATGACCTGTCTTGATTTGGTTTTGGTAAACATGTTATAACCGCTTGGACCTGTGTGACTGATAGCTTTCCGCCTCTATACGCAAAATTTAAAGAACCTAAAACAAATTTTGATATTTCTTTTAAGAAAAAAAATTAAAACTTCAACAGTATAACCGTCTAGATCCGGACTTTTATCACATTTCATATTTGCTAACACTAAAGTTAATTCTTCCAAAGATATTTCTCCTTCCAAAATTCGTATTTGCTCTTCTGTTATATTTATCGGATTATCACCAACAACTTCTTTTAAAGGTCATCATAATTCATGGTTTCTATATAAAGTTGTTTATAATAATGTTTCTGATAAAATAAAATTTCTTTGACATTTCTATATTCCTTATTATTTTCATCTACTCACCTACTAATTGATTTATTTAAAAAAACAACGTTTTTCTAGATTAAAAATGATAGTGCTTCTAGCTGGATGCGAACCCGCACCGTCACGGCGACAGCGCCTAGCCCTGCAATTCCTGTGACGCAACCAATTGAGCTAACAGTACTGACTATATGTACGGGGAGACTTTTTACGGCCGCCACACTGGACAAATAGCGCTACTGTGAATTTCAAATGATAGTGCCTATAGCTGGATGCGAACCCATAAAGAAATACCTACTAGGTTTTTCTCCGAGCTCCTCGTAATGGCATTTCGATCTTAACATTACCCCCTAGATTTTCTTATTCGTTTTTAGCTCACCTGTCACGTAGTGACAAGGTGAGCTTTTGTGATCGCAATTTGTCCGGCGTCCGTCCGTCGTCCGTCCGTAAACTTTTACTTTAAACGACATCTCCTCTTAAACCCCCGGCCAAAGTTGATGAAACCTGCCATGGATGTTCCTTGCATGAAGCTCTTCCAAATTTGTTCAAAGAAATCAATTCCATGCAGAACTCTGGTTGCCATGGCAACCTAAAGGAAAAACTTTAAAAATCTTCTTCTCTGAAACCACAAGGCCTAGAGCTTAGATATTTGGCATTTAGCACCCTCTAGTGGAACTCTACAAAGATTGTTCAAATGATTTCCCTGGGGTCAAAATTGGCCCCGCCCCAGGGGTCACTTCATTTTACATAGACTTATATAGGAAATCTTTAAAAAATCTTCTTCTCACAAACCACAATGCGTACAGCTTAGATATTTGGTAAGTAGCATTGTCTAATGGATGTCTACTAAATTTGTTCAAATTATGTCCCCTGGGCAAAAATCAGCCACGCCCTTGGGTCTTCTTGGTTTACATATAGTCATATCCAACTTTGCTCATCATCGGTTAGCAAAAATCGATAACGAATTTCTCAATAGATTATGAAGGAACAATTCAGTTTTTTCTTTACTACATTTTTATTTCTTAAACAGTCGAAAAAACCCATAGTACATATTACAGATAAATTTCTGCCGATTAAGATGGTTATTTTTATTTTAATTTATCTTAACGATAATTTGGTCCTTTTTTTACTTTGAATATAGCCACCCTATTTTCCCTTTTATTTACATAGAAACTGTAGAGAAAGTTTGATTTTTTCGCTTATCCTTACGTATTCTATTGTAAATATCTTAATATCCAAATTATAAGTTTTAAAAAACCCAGGTTACATATTTTGCAAAAAAATATTAAGCTATTATTTAAACTAATTCTTATTAAATTAAATTTTAAACATTTTGGTCCTTTTTAGCTTTTTCTAACACGACTATCGAATATTTTAAGTGAAAATTTAAGTCTCCGTAAATTTTCGAACATTCCCGATATTTTACGATCATTGACGGAAGATTGTTTAATTCGGCAGTCAAGTACAGAAAACAATATAGAGCCTTACTAGTTTAATTTGTAGAAGTTGGAGTATTGTTTTGAAATTGTGTGATATTACTTTGAATTAAGTAGAAGCACTAAATTTTGGCGAATCCGTCAATATTTTACAAATTTCATAGGCGGAAACAAATACGTACTAAATTATTCATGGCATTTAGAAATTAGTATATGTCTTTTCGATATAGTTGTAAAATAAAATCCGCTTGATATAATAAACCCAGACGAAAGTCAAAAAAGGTGATAATTGTACCAAATTACAATGAACCCCAGGAAAATCAACAGGTACGTAATGTGACATTTTGTGTATTAACAATATGTCACATTAAGCAAAGATCTATATGTTACATCTATCTATATAGGGCTTTTCATTGAGTCGCAAATAATGTCAATCATAAGAAAGTGCATAAAGAAATTAAAATCGTCATTAAAAAGTCTCATCTATATACAAGCCTATCTAAAACAAAAACCACATATATATTAAGATAAATTAAGTAAATGTTACTTAATTATTTGTAAAAGTTAAATGCTTTCCATTTTCAATTAAGAAGTTAAAATGTAAATTTTATCCAAAATTTATATCGTAAAATGCAATCGGAAAATTGAAATTGTTAAGTTTAGGGAATATTTCTTAACACATTTGAAACATAAGCAGGTAATGATGTACCCAACTGGAATTAAAGTTAGAACAAATAAAAACTATCGCAGTGTAATCTCTTCAACATGTATCGAGATTACATTGTAAGATTTTTTCAGTAAAACATAATAATTCAATGAACTGTTATTCTTTAATTATTTTGACAAACAAGAGCGCAACAGTAATAGAACGAATTCGGGATTTTATTAACTGATCGAAAAAATGCATCATTTATTTTATTGTACCCCCTCCCAATAAATGACGCGTTGTTAAAACAAAGTTATGACAGATCAATAATTAATATGTTTTATGGCTTATTTCCTGTACCGTGTTTAAACAAGGTAAATGGTTCCTATAAACAATGAACCTAGCAAATGCATCGATTCAATAAATTTAAAAGTGTACCGATTTGTTTTTTCGGTGTATATAGAAATTGAGAAAAGGCAAAAACCTATATATTACATCTCTATATTTATCTATATAGGTCTTTGGAAAAGGCTACACATTCTGCCGCTTTTTATTATGACTGAATTTGTAAATTCTTTAATGTATTAAGTTTACAAACCGTTTCAACAATTGTACACATATAAATATTGCTTTCAAACAAAATAAATTTATCCATAAGTGCAATCATAAGCGGGGCTTAGGATTTTAAAATAAATAAAATAATCGGACGTCTATGTGCCCAAAACCAAATTAAAGAACTCGGCACTAAGTTACACAGAACTGATAAAAACGAAGACATTATTGAACGTATATTAATATGGTCTACATCAAGCCTGTGTGTAACTTTTGTGATAAAGGAAAACTGATATTATACACCAAGTTATCTTAATTATAAAGTATTGAATACTATTGAAATTATTGCTTTTACTTTCTGATTTCATTAATCTATTAAATTTATCAATTGTTAGCTAAAAATTTCTTCATATATATTCGTTTAAAATATTCGAGTAATAGGGGCATATTAACAAAAAGTTGTATTCGTTTTCTATCATCTTATAATTACAGCATTTACAGATTCTGTTTTCCCTTGTAACACCCGTGTACACACCCATGTACCGTCCAGTTTCAATATTTAAGATACAACTTTTATGAAACGAACTGAATGCTTAATGAAGAAACAATTTTGTGCTATTTTATTGGTTTTCCTCTCCGGCGCAAATGACATATTTTATTGACCCTAGACTTCGTTAATCTCCGATAATCTGACGATTGATAAGAAGGGCAGATAATTGACAATACCACATAGTCAACGACGGAAAAACATGAAAATCTTCTTTAAAACCACAAGGCCTAGGGCCTTAATATTTGATATACAGCATTATCTAGTGGTCCTCTACCAAAAGTGTTCAAACTATCCCCCTGGGGTCAAAAATGGCCCCGCCCCAGGGGTCACTTGTTTTACATAGACTTATATAGGGAAAACTTTAAAAAAATCTTCTCTAAAACCACAAGGCCTAGAGCCTTGGTATTTGGTATGTGTCATCATGTAGTGGTCTTCTACAAAAGTTGTTCAAATTATTCTCCTGGGGTCGAAAATGGCTCCGCCCCGGGGGTCACTAGTTTTATTACATAGTGTTATATAGTAAATCTTTAAAAATCTTCTTCTCTGAAACCGTAAGGCCTAGAGCTTAGATATTATGTATAGAGCATCATCTAGTTACATTTTCTCCACAATAGCAGCTTATTTTTTTTTTAATTTTACTTGATTTTACCAAACTTGCACACAACTCTTGCAACCATTGAGCAGTTGTTGACAGGTGAGCGACCCAGGGTCCTATGGACCCTCTTGTTTATTTGTTAACACCGTACCGTTGAATCATTGTCGATATTGTGATATTTTTCTTCGATATGTTTTTTTTTTAATTTCAATGTTTTTTTTCCAATTCTGTTTCCGCTTTTTGTGTTTGTTTCTTTTTAATTAAACTGTATTTGAATGTTTCTCCTCTTAAAACTACCAAGAATGTTTCTAAAATAACTGATCATTTATAATTAATGTAATATTATCATTTAAGTTTATGTCATTTACACCATTATGTACATCTCTATGCTGATTAATTAATTGAACCAAAGTATGATATAAGATTTTAACATAGTTTTCATCTTTTTATAACGAGTTATTAAATTTCCAATAGCCTGGACCTCTTTGTACTTCAGTAAGTTTAATATTCAGTAAAATACCCTTATGGTCAGATCTGTAACTTTTAACAATACTACTTTCTATAACATAGTTTTGAATTTTGAAGATTATTAATAAAAATATCTAATCTGGATTATTTTTTCGTAGGGTTAAGTTTTTGCTATGTATACTGGCGTTTTTCTTCATGCATTACTCTCCAAATCTCTGTTAATATAATTGAAAACGATGCTTCTTGCTCTTGAGTTATTGACATGTAAATAGCATGAATAGTTTTCGTAATCCAAAGAGGGCTTTATAACAAGATTTCCAATCACCGCAAATTATTGTATATTCATTATCGATACTGTTGATCTTGTTATATATATTTTCGAAAAAAAGTGGGGTTGTCATCGTTTGGACCATAAATATTTTTTCAACATATTGGTGCATCTAAAATGAAATAGTTTCCGCTAATTGCATCAATATACATAATTTCCACCTCATATTCAAAAGTGTCACGAAATAAAATCAAAACACCACGACTAGTTAAAAAAGGACAGATATATATATCATTCCCCAATTCCGCTTTTACATAAGAACATAGCTGTTTGTTTTGTTATGTGTATATCTTGTAAACAAACAGTATCATATTTTTTCTGTCGTAATAGTTAAAAAGGTCTCAACGTTTCTGTATATTTGAAATCCCTTGACAATTTTGTGAATATATCAATATATGTTCATTCATTTGGATACACATTGATTGGGGCCATTATTAAATTTGTTTCGTGGAGCTGGAGCAGGGGTATACAGCTGCAATCTGTCTTTGCTTTCCAAACATATATAAATCTATGTATACGAGTCCCATGTGATTTACCAGTCCCACGTGCGGTATCTCGTTTCAAAATAAATTGCGAATAACACATTGGGATACTGGCTTTAGTCCGCTGAGAGCTTGAATGTTCTTCCAGACTTTTTAACTGTCTGCAACTCAGTTGACGGACCGTTGTAAGCCTAATGCAGTTTAATACATAGCTGTACATACAGAAGAAAAGAAGATTTTCCCAACTAAAAGAACCCTGCCACAGTGTTGACACATTTGATCCCCCATACCGTGGACATTTTCCATGTGGTCTTTTTATTCATCTGCTCAGAAGATAGTCCTTACACTTTTATCACAGTAGTAGGATTTATCGCCATGTCTCAACATATGTCTCGTTAGATTCTACTTGCTTAAGAAACTTCTCCCACAAATCTCGCATTCTAATTTAAAAGCTGACATCTCTGAAAAATTAAACCTTTATTTACCACGTGACTACTATTTAAGCATACTTCTTGAAAGAGCGTCGAGAAAGGGAATGTTCTTTTCTGCTAGATATATATTTTCGCTTGTGTGCGTGCTTGCGTGTGTATGTGTTTGGAAACAAATAATAGCAAAATAAATTAAGCTCATCAAAACATGACTTTGTGTATGTTTGTAATCAACTCAGGTTTGAAAAATTGCAGTTCTAAACCGCTTTTAACTCAATGTAGTAGAAATTGCACAGTTCTGACGATGGCCTCTCTGCACAGTAGATGTACACAAGGTCCCTGAAAAAGATCATATATTGTTAAAAACCATTAATCGGGGTACCTCACGGGAAATTTTGTTTTCAGTGACATTGTTTTGCAATCTAGATGTTTCTAAGAGGAAAGAACTTGTACATAAAAATCTATTAATTTCCATGAGTAATAAATGATGACTATTATATACTGACAATATTATGTTATTTTTACTGCTAAATGCATATCAAGATATTTTTGTTCGGTTACACTTCCTCTTAATTATCATTTCGGTATTTAATACGACGAACAAATTAATATTACACAACGATTGTAAAAAGAAGGTTCTAAATATTGATAGTCGAAAGACGTAGCAGTAAGAACAACACATAGCATATTCCTTTAAAATGAATGTTTACCTTGGGTTTTCGATGCATTCAAACCGGATGTTCTTTACATTCAAACCAGACTTCAACTTTTGTAATGTTTTATCATTGCTGCATGGATCTCTGAATAAATCACATGTGAATAAAATGTATATAAACACATGAAATGAATTGTTAAACAACAAATGCGAATGAATTTTTAAACAAAAACATGTGAATGAGTTGTTGAACAACACATGCAAATGAAGTGTGTAACAACAATTGCGAATGAATTGTTAAACAAACACATGTAAATGAGTTGTTAAACAACACATGCAAATGAATTGTTTAACAACAAATGCGAATGAAATGTAAAACAAACACATGTGAATGAGTTATTAAACAACACATGCAAATGAATTGCTTAACAACAAATGCGAATGAATTGTAAAACAACACTTGTAAATGCGTTGTTAAACAACACATGCAAACGATGTGTAAAACAACACATTGAATACATTGCTAAACAAAGCATTAAACAATGAATTAATTAGCATGACTAAATATTATACATGTAATTGATTATCAAAATTGTCTACGTTGGTTATGCGACCAGTATACAACATGTATACACAATTTTAATTTATTTTAAGATGCATACTTTTGATCAGTGTGGCATTGTTTTGGAATGCAAAACAAGAAAACATTTATATTGCAACTTGACAGAAACAACTTAATCGTGACACACATGTTGTTTCAAAATAACAAAAATACATTTTGAAACACACTTTTTTGTGGAGTGTAACGATTTACTCGCATTATAAAAAACAAAATTTAATGATATCAAACGATACTTATTTTCGAAATTGCATTTTTCCTGCAAAATCAGGCTAACGCGTTGTCTCCTCTAACACCTCTTGTTTCTTGTCATTTAAGTATTATTATAGCAGCACAAGCTGAACGAATCAAATACATGGTTGTTTACCTCTTTTTAGAAGGAGAATCATTGATAAGAAGGGCAGTCATGCTGTCAACAGATCCCGCCTCCAGGTTCGGGAACTCGTAATTCCAGAAGAACCTGAACAGTAATCAAACGTAAAATTAAGAGAATGCTTGATCTCTGAGTTTGTGATGCTTGTGATCCAAAGTATGAGAAATGATTGCTCGTTATGTGCTCATTATTTTCTGACATTCAGGTCACTTTCGTCAGAAAAAATATGCCATGTTAATAGACTGGGAATCTGCTTGGTGTTCGGCATCAAAGTGTCTAAGGATCAAATATACATAACTTGTAAGGAATGAACTACTACTGTTACAAAGTAATTACTCAATAGCTCGAGTGCGTCTTTTCCCATCAAAATATCATTTGTTTTGGACCTTTCGAAATAGTCAACTTCATTGAACATTAACAGGTCAGAAAACAAATAAAAGCTGAAGCAGTTTATATAGAGTAAACATGTAACTTGAAACAAAGTCGCATTTTAATAATTCATACATGTTTATGCAGTTTGTCTTTTTGTCAGTTGACCTGTGTAACATGAAATTCATCAGCCCCATGAGTTCCGTCATTGCGCATGCGCAAATTCATATTGGTATTGTTCGGCGTAAAAATGTAAAGCAAGCAACATTTTTTTTTTGGGGGGGGGAGGGTTGTTGTTTACTTATTATTTGTTGTACACGATTAAGGAATGTGTCAGTATTGGCCTAAATGGGCAGAGTTATAGGTGGTAGCAGGTATGAGAAAAAGGATTAGGCCACTGATCCATCAAATAGATATTTATGCTATTTCCTAAAAACTTCACTTGTAAATATTAAGAGTTAAAGAATTTTTCCAACGTAGAATAACACGACAAGACTTACGAGTTATCATCGATTATCGGGTCATGTGTTGCATTCAGAAGTACATATATATTTCCAGCAGCTTTCTTTGCAAACTAAAAATATTCAGAAACATTATTAATGTTCTGACGAATTTTGCGAATTTAAGTATATTTTTTTTCTACAATACTTAAATATTGTCAGCGTAAATGTGAGAAAATGCAAAGGCACGACCAAAGTATAAATTCTGATAAAAATATCAGAAGAACCGCTGGCGGTTCCGTCTAGTATGGTGGGACCTGGTATCCGCAACATCCAGAGACCTGGCATCACTTTTTCACATACATCGGATTTTTTTTCGCTTCGTGTTTTTATTCAGAAACTTTTGATCCCAGCAGACATTAAATAAAATCATACTTAATAAATCATCTTGCAACAAATACATACCCACTATACACAACGATTTCTTAGAGATCACAGAATAACGACCGATTCCGAGATAAATTACCACCATTGCAGTTGTGACGATGATAAGTTAAAGATGGTCAAGATGATTAAGACCAAGCAAGCTGAGTTGCTTTTAAAACAACGATAGTGATAAGCTGTTGCAATAATTAAAGATAGTGATTGAACAGGAAAATCCCCACACCGAATTTCCTCCTTCCATAAAATAATCAACAAGAGAAATATGAAGCTCTATTCACATGGCTTATTTTGTTTTCTTCGCTGTTTTCATACTCAATATCGTATATTGGGCGCCCGGACCGCCAGAAAATTACACTAACAAACCAGTATCTACAAACTTACGTTTTTCGAAGCAGCTGTCCAAAAGCCTAAAGAAGCAGTGAAGTGACATGTCTGATTCTGCACCGGACACGACAGACTGCTATTCAGTCCTGCTTCACCCCCACAAAACTTCAAACCATCGAGCAGATAGCCTTTATAATAAAAAAAACAACAAAATGTTTAAGCATTTGTGTATGATAGATGAAAATGAAAAAAAAAACCACTTAAGAAACAACCTAGGGGAACTGAAAAGCGTTGCGGTAATCGATCATCGGGAGACAACTTGTTTAAAATCTTTTGCCTTTCTATTTATTAGCATTTCGAAACTATAAATGGTTTTATAATATTGAAAGATAAAAAGTCATAAACAACAACATTTCCTTAAAAAAAGGAAAATTCGCCTGAGCGGAGCTGTTCGCAATTAGGCTTTTTTCTCTAAATATCTCTCGGGACTGTTAAAGATAAATGTGGTTCTTAATACATTGTTTTAAATAATACACATTTATGCATTTTTCTAATAAGAATAAAAATCATTGCGGCAAAATCAAATTTAACCCGAGTTACTTTGAGGACACAAACGTGTAGGTCCAGCTTACGCGCTAAATTAAGCAACACGTTCGTTTCACGCAGCATATTTTTTACGATCTTAAGAAAGGTGCTGAAAGGTTTTCTGAATGTTCAAGTTATATTTATCAAGCTAAGATAATGGGACTTAACGTATAAGGTGGTATTTACCTATTAAAGTATCTTCAAGGGTTATGTATCTTTCCCAGTTATCACTGTACTTTTGTGCGAATCCTTTTAATTTAGACCAAAACAATTGCTGCAATTTAAAAGTCACACTTAACCTCGTCCTTTACTGTTGGTTACTGTTTGAGAAATGACTCTATAAATAATATATCAATTCCCATGAGTAATAAATGATGTAAACTAATTATTTTGAAATTTCCATTATATATGAATGAAAATAAATTTGACAAACTTTTATAGATATTCTGAAAAGCAGTATTGCGGATGTGTTTATATACCAAAAGTTTAAATGTAATCTTGATAAGTAACGCACTATACAAATTCCAAAGACATTGGTAGTGGCATTTAACTTCAAACATATGTACAAACGCAAAATGGAACTTTAAACTCTGTCGTCTAGGTGCAACAGATTTAAAATTGTTCCTTACCTTTCCCGGTATGTCATGATCAGCTGTCTCTATGAAGTTACTGAAGAGATCTGCTGAAACGTTGCACTGTGGCTTTGAAACAAACGCTGATTCAAACTTCATCCAAATGTCCCCACAATCTCTGAAGCTTGAATAATTGTACTTTTGAAAGCAACGACATAATGTTTTATTACAGGTAATAGGTGGTGGTTCGGAGCATCCACTTTAGACGATCATTATTTGTGTTCAATTTTACCAAAATTAGCTCATTTTAAATCACAAAAGACTAAATGCTCACTGAAATACTGATCAATAGATGAAAGCAATCGAATTCGATGTAAATGAAAACATTTCATGCTCTGTTTGTTGGAGTTAACTTCTACACAAGTAATACTAGAGGAGGTAAATTGTGAGTCTTAACGAACCTACTCACAAAATACAAACACTGTATTGCAGTGGGCAAGACTTTCGATTTTATTGGAGGACAGAGCTCTTCACATATTTAACACATATTGTATTTTACCATGTACTGATACAATTCATTTCTCTCAATTCTTATTTCATGACTGTGAGACACATTTACGTCCTCGAAAATATTTTACAATGTAAATATAATCAGAATAACCAAGTTGCACAACCACGATCACTTGTTTTTAAACCCCAATATGCACAGCTAACTACTATACTGCATATAAAATTTTCAGTGAATGTGCTCGTATATCCGTCATAGGAATGCTGGCCGCCCACGTAAAACCCCCTTCTTTTGGGAGGAACCGTGTATCCGTAGCAAATGCACGAAATTCTATATCTTTTTGTTCTTTTCAGAACAGAATTTCTCAGACCATTCCTCAGAATATTGGAACTACGAATTATGTCCAAGTTGTGCACATTGATTACACTTCAACAATATTAAGAAACTAGCTAAGACATTCTATTCAATAAATTAAATGTTATATCCTTATCCATTTGAATAGCTATAATTGTAAAGTTAACAGTACGAAGTCGAGCCGTAGAACTGAATTACAATACCAACACGCGGGTTTTATCACCCGCGTATTACCACGTGACTAACCACACGAGTAATTCGCACAAATCCTTCCGCGATTTTGTGCACCAGAACGTTAAGACATACGTTCTTCGCTTTACTCCGTACCGCGAAGAACTTCAAAATCCTGTTATAAATACTTTCGAATTTTGTACACAAAATTTTGCGCTGCTGATTGTTAGCCGACAGAATGGAAGCGCATTCTCCAAATCATGCTAAATGTTTCCCATCCACTTTAAATCATTAAATGAATACGTATATGGCATATTGAACATGTTAAAATTTTGCAAATATAAAGTTTTTCAAATCGATATTGATAAACCAAATTATTTCGTTGACCGAAAACAATTACAAGAAACACCAATTTAAATATAGGAATTGTGAATATTACGATAACATAGTATGAACCAAAGAAGTAAGTTATTGTGCGAAAAGTTCATGGTGTTGATAAGTAAGGGGAAAGCAAAAGTAAATATGTTTATTCACAATATTAGAAATGAAATAGGCGAAAAATAAAACTTCTAAGTAAACTGGCCAAACGTGTACTTTGGAGAACCTGACCGCACACTAAAATGTGCCAACAAGTGTGGCTTTATATGTTCATTAGTAATGTTTGTAACTATATGTACATTGATTTTCCTTACCCAGTTTTACAGAAGAATTCTTTGTGCACTGCTTTTTGGAAATCGGCACATCTACCAGTAACAATGTCTTTAAGTTCTTTCAGTGTCACGTGACTACCACAGTCTGCACATGTGTAACTTCTCAGAACGAAAACTGACAGAATACTAATTGTTGTTATAAAGTGTCCTCTTCCGACCATTGTTCAGCAAGTACGTACTTGATCTATGTCTGATTAACTTCACTGAATCATAATGTACTAACGATTACAAGTTAATAATTCACCCACACATAAACAGTACTGTACAATATTACCGCCAAAGCTTCATAAATAAGTCCTATATAATGACAAACAATACTTCTTACTTAACTGATTATAATAATGATTTCCAATTATTTCTTTGTCATACAAACATTTGATTCACGATAAATGTAATCCAAAGTGAAAATAAATATCCCTGCCGGTTTTATCAAAATTTATAAGTACGTGTGGTTTAATCTTCCTTGTCTATACATTATGTGGACAGCGAGGATATTAATAGATATTACATTATAACAATAGGTGAGAATCTAGATCACCTCAAAAAAGTTGTCACTACGAAGAATTCAGTAAAGTTTTTTGTTCTGTTTGTTGTTTTTACCATAATCATTACTTAAGTTCAAATGGAGTGATATAGTAAGTGGTGTTTCCAACCAGGACCGTATCCAGTGCGACAAAGACACCGAGGCAAAGATTTTATATTTGGTTCGGGTCCTCGGAAGGCAAACTCCTCCGGAATTTTTTCGAGGTGTGCGATAGGGCGTGTTTGAGGTGTTTTTCATATCAAGTTTACGAATTCCGTACTAGACAGAAAGATCAATTAATCTAGACGAACAAGAACACTGGATATTTGGTCAATTCTCACATTTTCACCTCAGCGTGGCTAAGGGCCTGACATCCTTTTTTGCTGCGTCTATCATCGACACAGATATAAAGCCAGTAAAAAAATAAATTAAATATTAGTTTAAACTTATTTTTTCACATCGATTATGAACTTATTACAACTTATATTATTCCACCTAGATAACTGCTTCCTATGTTGAAACCAAGGTCCAAGATAATAAAACTGAGATTGGACAAGTATCAAATCTTAAGCAGCTGATAGGCTGAAACGGAGACTTGCCGCAGTTTTATGATCTTGGACCCAGTGCTCGCACCGACTTTGGGGAAACTGCAAAAGAATCTCATACCTTGTAGCATTCGAACACATCTCCAGTTCTATGAATATTTACATTCCTGACATCTCCAATTTCAAACAAGTATTAACTTATTGGACTGAAATAGGTCTATGTTTTAAACTTATGATATTTATTTTTTTTAAACAAGCCCTCAACTTAAAAGTAAAGTTTTTTTAATGATTATCGTTAAAGAGTTCGAATTTGAGCTTACCTACCGCTTCTTTACCGAATATTAGAACAAATGCTTCAAGTCTTTACCCAACTTGTAGCTTGAGCCTTGTAATCCAAAACAACACGCGGTGATTTAAAATAATTTGAAAGTAGTATACTTATATATCATATGGTACGGAAGTGCGGATGTATTGTTTTTACCATATTTTCCAAACTAAGAATAAATTTAATTTATTATTTTGTTTATTAGAAACTTAAACTACAAAAAGTAGTTTGGTGCAAAACTAAACGCACAATAATTAACTTGGCGCAAACAATAATCGCAATATTTAACTATGTCATATCTATTAATTTCAATTAAAAATCCACTCTGTTTCCGAGTTCTTTTTCGAACAAATCTGAAACTTCCAGGTGCTGGTAATACATCAACATAAACGACTCTACCGAGGCTGGGTTAGAAAATTAGATTCTAACCCAGACCGAGGCAATTTGTAAAATGTTTTATTTGGTAACCATAGCGATTACCATGGTGACCATCCGCACCATACCCGGCGGTATTGCGCCTATCCGATGCAGATACTCCATAAGAGTTTCGTCGAAAAATTAGGTGGATGAGCGCTTTGTTTCCTCTTTTTTTTCTACACAATATGCCATTTTTCATTAAAAGGAAAATAATATTTGAACCGTCTGTAAATAAGCTTTACTCGAATCCTTCACAATTATGCAACTTCTCACAGCTTCTGAGATTTCGCAAATATTCTTAGGTAAAAGTGATAAAATAAGAAATTCAATTCAGTCCACCTTATTTTCCGACGATAATCATGCATCCTTAGCTAGACAATGAGGGTTTACTTTTATTGCACGATTCTTCATTTATGACTTGGTCACACACCTTGCCAATATCAGACTACTAATTGCATAAATTAAATAGAAATTATATTGTTTCTTTACGAATATGAGGCATTTGATTTCAAAGTATATGTATTTTTGTTATGTTTGTTGTTAGTGTTTAACTTAGTGTTGGCTGCGATTTTGATATTCAAAGTTAACCATTTGAATTTGATTTTCGGTTTCTTAATTAACAATAATTAAGACTGGCCGGTATAGTCATGGCGTTTAAAAGGGCACAGGTACATCTTCGTCGCTATTACTGCACTGGAATAAGAGTGCTGACTTTGAACGCTTGATTTTATTTCTGCTTTCATGCTCTCATTTTCATTGCTGAAATTTGGAAGAAGTCAGCAAGATGTGTATGGTCCTTTTGAGATATCACTGTGGTTATCTGCTTAACATACAAATTATAAACATAAACGGATATGCAAACAAGCAATTATAAACATAATAAAGATGTACTTATACATGCCATGATGGTATTATCGTCAAGATAACTTCGTTGACTTTTTAAAGATAACAGTACATTGTATTTAAAAAAGCAAACACTGCTTTTGGCCTAAAGTAATAAGCAGAATAATATTACTTAACTTCTTAAGTCTGTGGCTAGTGCTTCTATCACTTAATGCTGGACCATTTGCTACATTCCCATCTCACTGTTGATTTTGTTGTGTGATTCTTTGTATAGGAATACCCGTTATGACTGTTTTTAGAACCTTTGTTACTTCTGATAAACTCCATTGTGAGAAATGTGAAGCACGGTATGTACTCAGATAATGAGAATCGTGGATGATGATAGATTTTGAGAATAATGATAGATCGCCAGGTCAGAGAAAACAGCATGGAGAGGTTAGTTATTGTATGAATTTCATGTTATTGTGATCTAATACTTATCTTTTGCAATAGATAACAATCAAGCGATGTCCTAACCTTTCTCTCATACCCACAAATTTGGAATCGGCCGTCAGATAAAGTAAAAACAGGAAAATGATCACGCAACATCCCAGATTTCTACAAAAAAACTACATATTATGCCCTTCTAAAATATATTTAAACATGTATTTTTTTGTAAACGACACCGCTATCAAGCGGGATGACATATTGATTGTCGATGTTTGGGCTTTGATAACAGCAGCTTCGTTTACAAAATCATGCTTAAATATATTTTAAATGGGCATTATATGTAGTTTTTTGTAGAAATCTGGGATGTTGCGTGATCATTTTCCTATTTTCCTCTTTATCTGACGGCCGATTCCGAATGTATGGGTATGAGAGGAAGGTTAGGATATCGCTTGATAGTTATCTATCGCAAAAGATAAGTATTAGATCACAATAACATGAAATTCATACAATAACAAACCTCTCCATGCTGTTTCTCCGAGCTGGCGATCTATCATTATTCTCAGAATCTATCGTTATCCGCGATTCTCTTTATCTGGGTACATACCGTGTGAAGCATTATAGAAATGTATGACAATTATATCAATGGTTCCTTGTGATACGGTAAACGGTGTTGCAAAACATATTTTAGGCCCATTTATATCTCTTAAGCTTATCATTGTAACTGTTTCATAACTAACAGTTCGGGTTCAGTTGGCTGATCCTTTACTAAATGGACACATATTTCTTCACTTCCTTACAACACTTTATTTCGTAAATATACAGAATTGAACCAGTTTACCAAATGAGAAATACACCGTTGAAGTGGAGACACAACGATTTCCTTTTACATGTATAATTATTTTGATAATTAAATTATTTTTTCAAACAGTTTTTTAATTATTAGATAAACCCATGCGAATTCGTTTCAAAACGATATGTTTATAAGTCGTTGGTGCTCCTGGACAAACTTCCAACGCGTTTGTCCGCCTGAGTGCAATATAGGGGGTATTTATTTCTAGGGCAAAGAAGCCTAGAATTTTCTGTTTATAATACCGTTGAAGTGATCTCGTGGAGTTCTACGTGTGTCTTTCGTATTTGTTATATTTCGTCTTTCATAATATTTAATTTTACTGACAGTTCTGTTGGTCGCTTTGGTGGTCTGTATATAACGTTACAACATATTAATTTGCACAATGTTATAAATTAACCTCTCCGAAAGTTTCCATTTTATAAAAAACACATGATTTAAAAGCTTAAGCGAGCTTAATTAACTTCTCCAAAATTCTCCATTTCATAACAAAAACAAACATAAATATTTTAAAGCTGAAGCTCGATTAGAATTTTCTAAAATCGTCTGACTATTATCGATTGTCAACTGAGGTAGAGGCCAGCGGTATAAAACAGTCATATTTTTGTACGTATGCTCGGGTCTTTTGATTTTTCATAAAGCAGATTGGTATAAATCGTTTTCACCCCCTCTAGACGAATAACCTCATCATATTTGACTTTCAGTTTTTAATAAATTTCTGCAAGTTTGCAACTTTCTCTCGTATTTCTGTGATTTTAAGAAACTCTGTTTTGCAGAAAGCCCATGAGACGCTAAGCCAGGGAATTTATCGATATATTCTTCTGCTTTCGAGAACCTCCTCCCCTATCCAGGTTCCTTTTTAAGAACTTTTAAAGTGACGCATATTACTGGTGAATAATAATAATTTGATTTTTATTGGGCTCTGATGTAATAAGTAAGTACTCAGTGATGTTTACTTGCTTCTTACGACAATATAGAACACTTTTAAAAATATCATCGAGGTCGCCATTATCTTGAAGCAGATAATGGATTTCGGAAAAGCGCCGGCCAATGAATTCTATATCTCACAGTCGTCTGAGAAACAACTTCTTTTTGTTTGACCAGTTTTGCAAATTAAGACTATTGTCTATTACGTCATAAACATTTTCCTCAATACAGACAGGAATTTGTTCAAGGCCCTTGCTTTTTTTAAAAAGATGATTTACAGTAGAAACCCGGCCTGAGTCTGGCGTCCCAAGTAAGTCACTTTGCATTGACTTATGAACAGAATCATCATCAAGTTAATGAACAGATATCATGTACCGATATATCTGACAATGAAACTCGTCGGCTTGCTGACAGTCCCTAACAAGCTTTCACCAGGACATTATTTATATTATTTTTTAATTGAATGAAGTGTATCACTAATAAAAATAGTGTATATATTTCAAGTCTATCATTACAAAGAGTGAAAGCTCGGAAACAACAGGAATAGGCAACATAACATCATAACACACAATTTTAAAAATACGTTTAATTAAAAGAATATTTGGTATTTTATTTCATTGATTAATATTTTAACATATTTACCTAATAAAACCACAATTAATACTTTAATTTTAATTATTTAAGTGTATTTCGGTAATCAAAGCCCTTTTCTGTATCTCGGTAAAGTGTATTTCGGTATTCAGTAGTACCGCTCGGGTTTGATCCGGTCAGCTGTAAATTTGACGGTTATGCATGATCCTGCGAGCACCGTCTTGCGCGGTTAATCGAACAACAACAATCTCGACAACAAATGTAGCAATTTACAAAAAATGAGTTCGAGACAATCTAGCAGGGGATCTGGGGACTCTGGAACAGCTCAAATATTGCTGCGCAAGTTGTGCTGTAAAGTGACAGGCTTGCCCGAAAGTGGGTGGAGATAAATTATTGTCCTAATCAAAGTTTTATTAGGAATCTCTATCTGTCCAAAGCAGTAACCTCTTCACAAGGGCTTTGAAGACGGAACGTGTATAAGCTGACTTTTCTTCCCACATCTTTTTAATCATATCGTTATTTTAGGGTCTACACCACAGGAGCACGGAGTCACGATCGCGTCTGTTAGGCCCTCCGACTGCCAAATAAATTGAAGTTGTCACTTGGGTTTTTATATGTAGACGAATTTCTAACTTTCCTTTCATTCCAAAAACCTTCCCTACCAGTATCTTAATAAATCACAAGGAGTGACAGTCACCATTTTATCAGCAACGTTTGGCAAGAGTACTCTCCCCTAGGTTGGTGCGGTGAGCTGGTACCCCAATAGTTATAGCGCCGCAGACCGAGGCCGGTTACTGCTTGAAATTGTTGATTTTAGCAGTAAATTCAAAAGCAGGATATGAATTTAAAAAATTAGTGAATATAATGATACTGAACAATATTTATTATAGTCACATTGCCATTTTGTTTAATACACATAAAATACAATGTGCCACTGTACAGATTTTGTAAGATTTACACAGACAGCTACTATAGAGTGGATTCAACTGCACCAAGTACCACACCAAGCTAGGGGAGACTACTCTTGGCAAATGTTGCGGATAAAATAGCTACTGTCACTCCTTGTGATAAATAATAATCTGTAGAGAAGATTTTGAGAAAGAGAGAGATTTGATTATAAATTCATTCAGAATTGAAAATACAGTAGAATCCGCTTATTTGAATAGCCTATTTGTCAAGACCCTTGATTCAATTAAGCGGAGTATCATAATATACGGAGCTTAAAAATTCTGGCCAGTTTTTGATTTCGTTCGTATCTCCGCCATTTTTCGTCGGTGCGTCATGAGAAATACGCGCTTGTGAAATTCGCTTACGCCGTACCTGCAGCGTAACCTTATTAACTACATGTGGAGAAACCCAAGATAAAAAAAAGATATTGTAAATAAATAATAATAAACAACGATCATTTGCTTAATTTATTTTTCCTATACCGACATTTAAAAATAAAACAATTTACAACAGCACATAATCACCATAGAGCAGCTCATGTCAGTTCTCAAAGTTCTCAACAGTTTGTTTTTGTGTCAACAGTTTGCACTTCATCAAGATTTGTTTGCCAAATCTAATTAACTTTCTAATTTATCGAGCAAGTTTTGATGAGTTTATTTGTTATTTTCACACATGTCTCGAACAGAACAACTATTTTTCTGTTTTGTTTCTTTCTTTTTTCGAATAAATAATTTTTATTCGAAAATTTCTCGTCTTACATAAAACGTAATTAGCTTATGAACGACAAAAAAAGGAAAATTCTCGATGCGGGGAAACCCCATTATGTGACGTCATTGCTATAAATGTACACGGTAAACACGCGTGCCAGTGAACGGAAGTCGTTATTTAAAGTAGGTGATAAACAATGACAATAAATTTATGGAGTTTACCGGATATTGAACATTGCCTTGGGGCAGAAACTTGTGAATTTCAAGTAGGATTAGCGTTGTTAGGCGTTTTAAGGTGGGAAAGTGCTATCATAATAAACGGAGTTCATGCGGTGACCTATTCAAATAAAGATACTTTTTATCATTGAAATAGATAGAAATGGTTTTGTGTTTTAATATTCTACTATAATAAGCGGATTATTCAAATAAGCGCTATTCAATTAAGTGGATTCTACTGTAGTAGTGATAACTTCAATGAATTAAACTGACGGAATGCCATAAGTGATCTTGACCCTGTTCTCCTATGGTCTACACCTGACAGACATCTTTTTTGTTTGTTTTGTTTTCTTATTTATTCCTCTTGTAGTGTCCTCATTAGGCAGCCTCAGGTTCAATTGGTAGAGCATCAGCACAATAATCAGAGGTCCAAGGTTTGAATCCTGGTTGAGGCTTACACATTTTCTCCCACCTGTTTCATTTGATGGCTAGTGTTAATTTATCCGTGGAGCTCTACTGGCGAAGCATTGGCTGGGGTAGTTGATCCAAACCTGCGTTATTAGTAGACATATGCCGATTTAGTGGCCTAGTCTCATTTAGAAGGGAGGAATGAAGTGGTGTCTTTGTCAGGTAGCCTGGGTAGCTCAATCATTCAATGGTAGAGTGACAGTGCTATTAATATGTCGAGATTCAAACTGACATGGCACTGTTGCAATTAGAATCATTTTGAACAAAACTGATAAAAATTTAAATTAAAAAAAATCTTAGAAAGATGAAGTCATTAGACCAGTATTTTGCAGTCACACATTATGACATCATGCATGTGTATAGTGTGCAGAGTTTAGTGGCAAACTTAAGTTTCTGAAAAATAATTATTTTTAATTATCCTCATTATTGTTGTTTAAAAATATATTAATATTTTTTGCAGATGAGATACAACCCTATTTGCAGCGAGCGTATAGAATTCTCGGAAGGTAGGAGTGTTTATTGTCTATAGTTATATATCTGTGTGCATGTATATATATTTATCTATGTGTCTTCTAAATCATAATCTGAAAGCTGAACATTATTACTTTTTCATTTTGATTGTAACATGATCATGACAGTTAAAAAAAAAAAAATAATAAACCCTATACCTAAAACTACATCAGTTTTATTTAAATAGGACATAGTTTACCTTTTCTTCATGGTATGGCTTCTATACCATAAGTGATCTAAGTTTTATCAGGATTTACATTTATTGCTTCAGGATTCATTTGATTCTTTCTGACCAAGAAGTGAATGAGTAGATCTTGAGCAGACTGCATGAATGTGAAGAATGATCTGGATCTGCACTGTTCAGCAGTCACACACAGTATTTAAGGCATATCCATGGATTAAAGCTTTTGTCAAATTAATTTTGCATGCTGACATTTTCTAATACTAATTTTGCCAAACCAGGTTACAGAGTTTTCTGTTTACCTGGTAGCTTTAAAGTCAGCTGTCTTGTAATGAAGATCCATATTGTTCTGTTTACCTGGTAGCTTTAAAGTCAGCTGTCTTGTAATGAAGATCCATATTGTTCTGTTTACCTGGTAGCTTTAAAGTCAGCTGTCTTGTAATGAAGATCCATATTGTTCTGTTTACCTGGTAGCTTTAAAGTCACCTGTCTTGTAATGAAGATCCATGTTGTGTTTTGGGTGTAGGTTGTTGGAATAACTTCGCAAAATTGCCAATTCCACATACAAAAAGCCAAACTACCCGGTAAGCGTGATAGATGCTGCGTCACTGATTTATCATTTATGAGTGTTTTTTATTCACAGTAACATGGGAACACCAGCAGAGAGTGATGAGTTTCAGGTGTCAGAAAGAATCAGGAAAAGATGTAAGTGTATTCTTTTTTTTAGCTCACCTGAGCACTTGTGCTCATGGTGAGCTTTTAGGATCACTCTGTGTCCGTTGTGCGTTGTGCGTCGTGCGTCGTTCGTCGTCAATTTTTGCTTTAAACAACATCTCCTCTTAAACCCCTGGGCCAAACTTGATGAAACTTGCCACAAATGTTCCTTGCATGAAGCTCTTCCAAAGTTGTTCAAAGAAATCAATTCCATGCAGAACTCTGGTTGCCATGGCAACCGAAAGGAAAAACTTTAAAAATCTTCTTCTCTGAAACCACAAGGCCTAGAGCTTAGATATTTGGCATTTAGCACCCTCTAGTGGAACTCTACAAAGATTGTTCAAATTATTTTCCTGGGGTCAAAATTGGCCCCGCCCTGGGGTTTTTCGTTTTTCTTCTTATAAATTCTGTTTTTAACCTTTGATTTTCTACAGTTATCAACCAGATTTTGACACAAACTTTATACCATCTTAAAATTCAATTTTTCCTGAACAATTCATACACTGGTTGTTCAGTGATAAAATTAAAAACAAAAATTTTAGTAGCAGAGTGAAAATTTCAAGTGACAAAATTCCAATATTTCTACCTGTCTTAAACTATATTTAGGTTCAATGTAAGGTGTTATTATATTGCAGTACCACAGTATAGCTCTAGATGCTTGACAATGACCTAGTGAACTTTGCTATTTAGATCTGTGTTATATCTGTGTTATGCAATATTAAGAACTTTGCTCTGGAAGATTTTATACTGTAAATGTTGTCATTTTCTATGGATATTGACCAAATAAACTTTCTTACTTTATAGCTCTTTGCAAATCAGGCTTTTCTGAATATTTTATTCACTGTTTGTAAAACATATTTCTAGCACGTTCTCAAAATGTTCAGACTATATTAGACACATTTTTTGCATGGGCGAACAGTGTGATCCAGATCGTCCAAGAACTATGTCACTGTATCTAAAAATATAATTTTCTTGTGATCACCCTAGCGGTCACAATTTTGCTTCGATTGTCATGAAACTTAGTCAGGACACATTTTGTTGCATGGACGAACAGTGTAGATCCAGATCGTCCAAAAACTAGGTCACTGTTACTAAAAATAGAATTTTCTTGTGAACACCCTAGCGGACACAATTTTGCTTCGATTGTCATGAAACTTAGTCAGGACACATTTTGTTGCATGGGCGAACAGTGTAGATCCAGATCATCCAAAAACTAGGTCACTGTTACTAAAAATAGAATTTTCTTGTGAACATCCTAGCGGACACAATTTTGCTTTGATTGTCATGAAACTTAGTGAGGATGTTTGTCCCAATGATTTCTCGGATGAGTTCGAATATGGGTCATCTGGGTCCAAAAACTAGCTCACTGTTACTAAAAATAGAATTTTCTTGTGAACACTCTAGCTGTCACATTTTTTCTCCGATTGTCATAAAACTTGGTAAGGATGTTTTTCTGAATGATATCTCAGAGGAGTTTGAATATGGGTCATCTGGGTCCAAAAACAAGGTCACTGTTACTAAAAATATAATTTTCTTGTTAACACTCCAAGGGTCTCATTTTTGCTCTGATTGTCCTGAGAGTTCATCAGGATGTTTGCTCCAATGATTTCTCAGACGAGTTTGAATATGGGTCATCAAGGTCCAAAAACAAGGTCACTGATACTAAAAATAGAATTTTCTTGTTAACACTCTAGGGATCACATTTTTCCTTCTATTGTCATGAAACTTTTGTCAGAATAATTGTCCCAATGATTTTTCGGACAAGTTTGAATATGGGTAATCTGGGTCCAAAAACTAGGTCACTGTTACTAAAAACAGAATTTTCTTGTGAACACTCTAGGGGTCACATTTTTGCTGCGATTGTCATGAAACTTGGTCAAAATGTATTTCCCAATGATTTCTCTGACAAGTTCAAATATGAGTCATCTGGGTCCAAAAACTAGGTCATTGTTACTAAAAATAGAATTTTTCTTGTTAACACTAGGGGTCACATTTTTGCTCAGATTGTCATGAAACTTAGTCAGGATGTTTGTCGCAATGATATCTCAGTTTAGTTTGAATATGAGTCATCTGGGTCCAAAAACTAGGTCACTGTTGCAAGAGACTAAACTCAGGTGAGCGCTTTTAGGGCCATCATGGCCCTCTTGTTTCATTCTGCTGAACTCCCCTTGTATATAGTTTGTAGGCTCCTGTAGTCAGTGACTTTTGTGCATAATTTCCTGGGCAACAAACCAGTATTCACCCTGTATATCATGTGGTTTGCAGAAATTTTGCAGACGAATCTAACATCCTTGTTTTTCCACATTTAGAGTGACTTTCCTTCATCTTTGACAAAGGAAATGCAATCATCGAGCGACCCCAATGAAAGCATGTTTATTTTCCAGACCTTCTGGGAACTGCAGAATATACATGACATTGTTAGAAGCTTAATTTGTTATGTGTTTTTACTCATAGGATGGCTTCCCACATCAGGAAATACTGCAGTAAAAATGTTTATCTGGTCAATTTAGATAAAACTCTACATCAAGGATTTAATTTACTTTTGTGTGTAACAAAGATTTCAATTTCATATGATAAATAATTTGATTTAACAATTTTTAGCATTCAAAGTGTAATCATTGTCAAGGTTTACACTGTTATATTTCCCCCAATCTATAAACTGTTATTTTCTTAAACAGATTATTTTGGTTTCAGTGGTACGACGTGGACGGGAGAAAGATGCCATTTTATTTGCAGAATTACACAGAAAACTGCAATCACAGGTCTGCATTAAAAATACACTATTATAAAAATTAGACAATCTAAACAGACCAAGATAGATAAGTTAACATACATTTCTTCATAGCTGGAATGAGAGTACAGAATCTTTAAAAAAAAATATTGGGGAACTGGCTTCAATGAGAATATTTACTGATGTGTTGCAAGTATGTTACTGAAACATTTTACTGGCTGAGGGGATGAACATTTTTATTGTGGTTGGCTTGCCATACATAATTGCAATTACATGGTTATTCCAGAAACAAAATATATTATGTAGCAGTCTGATGGCAATCATGTAGTATCACAACTTACATGGCAAATTTGAATTGTCCCACTTTGCCATTAATCAATAAAAGTGTGCACTGATGCAATGTTAGGATTCTTAAGATATTTGATAAATCTTGTTTGATAACAACTTTTTATTTGCTTTTCAGGGACTTGTGAAGAACATATGGGCAATTCTGTACCTTCTAATGTCCTTGAGTGAAAATGAGTCCAAACTTGCCAAAGATAAGGTACTTTTACTGTTTTTCACTTTTGACTGTGTCTTCCACTCCTGGGTCTTCTACTGCAAAGGCTCTTTTTTTTAGTGGGAATCTAATTTTGGAAATTATTCAATTAGAGATGAAGTGGGGATTTCCCCCCAGCAGTATTGACCATATTACTCAGCATCTTTAGTAAAACAGCTTTGATTTTGTTAGTTTTGAACCTGAAGCATCCTTCTATATTTAGCTTGACTGTTCTTGTGGCATGTAACTGCATTCCTCCTCCATTTTTAAGTAATCCTAGAGTTCACAGTTTGATTTATGATCAAAATTTTCATTAATTAATTATCTGTTACATTTGTCTCTACAACACCACCCACCAACTATTTATGCCAACAGCATGGAAACCACACTCAAATCTAAAGCTTCCTTTAATCATGACTGAAGGTTATAAAGCTGAGATTGGAAACCAGTCTCAAATCTCAAGCATCTGATTGGCTGAAATGGCGACTGGTCGCCATTTCAGCCAATCAGATGCTTGAGCTTTGAGACTGGTTTCCATGCTCAGTTTTATAACCTTGGACACTGTTATGATAGTGTGCTTTATTTCAGCCAATCAGATTGCAGGGATCTGATATTTCTAAGTCTCAGTATAACCTTTGAACCAGGATTACACTTGCCTTATTCTCTTTTGATTTCAGACCAACAGTACGTTGTTCGGCCGTGGTCTGTCTGCCTATGCTACCTCAACACCATTTAATGCTGCAGCAAGAAGACCAATGAGAGCTATGTTGGAAGAGGGTCACACTCCATCACAGATGTCTGCAAACACAACTGCTAGCAGTGGAGTCAGTAGTATACATAGTGATGTCAGGAGTAACGACCCTACACCCGTGCCACAGTCATTTCTGCCAAAGTATGTTAGTCAGATAGCAGCCAGTATTATAACAAGTTTCTGCTTACATAAATTTACCCCTAAACCAAAATCATGTTCCAGATATCCTTAGTAAGATTTGATTAAGAATGTTTTTAGACACATATTCAAGTGCCATATGTTGAATATTACTTGTATATCTGATTGAATTCAGTGGGACATATCATTTGAAGTTGTATTTTTAACTATTATTTTGTTAACCCTTTACTCCATATATATGCATTTATTGCATGCAACCAGTGTAGATCTAGATTAGCTGGCACATCTCTGCCTCTGATCAGGATCTGCCCTGTTAGCTTTTGGTCAGAAATAACCTGATAAATCAAATAATCAAAAGGCGAACGATGAAGATCATGATCAGACAGCATGGATGTGTACGGTGATCTTGATCTACACTGTATGCCCATGTCAAAAAGGCATTTATATGGAAGAATGGGTTTAACCTACATGTAAGACAGAGCATGATGTGGTTTACACATCATGGGGTGAAAGCAAAAAGGTTCTAAGTGATATTTAATAAAGAAGCAGTTAGAGCATTTTGCTCTTATCTCACAACATGCAGCCAGATATGGTTCACTAAACATGGATGTTAAGAATATATAAAAGTATTCCATATTGACATAGAACCCATGCAACTAAGAATAGGGAGTCAGAAAACCACTGTGTATGACACAGATTTTAACTAATCTGACAAACTGTGATGTGGTACTTGAGAAAAACAGGCTGTACTTAACCAGAATCATTCATGAGTATATAATAAGAAAATTATAATAACCAGATGCGAAATATTGTTACAGCACAACATATGCATCACTGGATGGGGACAGGATACACAGACATGGACCTGTATCAAGGCTTGTAGGGGCCATCTCAAGGCATGACCCTGGTGAGTGTTGACTTGTCTTAACCCCAAAAATGCTTATAATTTTATTAAATTTGCACAACATAAACACAGATGAGGGAATCGGACTATCCCTGTCACAGTGAACTCAGTCACATTGAATCTGATCTCACAACAAATTATGCTTAGCAAAAAATGAAACCTGACACTTAATATCTTTAAATAATGGTGAGATACACATTGAGGGTTGCATGTTAGACTGTTTTTACTTCAATGAAGTTACTACAATTTAATGGCTTAACCAATTGTTAAATGCCCCAGAAATATCAAAATGCACAGATAAGTTAAAAAAAACATTCAGTTTTTATATCTAACCATAGTGTGTCAATCTGATTCTGAGAAAATACATCAAATATGTATTGTTAGGTAGTTATTTATTTCTTGATGAACATAGAAGTAGCCCAGAAAGGTAGCACAAAAAATGCTGCTATCAGTGATGATTTTTACACAACATTAGTGACTTGCTTATACTGATTACAAAGATCTGTCTTAATTATAATTCACGTGTTAGCAACACTGCACATAATGCAGTAGAGTAAATAAGTTTATGTGAAAAGTCTTAAACTGTTATCTTCACACTGCATAGCCACAACAACATAGATCGTGTTTAAATATATTGTCTCCTTAGTGTAAACATGGTGTAAGTACCATTCAAATATGACAGTGATATTCAGAAAGTGCATTAAGGCACTCATATCATACAACATTAATTTTCTGATTAAATTTTCAGGATCGGACACAGCATTAGTACCAAGAAGTGGCAGAGGCTTATCAGCAACTATCAAAGTCCAAGGAGAAAACAGTATGCGTTCAAGTTCTGTTACTCTTTTCTTTTGCATAGTCTGGGCCAAAGGTAATCAAACTAAGAATAGAGACCAGTCTTGAATCAAGTCTTCATTTCAGCCAATCAAATGCTTGAGATTTGAGACTGCTCTCCATAAATTTCAGTTTTATGATCTTTGGTCCAGCTGTTGAAAGAGACAGTAGGAATTAGTGTCAATGACTTGCAGCAAATCTTTCTCTTCAGGAATAATTTTGGTTTCTCTTCAGGTGAACATGTATTATTTTCGTTTTTTTTTTCTGTCTGTTTTGAATGAAAATCTGCTAAAAATCTTTTGAGCTTGTGAAAAAAGTACATGTACAATATTATATTAACTTGTATGCCTCAGTAATATTTGCTAGTTTTATTTTACACTAAGTTATGCTTGCATACATGTCCTTTTGAAGTGACATGTAACTGACATCATGTATGTTTATGGTTTCCAGCAAGTTTTGAGATCCCAGATTCAGAACTCGTGAAGGATCTTGTGTTTGTATTCCAAGGCATTGAAGGAAAATGGATCAAGTTTGATGCTTCAAAAGATGCTTACAAAGTGGATTCACAGGTAATGTTCTGTGTTATTATACCTTTAAGTTTAATGCTCCTGAATATAGTAATTACACTGTCCGTTTGTTAGTCAGTCTCCATTACAGCCATAGGGTGCTTGAGATTTGAGACTGCACAGTCTTGTCGGGGTCAACATTGTTAGCTTTGTCAGGGTCTACATTGTTAGCTTTGTCAGGGTCTACATTGTTAGCTTTGTCAGGGTCAACATTGTTAGCTTTGTCAGGGTCTACATTGTTAGCTTTGTCAGGGTCTACATTGTTAGCTTTGTCAGGGTCTACATTGTTAGCTATTCAATCAATAGTTACTAAATTGCTATAAATTGCCCCTATTAACAATGAATGAAAATTGAAAGAATGTTAGTCCATCACTTAAGTAACCCTTTACTCCATATATGTGCGGTTTATCTGGTGTGCAACCAGTGTAGATCAAGATCAGCTGGCACATCTGTGACCCATCCTCGATCTATCTACACTAGTTGCTTCTTGGTCAGATTTCATAAAAGCAAACTGTGTAGATCCTGATCGGACGGCAGATTTGCCAGCTGATCTGGGTCTACACAGTTTTCCCATGTGATAAATAGTGTACCTAGGGAGAAAATGGTTAATTTAGCTCTGACAGGGTAATTGTATATTCAGAAGCACTTATTGTATTGATCATTCTTTACTTTGTTCATAGGAAAAAACAAACAAACTAGAAGTGTTCAAATTAGTACAGTCCATAAAGGTCTTTTTTTAATAATAATAACAGTACTGTTGTATTTCCAGGCAGGGATACCTAAAGCTATACGACAGCTGGTGAGTAAACTGGCTGAATGTGGTTGGTTGTTTAACAAAGTGAAGAACTATGTGGAATCTCGCAGTGCTGATAAAACTTTTGGACTTGTTGGACAGGTTAGTTTGAGGAAACAGTAAAATGTTTTATAGTTTGCAAACCATGTGAGCAACATCATAGCTGTTAGTCTTTCTTGAAGGATGCTACTTTTGTTCGGAAGTTTTAAGTACCTGATGAAATGTTAACAAAGTACTGACAATCAGCTGTATGACTGATAACAGGTGTTGTTTTACTGATACTCAGCATTTATATGTCTGGAACTTGGCTGTATGACTGGTTCACATTTGAATGACTGATAACAATTCAGTGTTCTAATAATTATCTAGCTGAATGACTGTATCCAGCTGTACAAATGAAATCTAGTTTTATGGCAGGTACCCAGCTGTATGAATGGAATCCAGCTGTATGACTGGTACCTAGCTGTATAAATGGAATCTGACTGTATGACCGGTACTTGGCTGTTAAACTGGTCCACTAGTGTTTGACTGGTACCCGGCTCTATAAATGGAATCTGACTGTATGACTGTTACTTGGCTGTTAAACTGGTCCACTAGTGTTTGACTGGTAACCGGCTGTATAAATGGAATCTGACTGTATGACCGTTACTTGGCTGTTAAACTGGTCCACTAGTGTTTGACTGGTACCCGGCTGTATAAATGGAATTCAGCTGTTTAACTGGTCCCAAGGGTACTGCTTGTAACAGGTGTTGTTTGGTGTTCAGTATTTATATGACTGAAACAAAAGTGTATGACTGATCCCCAGCTGTATGGCTGACATCCAGCTGCATTTGATATCCAGCCAGATCGAAACACTGTCACCAAACACGGATTTCTCAGTCACTAACCTATGTCTCTTTTTTTCAGAGTTTCTGTGCTGCTCTTCAGCAAGAACTGACAGAGTATTACAGACTAGTGGCTGTGCTTGAATCTCAAGTAAGACAATAGATCTTCTTTCTATACTTCAAAATTATTTATTTATCATAACTTATACTATGTAACTGTATATAAAAAGGTTAATAACCTTACAATAGTATTGTATAAGTGGTTTTATATATTTGTGAAAAGGTACCATCGAAAAGTTGACATCAATCCTTGACCTTTAAATGTCATAAAAATGAGCAGTAAACAATAATAATGCATTCCAAGGCTAAAATAACATTGTCAAAATGTCTAACAAAATCACTTTTCATTTAGAAAAAATAAATAGATTTATAATCGAAATAGAAAGTATCATAATAAGCATTTATTCTGTGATTCTGAGGTTTTGCACTTGAACAGTGTTCAGTACAGTACACATATCTGCTTTCACTGATGTATCATTCCACATCTCAACTGTGCCCCTTGCTAAATCCTGCAATATATCACAATAAGTTATTTATTATTTCATAAGGCACATTAAGTGATTTTACACTTCTGGTTTTCAGTTACAGGATGAGATGGACCAGGGTATAGGGATGAGTAATGGTGGTGTGACACTGAGGAGACTGGTGGTGTGGACTTTTGATCCACTGATACGATTGAAAAGCTTGGCCGCTATGGTAGATGTATGTAAAGGTATGTCTACATAAATCATAAAGGGCCCGCCAGTCACCTTCTACATGTCTTCCATTAATTGAATTTGAGTCTTGCTTGTGAAAGATTGTCTCTGTACCCCATGGGGTCTGTTCCATCTGATCAGGATCTGCACTGTTTGCTATTGGAATCATTAGCTTATTTCTGACCAAAGAGCAAACAGTAGATCCTGACTATGGAGCGGATTTGCAAGCTGATCAGTGCCCAAGGTTATAAAGCTGAGCATGGAAACCAGTCTCAAATCTCAAGCCAGTCGCCATTTCAGCCAATCAGATGCTTGAGATTTGAGACTGGTTTCCAAGCTCAGTTTTTAGCTCACCTGTCACGTAGTGACAGGGTGAGCTTTTGTGAGGGGGGTTCGTCCGTCCGTCCGTCCGTCCGTTCACAATTGTTGTCCGCACTCTAGCGGACAGAATTTTGGTCCAATCTTCTTCAAACTTGGTCAGAATGTTTATCTCAATGATATCTAGGTCAAGTTCGAAACTGGGTCATGTGACCCTTAAAACTAGGTCACTAGGTCAAATTAAAGAAAAAGCTTGTCTGCACTCTAGCGGTTGTAATTTTGATCCGTTCTTCTTTAAACTTGGTCAGAATGTTTATCCCAATGATATCTAGGTCAAGTTCGAAACTGGGTCATGTGACTTTGAAATCTAGGTCACTAGGTCAAATTATAGAAAAAGCTTGTCCGCACTCTAGTGGTCGTAATTTTGGTCCGATCTTCTTCAGACTTGGTCAGAATGTTTATCCCAATAATATCTAGGTCAAGTTCAAAACTGGGTCATGTGACCTTGAAATCTAGGTCACTAGGTCAAATTATAAAAAAAGCTTGTCCGCACTCTAGTGGTCGTAATTTTGGTGCAATCTTCTTTAAACTTGGTCAAAATGTTTATCTTAATGATATCTAGGTCAAGTTCTTTACTGGGTCATGTGACCCTTAAAACTAGGTCACTAGGTCAAATTAAAGGAAAAGCTTGTCTGCACTCTTGCGGTTGTAATTTTGGTCCGTTCTTCTTTAAACTTGGTCAGAGTGTTAATCCCAATGATATCTAGGTCAAGTTGGAAACTGGGTCATGTGACCTTGAAATCTAGGTCACTAGGTCAAATTATAGAAAAAGCTTGTCCGCACTCTAGTGGTCGTAATTTTGGTCCGATCTTCTTCAAACTTGGTCGGAATGTTTATCCCAATGATATCTAGGTCAAGTTCGAAACTGGGTCATGTGACCTTGAAATCTAGGTCACTTGTTCAAATTATAGAAAAAGCTTGTCCGCACTCTAGTGGTCGTAATTTTGGTCAGATCTTCTTCAAACTTGGTCAGGATGTTTATCCCAATAATATCTAGGTCATGTTCGAAACTGGGTCATGTAACCTTGAAATTTAGGTCACTAGGTCAAATTATAGAAAAAGCTTGTCCGCACTCTAGCGGTCTAAATTTTGATGCGATCTTCTTCAAACTTGGTCAGAATGTTTATCTCAATGATATCTAGGTCAAGTATGAAACTGGGTCATATGACCTTGAAATCTAGGTCACTGGGTCAAATTATAGAAAAAGCTTGTCCGCAATCTAGCAGTCTTAATTTTAGTGCAATCTTCTTTAAACTTGAACAGAATGTTTATCTCTTTATGATATCTAGGTCAAGTTCGATAACTGGGTCATGTGACCCTTAGAACTAGGTCACTAGGTCAAATTAAAAGAAAGCTAGTCTGCACTCTAGCGGTTGTAATTTTGGTCCGTTCTTCTTTAAACTTGGTCAGAATGTTTATTCCAATGATATCTAGGTCTAGTTTGAAACTGGATCATGTGACCTTGAAATCTAGGTCACTAGGTCAAATTATAGAAAAAGCTTGTCCGCACTCAAGTGGTCGTAATTTTAGTCTAATCTTCTTCAAACTTGGTCAGAATGTTTATCCCAATGATATCTAGGTCAAGTTCGAAACTGGGTCATGTGACTTTGAAATTTAGGTCACTAGGTCAAATTATAGAAAAAGCTTGTTAGCACTCTAGTGGTTGTAATTATTGTCAGATCTTCTTCAAACTTGGTCAGAATGTTTATTCCAATAATATCTAGGTCATGTTCGAAACTGAGTCATGTAACCTTTAAATTTAGGTCACTAGGTCTAATTGTAGAAAAAGCTTGTCCGCACTCTAGCGGTCTTAATTTTGATGTGATCTTCTTCAAACTTGGTCAGAATGTTTATCTCGATGATATCTTGGTCAAGTTTCAAACTGGGTCATGTGACCTTGAAATCTAGGTCACTAGGTCAAATTATAGAAAAAGTTTGTACGCACTCTAGTGGTCTTAATTTTTGTCCGAACCATTGAACAGATGTTAGCAGGTGAGCGACCCAGGGTCCCTTGGACCCTCTTGTATAACCTTCAGACCTGAACGAATACTTTTTACACATATGATAAAACCTGCATGTATGAAGTAAAAGGCTAATCAATATATGTTGCAGATATGTCATAGATAAAGACGCCTTTTTAGCCTTTGTTAAATTTGTTTTCTATTCCAAGAGATGTATGTTTATTCTTTAAAATACTACTGGTATATTGTGACATTGTTTGATTTTACTGACATTGGTGGTTGAACATTTTAGGGAAGAAGGGAGGAGCACTGGCATCGGCAATCTATTCCTACATGCAGCATGGGGATCCCTTCATCAGATCTCTCATTAAACATATTCTCACTATGGTAAGCTGATCTCTTATATTCAAACTAGTAAAGGCTGTTTACAGGCGCCATTCCTCTCATAATGTGTTTGTAAAATCACAGTTTTCCCCAAAATGTTACATTATGTCTTTTGTTATGCATTCCCAAGCAGCTGCTGAGTAAAAAGTTAGGCTGTTTTCTAAAAATTACATGCTATATGCTCCTTTGACATGAAAAAAATCCCAGAGACTAACCTAAATTTTAATTTCTGTTAACCTCTATTTCAAGTCTATTTTGGTTTAATAATAGAAAACGGGCTGAATAATTTATTTCATATGTTTGTGGGTAGTCAAGTGTTGAAAATGATGTACAAATTGTTATTATTAATTAGATAAGCTGTCATAATGGATATGCATGGGTATTGGTTTTATCTTTCAGGTGTCCCAGCCAATCTATGCTACTTTATTACGATGGATCTACGATGGAGAACTGGAGGACACTTTAGATGAGGTAATATCACATATCAGTTATCCTTACATTAACAACAGATAACATTTAATTCAGTTGTTGCCAGAAGCATTCTGTACATATCAAGTGTCTTTCTGTGTTTTGTACTTAATCCTTTAAATCCATAGATATGCCTTTAGTCACATGGATGACAAGTTTTGATCCAGATCAGCTGGCTCATTGGTGCCATCCAAACTAGATTTACACTATTCACTTCTAGTCAGAAATTGTCATACAGATCTTAGACTTAAAGGTAACAGTGTAGTTCCTGATCAGTTGGCACTGATGTTCCAGCTGATCTGGGTCTACACTGTTTGCCCCTGCAAAAAAGTTGTATCTCTTTAGTTAAAAGGTTAACCCTTTAAGTAATATGCACAACGAATGTCCCATTTGGAACCATTCAGATCAGCATGCTCATCAAAGTAGTCTGATAAGTGCCCAAGGTTATAAAGCTGAGATTAGAAACCAGTCTCAAATGACTGGTTTCCAATCTCAGCTTTATAACCTACAACCCAGATCTGCACTAATCACCAATTCTCTTGATTCTGGATCTACACTGATCTTGGTCAGAAATAACTAAATGAAACTAAAAGCCAACAGTGTTTATCATTGTCAGACAGCACAGATGATGAGGCTGATCTACAGTGTATATCATTGTCAGACAGCACAGATGATGAGGCTGATCTACAGTGTATATCATTGTCAGACAGCACAGATGATGAGGCTGATCTACAGTGTATATCATTGTCAGACAGCACAGATGATGAGGCTGATCCACAGTGTATATCATTGTCAGACAGCACAGATGATGAGGCTGATCCACAGTGTATATCATTGTCAGACAGCACAGATGATGAGGCTGATCCACAGTGTATATCATTGTCAGACAGCACAGATGATGAGGCTGATCTGGATCTACACTGGTCCCCATGGGATAAAAGCCATATCAAATGGAGTTAAGGGCTACAGTTCTTGTTATTCAGTAGTAGTGTTGTTGTTGTTGTTTTTTAAATAAAAGTTTCATTTATTGTCTAGTTTTTTGTTGCTGCTGACCCAACAGTGAAGAACGACCGTCTGTGGCATGACAAATACAGTCTACGAAAGTCTATGATACCAACCTTCATTACTACAGATCAAGCTAAAAGGGTATGTGCAGTGGTCTGAAAAGGTGGTGATGGGGGGATTTTTCTCCGAAATACTGACCATACTGACCTTGATATTTTCCTGAAACAGCTGCTATTCATTGAAACACTTTGAAAGATGATGAGACTGCTGTATGTGTCAGCAGTGTGCGCTTCAAAGATAAAATCATATTTATTATCCTTACATGCTGAAAATAGGTGTTATTAAAGTTAATTTTGATAATCTTGCTGAACTCGTGGGATTAAAAGTAATTTTGACTGCTGTATAGGAAGACATGCACATAATGTAATGGATAATGATACATTTTAGAAGACAGTATTGGAGTAGAAATGTTTTTATAAGTTCTGAAGTGACATAGATCCTGATTTCTTTTATTCAAATTTTCCTCTTTGGAATTGGAAAAATTAGCCACTGGCAGTGAATAAAAATACTTTGAATAATGTCTTTGAATTACAAAAAGGAAATATTTTCATTCAAGTCTAATCACCATTGGTGAAGAAAATGTATAAACAGATTAAAAACTTTAGTTGGTAGACAACTTTTCATGTAAGTGAGAGGTTTCTGGTTTGGATACTCATTTCTCTCACCTTGTGAGGTGGCATCTAACGAAACAGTGGAAAAAATGCATTGTTAGTGTAAGACATCTGCTATTGTGTATATACGAACCATCAGAAATGCGAGGACAAAATTGTAATTGGGGGGGGAGGGGGGGTAAAAATCTATTCAACTTGAGCAGAGAAGATTTGTAAAAGGGTTTGACAGTTTAATCGGGAGAGCACATGCCCTTACATCAAGTGGTCTTGATTCTCAACCTGTGACGTAAACATAACTAAATGAAAAAACACTCGACCCACCTCTAATGTAATATTTATAATCTGATCCTGTTCCATGCAGTTTAGCGTCTTCACTGCTCTTTATTCAATTAAAAAATTCCAGCACAGCACAATGCCCCTTCTTAATTATAAAAGGTTTTCATATTCACCAGAAGGGAATTTTCATCTGTTATTATAGTTACCTTTTCCTCCAAATATACGCCTTTATGGCATTAAAATGCATATATATTTTGATGAACTAAGGCTGTGTCAGTCAAATATAAAATAACCTAGAGACAAACAGACCAGATGACAAAGTTAAAATGTTCTTTGTTAAAAATTGTCTGACATAAAAAAGTGGTAAGACCTTGCTTAAGTCAATTATTAACATACTTGTAAAAATACCATGTATCCCTATAAGACCATACAGATTATTATCACAGCATTTGTCTTCAGATATTGCTGACGGGGAAGTCCATCAACTACCTGAGACAGGTGTGTCAGGACAGATCTCCCACCAAGGGTCGAGAGGCTGCCCTAGAATTTGATATGAGCCAAGGTAAACATTGTACCCTCATCAATCTGCTTTGAATTTACTGATCATGATTTGAAGCAACTGGAAAAAAATATAAAATGAAATAATTTTACTGTTGCAGAATAATCATGATAGTAGAAAACGTGCAGGATAGACAGTTTAGAACCTGGTTTAAACCCCTAAGGGCAAATTGTCTTGCCACTGATCCTTCCAAGGTGGTAACCCCTTGGGTTCTCATTTTTGTGAATTGTTTGTGGCATTCATTTTGAAGAAATTAATAGTTGTATAACCATGCTCTCTTCTCTCTGCTTCTTGGCTGTGTGGGGAGGCTGTGGCCATTGCTCATATGCATATTTCACTTTTTTATTGAAATTGTGATTTTAGTCTGTTGCTTTCATGTTATTTTTATTAATTTGTTTACAGCTGAGTGGATGTTTACTCAAGACCTGAGTAACAACTTCCTGAACATGATAGATACAGTGTACAAGGAGACGAGCCGACATCTGCTAGATGTGCTGCATACCAAGTACAAGTTCATGGATCATATGAAGGTATGTGACCTTTCTGTTACCTGTTACTCCTTATATTATGTGACTTGTATCACTTAATTTAACATTCTATTTGTACATCCCAGCTCTCTGATCTAGATCTACACCAGCTTCTTGTAGAAATGATGGCACAGGTGTGCCAGCTGATTAAGATCTGCTTTGTTGATGAGTTGTGTCTATGGAGTAAAAGGTTGCAAACAAATGAGGGCTCTGTTTTAGGATACTTAATTTGAAAGCATTAGATAATTATTGGGTCATTTTTGAATATGCATTCTTAATAATTCAAATTAAAATGCTACATTCCCAGTGTTTTATATTATATTGATGCAGGATGATTATGAAATGATCCCCGAGCAGTGATAACTTGTTTATTATGTGTATATTGTTTTCAAACTGATTGCAGGCAATGAGACGATATCTGTTGCTGGGACAGGGTGACTTTATTCGACATTTGATGGATCTGCTTGAGTAAGTAACTTAGTTACCTTAGAATATAATACCTGTTTTTATTTGCTCGCAGTGACTGCAAACTGTATCAGTATGTGAGACCAAAATGTTTTTCATATCCAAATAAACATAACAAAATATTGATTCAGTTCTTATATTTGCACTCCTTAAATATTCCTAATTTTACTGATATATTGAGAAGAATTTGTGATGATATGGTTTTTACTTGCTGTTGTAACAGCTATGATGACAACAAGGCAAATTATGGCATGCTTTTTCAAAGCAATTTGTTGAAAAAAGTGAATGCTCATCAAATTCAGTGTCACAAGTCAAAACACTGTGCATAGTCCAGTTAATTGTGAGCAGCTTTGATTGTTAGCCAAGCTACAGAGAGAATGTTTTTTATCATAAACTAAATTCAATGTAAAGAAAGAATTTCAATGCAGCAAGGTGTAAATGTTAACACGTTTCTCCATAAATAAGGATTTTAACACATGTGACCAGTGTTGATAAAAAACAGCCGACACATCCATTTTTTCTTATCTGGATCTGCACTGGTAACATCTTGGTCAAAAATAAGCTAATGAATCTAAAAAGCAAATGATGTAGATCCTGATTAGATGGCATGGATGTGCTGGGTGATCTGGATTTACACTGTTTGTCCATAAAGGAGTATGGAGGAAAGTGTTAAGGAATGAAAATGAGTTCTGATGAGTGGTTTGTTTCTAGAGAGGATTTGGCAAAGCCAGCAAACAACTTGTACCTGCACAACCTGAACGGTATCCTGGAGACGGCTATCAGAGGGACCAATGCCCAGTTTGATGATTCCGATATACTCAAAAGGCTTGATGTCAGGCTACTTGAGGTAAACAATTGTTATGTGTTGGTCTCTTTATATGCTGCTTGAGGTAAACACTTGTTATGTATTGATCGCTTTATATTGGCATCATTCAAGAAGACAAGAACAAAATCTTTTGGGTTCTTAGATATATTTGTTATCAGTGTAAATAAAGGTCTGCAGTCTGATAAGGGGTAACATTAATTACCTTTTTACTCCATGGGATATGGCTTTTATCTTAATGGCAAACAGTGTAGATCCAGATCAGTTGGCACATCCATTCGTTGATGGAAGTGCCAGTTGATCTGGATCTACACTGATTGCACACATGGTAAACCTGTATATAAAGAGTAAAAGGTAAAAAGGAATCATTGTAAAATAAGTGTGTAAAGTACATGTTGAATGTTCCAGGATCCATTTTGTTTTAAGAACTTGTTAGTGGATTACCAGGTGTGAGTTGCCACAAAAACTGACCTCTGCCTCAACTTAAGCAATATATTTTTGGTGCTCACTAAGCTTGGTCATAATATTTTGTTGCCATAGTACATGTATATTGGTGAAGAGTGGTTACTTGCCAGACTGCTCTAGTGCATTAGAATTAAGGCTAATCAGTCTGTTGCTGATATGGTATTATTTGGCTAAATTACATGTAGCACTGTCAACTATCCAACTGTAAAAGCCTTTATCCAGAAACATATCTGGAGAGTAGTCTCCATTTCAACCAATGGGATGCTTGAGATTTAAGATTGGTGTCCAGTTTGTAGATTTCAAACTGCAGATTTATAAACCTAGATAACATCAATATGTCACTATTGTTTGGTATTTAGGTATCCCCCGGTGACACTGGTTGGGATGTGTTCAGTTTAGACTACCATGTGGATGGACCAATTAGAACTGTAAGTTTTCCATTTCTCGCTTTCTAGTTTAATGGGTGTACAACTTTTCACAACAAAGGGTTTTAAAGAAATAAATTTGAATATTGATTGTATAAATGATTCATAATTACTTTATCTGGATATTTCTCTTATTCAAAAAAGATAAATATTGTTAAAAAAGTTTCATTTTGTTATCCTTGATAACAATTAAACTCTCTTTTTAACTTAGAGTTTATATTTATATTAGGGATGTAAACGAACATTCGGATGTTATGAACATTCGAATGCATTTGACGCATTTGATAACATGTTAGTATATTGTCACTTCTACGCACGCGCACGTTCTCTTATAACTCACGGCTAAAATGTAAAATGCGAATTGAAATAAAAGTGAGGTACACGTGCATAAGCAAATTTTAAAGTAAGTACATAATAATAGAATACGAATGTGATAAAAATATAAATTAATTATAAGAAATGTATATTTGAACGATGATTCAAATTAGTAAATCGAAAAAGGCATTCAGAAATAAAAATCCCATTATTCACACATATTGTAACTATCAATTACTCTATGAAGATCCTTGACACGTGAAACGTAATGATAAGGGGCGCAAGTTAAGTGGCAATATTCGGACTGGCATGTTTATTTAACACATGTCCTTTACAATGGATTAGAGTTACGCATGTCCCGCTTAGAGACACAAAAATGCATGAGTACCAGGAAACTATCAATTAGTCAACACATTATGGCAGTATTTCATCTTTACTATATATTTGTTTTTCCATATCAAAGAAATCATACATTTTCACAAAATTCTTCTACTGTAAACATCTAGTAGCCTTTCACTTGCAAGTATGCCAGCTTTGAACTGTTTCCTATCACTTTCGGAATCAATTTCAACGTTCACTTGATCGGAAGAGGGTCTCGTCAATCTTGTAACGTAACACTTCATACTCTGGTACTACAAGTAATCTATGTGATCATTTTCGAAGAATGATTTGGAGTGTTTTCTTTGATACTTTGCTAAATACTTATGAAAAGTTGTAAAGGTAGATCTGTAGATAGACTACTGCTCCGATAAAAAAAAAACACCTTATTAAAACTTTGGAACACTCGGACATTATCGGCAAAGTTTATTTGTATGAATTTCTTTGTATCGGGGATAATGTTGAGCTCTACTGATAACAATAGCTGGTTTCGTAGTTTATGTGATTGTTTGTGAATAATTTGAATGCAAACTGATTCGGACATTCGAATGGTGAAATAGGCGAAAAATGACAACTCTAATTTACATTCACAAGGAACTTAAGACGTGGGAGCAGCAATTCAGAGTGCTACTATAAATTATCGATAATCTGGTCGTAGTGATTCAGTTTTGATTCCATTCAGTTTCCAATTCAATTTTAACTGCTTCAACCTAAATTGATTTGCAGTCAGCTACTACTCCATATTGTATCGGGTGAAGATATAAAAAATCTGTCATCGATTATAAGTTCACCCAATTTATCTGAACTTAATGTCTCAAGAAAGTTATTTATGTTGCATATGTGCATTTTAATTTTTTTCTCTATATATCGCTATTGGTCGGGGTAAATAAACAAGATTCCTCTTTATGTGTAATTGTATTATACAAAAGTTCATAATGTACTAAAGGCAATGTGCTTTGTGATGTGCTTTACAAGTACCAGAGTCACCTTACACACGGAGTGGTAGATGAGTTTTTCTTGCACTGGTACAGGGTGGGAAATCTCCATCATGTACATAAGATTGGAAGCTTGGGTTCTCTATACTTCAGGTGTTTACCCCCGAGTGCATGATAATGTATCTGAGGGTGTTTAACTTCCTGTGGCGAGCCAAGCGCATGGAGTATGTGTTGTCCCTTATCTGGAAGAATCAGATCTTTAATGCCAAACTGATGAGGTCTATACCAGGTCAGTGGGATCTTTGTTGTTTAACTTTTTAACCCTTTACTTCAGATATACAAGTTTTATTGCAATTGCCACCACTCTTGATCCAGATCAGATGACAAGATAGATCTACATCACATACACATTATTTTACAGATAGGTTTTCCATTTTTTAATTCTTAATCAATGTGTTTGATATACTATATACACATCTTCTATCAGTATAGATTCATTGCCTTGGAAAAGATTGTTAGAATATTTTGCATATGTTATATTTAATCTGTTGAACAGAAGGATATGATTTTTTTTCAGAGTTGTCAAAGATATTGCATCAGTGCCATGTGCTAGGCAGTGAGATGGTACACTTCATACAACAAACACAGTATTACATCAGTTTTGAGGTAAGTCAAATGGTATCATCATAGGAAAGTTTTCAGGATGGCAAAATAAATGGTGGAGTTTTGGTTGCTTTTCTGTTAATAAATGTCTTTAGACTTGCAAGTCACCTGCAAGCTATGAATGAACTTGCTGAAGTTAACCTGTACATTAATCCAGTGGATAAATGCTATTTACATGTATGTATTTGGGCTGTTAAAATAAGTAAGAAAGGAACTTTGACTGCTGTTGAATAGAACATAAAAATTTTGCAAGAGCTTGTTCATAGTTACGGAAATGCATGTCACTCCCCATGCCCCCAACCTCGCAAAAGTAAATTAGTTTATATCCATCCCATGCAAACTGTGATCATGGAACCTGAGTGAGGTATTTCATATTAATACCATTCCATGATACAGCTGTGTATGATTCCCAGATAAAAGAACGTGTTTTGCTCTAAAGGAGACTATTAAATATCAACAAGACTATCAAAGCCACAAATTAAGAAGCAGGAGTTGTATTGTTGGGTGGATTAAATAATACCCTAAGATAGGATATTGAAACTCCCACATAAAAATGAGCTGAAAAATTGAAACAAAACTTCTTGTTAGGATTATTTATCCACAAATGAAAATACATACTCATCAACCTTCAGATATCATTAATAAAAACCACACCAATTGAATCTAGGTTGCAAAGCAGCTCTAACTATGCTACAGTTATGTACAAAAGATTAGTATTGATGTGCCAGATGATCTGGATCTACACTGTTTGCCCATGGATAACAGCCATATCTCATGGTGTAAAGGGTAAAATAATTAGACATATTACAGTTAAATGTAATGTGTATTGATTTTGCAGGTATTGGAGTGTTCCTGGCATGAGCTGTTACGTGAGGTTCGTGAAGCCGAGGACTTGGACTGTGTTATCGCTGCCCACCAGACCTTCCTGGATACCGTGATAACACGCTGTCTCCTCGATGAACAGTCAAGGGTAAGACCTCATCTTGATAATAAAATAAAAATCTGCAATTTAATAAAATACAAAGATTTCTATAACTTCGGACAAATCCAGTAAAAACGTCTGTTACAAATACTACCGAATAACAAGCCAATTCAATAGAGACATAAAATATGTTCCATTACTTGACTTTAATTGAACTATTAACCACAAATAGATTTTGTTCACACTTTAGGGTATGTTAAAATTTCTATCTCTTGTTTTTAGCTCACCTGAGCACGAAGTGCTCATGGTGAGCTTTTGTGATCGCCTGATGTCCGTATTCCGTGCGTCGTTAACTTTTTCTTCAAACGACTTCTTCTCCTGAACTCCTGGGCCAATCTTGCTGAAACTTGGCAGGAATGTTACCTGCATGAAGCTTTACCAAAATTGTTCAAATGGTTCCAGTCCATTGCCTATCTAGGTCACAGAGGTTAAAAATAGATTTTGAACATGAAATTTTAAAAAATCTTCTTCTCTGAAACCGTAAGGCCTAGAACTTTTATATTTGCTGTGTAGCATCACCTAGTGGTCCTCTACCAAGATTTGTTCAAATTATAGCCCTGGGGTCAAAATTGGCCCCGCCCCAGGGGTCACTTCATTTTACATAGACTTATATAGGGAAAACTATAAAAATCTTCTTTTCTGAAACCACAAGGCCTAGAGCTTAGATATTTGACATTTAGCATCCTCTAGTGGAACTCTACAAAGTTTGTTCAAATTATTTCCCTGGGGTCAAAATTGGCCCCACCTCAGGGGTCACTTCATTTTGCATAGACTTATATAGGAAAAACTTTAAAAATCTTCTTGTCTGAAACCACAAGGTCTAGAGCTTAGATATTTGGCATTTAGCACCCTCTAGTGGAACTCTACAAAGATTGTTCAAATTATTTCCCTGGGGTCAAAATTGGCCCCGCCCCAGGGGTCAGTTCATTTGACATAGACTTATATAGGAAAAACTTTAAAAATCTTCTTGTCTGAAACCACAAGGCCTAGAGCTTAGATATTTGGCATTTAGCATCCTCTAGTAGAACTCTACAAAGTTTGTTCAAATTATTTCCCTGGGGTCAAAATTGGCCCCGCCCCAGGGGTCACTTCATTTTGCATAGACTTATATAGGAAAAACTTAAAAAATCTTCTTGTCTGAAACCACAAGGCCTAGAGCTTAGATATTTGGCATTTAGCACCCTCTAGTGGAACTCTACAAAGATTGTTCAAATTATTATGCCCCCCTTCGAAGAAGCGGGGGTATATTGCTTTGCACATGTCGGTCGGTCGGTCGGTCGGTCGGTCCGTAGACCACATCTTGTCCGGTCAATAACTAGACAACGCTTTGTGATACAGTCCTTATATTTGGTGTGGAGGTTGGTCATGACCAGTAGAAGACCCCTATTGATTTTGGGGTCAGTAGGTCAAAGGTCAAGGTCACAGTGGCCTTGACCACAAAAACCTTGTCCGATCAATAACTAGACAACGCTTTGTGATACAGTCCTCATATTTGGTGTGGAGGTTGGTCATGACCAGTAGAAGACCCCTATTGATTTTGGGGTCAGTAGGTCAAAGGTCAAGGTCACAGTGGCCTTGACCACAAAAACCTTGTCCGATCAATAACTAGACAACGCTTTGTGATACAGTCCTCATATTTGGTGTGGAGGTTGGTCATGACCAGTAGAAGACCCCTATTGATTTTGGGGTCAGTAGGTCAAAGGTCAAGGTCACAGTGGCCTTTACCACAAAAACCTTGTCTGATCAATAACTAGACAACACTTTGTGATACAGTACTCATATTTGGTTTGGAGGTTGGTCAAGACCCGTATTAATTTAAGGGTCAGTAGGCCAAAGGTCAAGGTAATAATTTTCTTGACCACAAAATCCTTGTCTGATCAATAACTTGACAGCGCTTTGTGTTACAGTCCTCATATTTGATGCGAAGGTCATCATGACTAGTAAATGACCCCTTTTGATTTTGGGGTCAGTAGGTCATGGTCACAGTTACCTTAAATACAGAAAGTTTGTCATGTCAGTAACTAGACAACATGTCATCACCAGTAGAAGACTATGCTTTGTGATACAGTTCTCATATTTGGTATGGAGGTTTGCCATGACTAGTAGACATGAGCTATTGATTTTGAGGTCAGTAGGTTGAAGTTTAAGGTCGAGGTAAATGTAATCCTCTCATTGGATGACCTGGTTATTGATATATAGGAGTTCCACCGTCTTGTAAATTGCTTTCATGACTGGTACCCTTCATTGCTAAAGCTTACAAAAGTCTCTAAATTTCCAAAAATTTAAATTCAATGCTAATAGATATCACTTGCACGTCAGGGGGGGCATTTGTGTTTGACAAACACCTCTTGTTTCCCTGGGGTCAAAATTGGCCCCACCCCAGGGGTCACTTCATTTGACATAGACTTATATAGGAAAAACTTTAAAAATCTTCTTGTCTGAAACCCCAAGGCCTAGAGCTTAGATATTTGGCATTTAGCATCCTCTAGTGGAACTCTACAAAGTTTGTTCAAATTATTTCCCTGGGGTCAAAATTGGCCCCGCCCCAGGGGTCACTTCATTTTGCATAGACTTATATTGGAAAAACTTAAAAAATCTTCTTGTCTGAAACCACAAGGCCTAGAGCTTAGATATTTGGCATTTAGCACCCTCTAGTGGAACTCTACAAAGATTGTTCAAATGATTTCCCTGGGGTCAAAATTGGCCCCGCCCCAGGGGTCACTTCATTTGACATAGACTTATATAGGAAAAACTTTAAAAATCTTCTTGTCTGAAACCACAAGGCCTAGAGCTTAGATATTTGGCATTTAGCATCCTCTAGTGGAACTCTACAAAGTTTGGTCAAATTATTTCCCTGGGGTCAAAATTGGCCCCGCTCTAGGGGTCACTTCATTTTGCATAGACTTATATAGGAAAAACTTCTTGTCTGAAACCACAAGGCCTAGAGCTTAGATATTTGGCATTTAGCACCCTCTAGTGGAACTCTACAAAGATTGTTCAAATTATTTCCCTGGGGTCAAAATTGGCCCCGCCCCAGGGGTCACTTCATTTTACATAGACTTATATAGGAAAAACTTTAAAAATCTTCTTGTCTGAAACCACAAGGCCTAGAGCTTAGATATTTGGCATTTAGCATCCTCTAGTAGAACTCTACAAAGATTGTTCAAATTATTTCCCTGGGGTCAAAATTGGCCCCGCCCCAGGGGTCACTTCATTTTATATAGACTTGTATAGGAAAAACTTTAAAAATCTTCTTGTCTGAAACCACAAGCTGAGAGTACTTTTGTACTCAGGTGAGCGATATAGGGCCATCATGGCCCTCTTGTTTAATTTTATGTTACTGGAAGTGATGGTTTCTTGAATAGGAATTGGAGGATATGTTATTTTTACCGTGAAATGAATAAGTAGTGTTGTACGGCTCAACTTTAAGATGTCACTTCAAGGATAGACGTGAAAAGTCACCATGATGCCTCCCATATAATTCTAAGTTTCACCCAGTCGGGCAAAAGTTCTAGGGTTCATATGTCCTCTAAATCTGTTTAATATAAAAGACTTTCTAGTTCCTATCTAAGAAATGGTGGGTACTGGTTAAATCTTTCTCCATGGGCTAGGGCTAATACTCAGTAATTTTTTTGACATTTGTATGTGTTGATATTTTTGTGTCGCCCTTTCGAAGAAATGGCGATACATAGGGACCGCTTTGTCCGTCCGTCGGTCCGTCACAAAAACTTAACGTTGGCTTCAACATTGCCATTTCTTAATATTTCTTTATCAAACTTGCAAATTATATTGCTTATGACAACACGCTCGAGATGATGCCAAATTCTCAAGGTCAAGGTCACATTTGATGGAGTTATGCCCCTTTTTGTACTTGGATTTTTACACGAAAACTTAACGTTGGCTATAATTTTGTCATTTCTTAATATTTTTATATCAAACTTTCAAATTATATTCTTTATGGCAACACGCTCGTGATGATACCACATTCTTTAGGTCAAGGTCACATTTGATGGAGTTATTTCCCTTTTTACGAAAACTTAACATTGGCTATAACTTTGCCATTTATTAATATTTCTTCATCAAACTTTCAAATTATATATTTCCTATGACAATACACTAGTGACGATACTATATTCTTAAGGTCAAGGTCACATTTGATGGAGTTATGCCCCATTTTGTACTTGCATTTTTATTCCGACAGCACCAGAGGGCGACACAAGTGTTCAGCTGAACACCCATCTAGTTGTTATATATTATTCTGTTTTCTTTTTCCATTATTGCTAGATGATATTGTACAATAATTAACCTTGTTTACCACTAAACACATTACAAGCAATGTCGTCTGCTCATCTTCAAAAGGAATGACTTCATGTTCATATATCTGCATGACACAGCTCATATATATTAAGATTATTAAATTATTTATTATTATATTTAATATTATTATCATTATTATTATTTAAAATTTTAGTGATTAGCTTCATAAGAATACATTTTGATAAACACAACATATTAAACATGATATGTTGCCGTAATGCTATATACATAGTATGTTTCTATCTATATTTTGATGTATATAACAGTCGGATGGAAGAGAAAATGTAACTTGCAAGAATTTTAATCACTTGGTGATGGGAGTGGTTTGATTAACCCTTTAATTCAACGAATATGGCTGCATATCAGTGCTGTCTGATCAGGATCTACTCTGTTTATTAATCTATTTCTGTCCAAGAAGTGACCAGTAGATCCAAATCAGTTTGCATGGATGTGCCAGCTGAACTGGATCTACATTGATAGCAAATGTGGAAAAACCCATATTATACGGAGTAAAGGGTTCATGATGGGATTCACCTCGTGTATTTGTGTCACTAATAAATGGATTTCTTCATTTGCATGTTTGGATTTTATAACATACATTATTAAATGAATTGGCTTACTGAAGAGATTTTTTTAAATGTTTGTTGTTGAAAGAGTGGTCAGTGCTATAAACTATAAGTTTTCTTGATTTAGTTTTATTAATATTCTTGTACCTTATTTAATGGCTTTGTTTGAGAAAAGAGATTTTTATCACAAGTTTGTAGTCACACAAGCAAATATTGACACAAACTGTCAGTTCAGAGGTCCTAAGGAAGAAGCAGTTTAAAAGGGGGCTTTCAGAGAAAAAAACATACACCCCCGAACTTTGAACACATGACTAAACAATAATATATTGTAAAATTTATAAATGGTGAGTAATTCTGAAAGTGAGAGAGCTTGCATAGACATATTTTACCCTTGACTCTATATAAACTTATTTTATCGCATCTGTGACCAGTGTAGATCCCGATCAGCTGGCACACTTATGGCATCTGATCTGCATCTACACTGTCCATTTCTTGTCATAAATACCCTTATGAATCAAAAAGCTAACCATATAGATGATGATCAGAAGGCACGGATGTGCCGGCTGATCTTGATCTACACTGTTTGCCTGTGGATAACAGCCATATCCCATGGAGTAAAGAGTTAAAGTCTGCCATATTATGTTTTAAATCTTACAAGTGCTGTAAACATTCTACAGATGTAGTTGATAATATATTGGGAAGTGCTGTAAACATGCTACAGATGTAATTGATTAAAAATTGGGAAGTGCTGTAAACATGTTACAGATGTAATTGATTATATATTGGGAATTGTGTTGTAGGTTACCTCTGCTGTGAGTTACATACACCTGTCTGTTGTGTCACTGAATCGTACTTGAACAAAAAAAATCCCTCCTCCGTGTGAGCGTGATAATACTTGTGCACTTTGACACTGATTAACAATATGCAAATCTTTGTTGACACAGAGCAATCAGCTTATCTGTGTTTACTGTCAGCCATGCTGTCTGATCAGGACCTACACTCTTCACTTTTCTATTCATCAGGTTATTACTTAACAAAAAGGGAACAGTTTAGACGAGATCATTTTCATGTTGTTTGAAAATACATTTCATTATACCCCCACAAACGAAGTTTGAGGGAGTATATAGGAGTGAGCTTGTCGGTCGGTCGGTCGGTCGGTCGGTCGGATTCTTCGTTTCCAGATGATAACTCATGAAAGGCTTGACAGAATTAAATAATTTTTGGTACACAGGTATATCGTCATAAGATACAGGTCAAGTTCGATTTTGGGGCTGGTGGGATCAGTGTCAAGGTCACTGTTACTAAAAATAGAAAAATGGTTTCCGGATGATAACTCATGAAACACTTCACAGATTTAATCCTTGTTTGGTAAATAGATGTAACATCACAAGATACAGGTCAAGTTCGACTTTGGGGCTGGTGGGGTCAATGTCAAGGTCAGTATTACTAAAAATAGAAAAAGGGTTTCCAGATAATAACTCATGAAAAACTTCACAGATTAAATCCTTTTTTGGTTCATATATGTAATATCAGAAGATACAGGTCGAGTTCGACTTTGGGGCCTGAGGGGTCAGTGTCAAGGTCACTGTAACTTAAAAAAGAAAAATTGTTTCTGGACTATAACTCATGAAATACTTCATAGATTTAATTATTTTTTGGGACACAGATGTAACATAACAAGATAAAGATTAGGTTTGACTTTGGGGCCTGTGGGTTCAAGGTCAAGGTCACTGTTATTTAAACTTCAAAACTTCGTTTTCACTCAGTAACTATAGCTTGGAATGAGATTCTTAAATGAAATTTGGTGTATTGATGGTTTTTGTGAAGATGACTTTTGGGATTCAAGGCCTGTGGGGTCAAGGTCACTGTTACTAAAAATAGAAAATAAACTGTATGCTCAATAACTTTGGTTCAGAATGAGATATTGTGATGAAAATTGCTATATAGGTAGTGTCTGTGAAGACGAAACTTGGTATTGAAATTGGGCCTGATGGGGTCAAGGTCACTGTTACTAAAAATAGAAAAAATGGTTTCTGGATGATTTCTCATAAACAATGTTTGGCACACAGTTCTTAGATAAAGGCCACTGTTACTAACATATTTAAACCATTTCTGCTCAATAAATTTAGAAGGAATGAGATATTGTGATGAAACTTGCTGAATATGTGGCTACTGTGAAGACGACACTTTGGATTGAAAGTGGGGCACATTATGCCATTGATTCGAAGCATTCCCAGTTCAATTATCAAGCATACATGTGGGGGTATTTAATCACTTTCAGTGATAATTCTAGTTTTTTATTAGAAATACAGCATTGTCTTTTAGTGTATCAGAATTTGCTCTCTCTTTGCACATAGTCCATCTCAGTTGTGTACGCACTTACCCTGGTTAGGGCGTGTAATAGTCAGTGTCTATTTAGTACAAATTAACAGTTAAGGGAATGGTGCTTAGCTGAGTAGCTGTGGTTTCTTAATTTTGAAAACTTCACTTACTATACACCAAATAACTTAGTATTTGCCACAGATTTACATGTACGGTACAACAATCAGATATGACTATATTCAGTAATTAATGATTAAGTGGTCGAAGCATGTACAGGTAGTCTTAACAGATAAATGGCACAGAATATTTGAAATTTTGGCTCAATAATTTGGATTAAAAAATGTGTTGGACACTAACAAATGATAATGGTTATAATTTGTGTTTCTTTTTTCCCACAAAAGTAATATTAAATCATCAATATCAGTTAGTTGAACTAAAATTGAAAATATTGCCTGGTTAGCAGACAGGTACATATTTAGCTTTCTTACTTTTTTGTAAATCAAAAATGAGGGGAGCAAGTGATTCCTTTGCTAACTAAGTTGAAAAGTACTTACATGATGGATGGGTTTAAGCTTATTCACCATGACAATTTGTACTTATTTGTTCATATGAGAACCTGTTGGGGAAAGTGTGAGGTTGGTGCACCCTAAAACCCTGAGTGGCAGTCGTTTGCCACTGACCCTTTCAAGGGCGGTAACCCTTGAGGTTCTCATTTTCCTAATTGTTTGTGGTTTCTTGTTTGAAAGTTTGATCCATTTTATAAACCCATGCTTTCTTTTGCTCTCTGTGTTTGGCGGTGTGGGGAGGCTGTGTTTTCTGGGTGTGGCTATTCATGATGTGCGTGTTTTCCCCATTTAACAACAATTTAAAAGTTTTGAGTCAAAATAATATCCCTCCTTTCCATATAAATATACATGTATAATTGTTATCCATACTATTCGATTTTATTAGTTTAAAAGTGTAAATTTTAAGAAGATAGTAAAGAAAATGTAGTTTTAGATTTTAAAACTTGATAACCTGTGGTGTGCTTATTTAGCTGAATTTTTGTTTTTGTGTTTTTTTACTATTTACTCCATAGGATATGGCTGTTATGCATGAGTGAACATTGTACATCTAGATTTGCTGGCACATCTGTGCTGTATGATCAAGAAATACACTGTTCGCTTTTTTATTTATTAGATATTTTGTACCAAGAAGCAAACAGTATAGATCTTGATCAGAAGGCATGGTTGTGCAAACTGATCTGGATATATACTGATGCCCACCTGAAAACAATACATGGAGTAAATAGTTACCGTAATCTTAATGTATAGTCTTACAGGTTACTAATTATAGCACTAGATGGCATGTTTATATAGTTGAATAGTCAAAACACAGACTGGAGAGAATAGATCAAGATCATTAAACTAAAATTGGAGACCAGTCTCAAATCTCATGCTTCCTATTGGCTGAAATGGAGACTGATCTCCATTTTTGACATTTAGATGCTTTAGATGTGAGACTGATCACCAATCTTAGTTATGAAATCTTGGGCCTTTATTCCAACATTCTGTTGTGTTGTTGGATTGCTACTCTTTATGAATTTTAATTAATGCCAGAAATGTTTAAAATAACTACACACTGAAAGAGCAGAAAAATTGCTATTTAAACTCTTTAACCCTTTAACCACATGGATGACAACTGTAGATTCAGATTAGCACATTCTGATTTGAATATACACTGCTCCCTGCTTGTTTAGACATTACCTAATGAACCTAAAAGCAAACGAATGTCCAGGTTGATCTGTGCCCAAGATCATAAAACTAAATCTGGAGATCAGTCTCAAATCTCAAGCATCTGATTGGCTGAAATGGCGACCAGTCGCCATTTCAGCCAATCAGATGCTTGAGATTTGAGACTGATCTCCAGATTTAGTTTTGTGATCTTGGGCCCCGGATCTTCAATGTTAGCCCATGCTATAAGAGTTTTGTCTACAGAGTGAAGGGTTAAAATGATGCCTTAGAGTAGAATAGTAGCTTTGATAACATATGTGCTGAAAATATAATCCAGATTTACACATTGCTTATTTTATTTATCTTTGAAGATACCTCTGATTTGAAAACCATTTAGAAGTTACTGGTATCTATTTTAATATTTTGTATTGCCTGCTTGCAGGGTATTCTGACACAGCTGCGAACTATATTTGACCTGATCATAGATTTCCAGCAGGCTCAGGACGTGTTCTACCAGACAGCCCAACAAGAACTGATGGCCAGACAGCATTATGTGAAACTGCAGAGGCAGAGAACTGATCAGGTGACCTACTTCGATTCTGTTTACCCATTCCTATGCCTTTTATTGCATGGGCTAACAGTGTAGATCCAAATCAGCTCACACATCTGTGCTGTCTGATCAGAATCTACACATTTTACTCCTTGGTCAGATAAAACTTATTGAATCAAAAAGCAAACAGTGTTGATCCTTTTCAGACATCCATGCTGGCTGATCTGGATCTACACTGTTCACCCACATGATACAGGTGTATCTTTATTCCATGGATATGATTTATATTTCTTGTGCCACCATGGTAGATCCTGATCCGACTGCACATCCATGCAGGATGCAGGCTGAGTTGGATCTATACTGGTTCAAATAGATTATAAGCCAAATGTGCAATGATTAACAAATGTTGAATGGCATATATAGGAAGCTTTTAAGGTAGTGTAACAGTTACCCCTAATATTAGGGCAGGAGTCAGTGATAAACAGTAAACTATTTCCAATTAAGTAGATACTTAAGGAAATGCCCAATTCAAAAATAAACAAGTACTATTAAAGTAAAAGTAATGCTAAATTTCAGTTCCTTAAAACCATTATTGTTGTCAATGTTACAGGGTGACTGGGGATTGACAGAAGAGATGGAGGAAGAAGAGAGGAAGAGAAGAGTAGAGTTCCTGAAATCTGTGATACCTTCAACCAGGGCCAAGATGGCCGTGCTCGCTCAGTCTTATCAGGTAACTGTCTGTTATGTTTATGATAACATACAGGGTATACAGCCTGTGAATGTAATATGAACTACTTATAAACCATGCCTCCGTACCTGTATCTTCTGTTATAAACGCCTTGTTATTGTTATTCTATGCAGTATTAAATAGTCCCTTAAACAGTCAAGGTGTTGATCATTTTCTAAGTAAATACATAATTTGTATTTGTATGACTGTGAAGATATATCAAATTGATATAGTCCATTGACATGTAATATTGAGGTTTTCAGTAGGGAAATAATCTGTTCTGAGATAAATGAGCAAAATAAAGAAAAACTGATGTATTTTTAACTTTTGCGGGAAAAAGGCTTGGCTTTTTAGTAAAATAAAACAATTATTTGTTCACCCAGTAACTGTATACAGTACCATTGTGATGACTTGAAGTGCTTTGGGTCTGTCCAATTTTAATGTCATCTGTCAAGTCATCTCAAGTAATTATGTCTTCCTTCTCCCCCCTCCCCCTCACCTTTTGAAGAAGCTTGGGTATATTTCTTTGCCCATGTCTGTCAGTTGGTCCATAACCAACCTTGTCTAATCAATAACTAGACAACATTTTGCATTACTACACCTCACGTGATTAGTTTACTTTATTACATGTGTTACTATAAATAGTAACAAAATTGTATGGTGTCAAAACTTATTATCATGTCACCAGCCTCATTATCAAACCAAGGCCCAGGGCTTAAAAGTGATAATGTGATAATGGCCCTGCCATTTTTTTTGTCCGATTCCAATTATGTTTGTTCTACAGGCGATTGTTTTAGTAAGAAATTTAAAAAACAGTCAAAATAATGATCATTTGCACATGCGCTTATGAGCTTATTATTGCATAAATAAACACTTTTTTATTTTTTTAAAAGAATTGAAATCTTGTTGGCGTATGAATACATCAGTCAGTGAGACAATAGTTTGTAAAAAAGTCGGCCATTTTGTTTAAACTGATTTTGCTTTTATATGCAAAGAAAACTGAAATATCTAAAACATATGAGGTGTATCTTTTTAGAATTTGAAACAAAAAAAATTTGCAAAAACCATTGGGATCAGCCGACAAACCTGCTGTCATCATTGAACGGCTGGTTTTCTGGTAGTAGGCTTCCAATGTGCAAATCCAGTTCTTGAAAAAAAGCTTATTGCTGAATTTCCTTGTCCAAATATACACACAACTTCAAAAGAATATTCTTTGTTGTTGTTTTTATGCCCCCGCCATGTAATGGCGGAAGGGCATATAGTGTTCACCCTGGCTGTGTGTGGGTGTGTCAGTGTGTCAGTGTGTCAGTGTGTGTGTATGTTCGAAAATCGTGTCCGCTCTGTAACTTTGTTATTTCTTATTGGATTTTAAAATAACTTGGTATGAATGTTCACAATATCAAGACGGTGTGTCGCGTACAAAACCCATGCCCGTAGGTCCAAGGTCAAGGTCACTGTTACTAAAAATAGAATTTTCTTGTCCGGGCTGTAACTTCCTTATGAAAATAGGGATTTCAAAATAACTTGGCACAAATGTTCACCATGACAAGGCGGTGTTGCCCCCGCCATGTAATGGCGGAAGGGCATATAGTGTTCACCCTGGCTGTGTGTGGGTGTGTCAGTGTGTCAGTGTGTGTGTATGTTCGAAAATCGTGTCCGCTCTGTAACTTTGTTATTTCTTATTGGATTTTAAAATAACTTGGTATGAATGTTCACCATATCAAGACGGTGTGTCGCGTACAAAACCCATGCCCGTAGGTCCAAGGTCAAGGTCACTGTTACTAAAAATAGAATTTTCTTGTCCGGGCTGTAACTTCCTTATGAAAATAGGGATTTCAAAATAACTTGGCACAAATGTTCACCATGACAAGGCGGTGTGTCGCGTACAACACCCATGCCTCTAGGTCCAAGGTCAAGGTCACTGTTACTAAAAATAGAATTTTGTTGGAAAAATCTTGTCCGCTCTGTAACTTTGTTATTTCTTAATGGATTTTAAAATAACTTGGTATCAATGTTCACCATATCAAGACGGTGTGTCACGTACAAAACCCATGCCCGTAGGTCCAAGGTCAAGGTCACTGTTACTAAAAATAGAATTTTCTTGTCCGGGCTGTAACTTCCTTATGAAAAGAGGGATTTCAAAATAACTTGGCACAAATGTTCACCATGACAAGGCGGTGTGTCGCGTACAACACCCATGCCTCTAGGTCCAAGGTCAAGGTCACTGTTACTAAAAATAGAATTTTGTTGGAAAAATCTTGTCCGCTCTGTAACTTTGTTATTTCTTAATGGATTTTATAATAACTTGGTATCAATATTCACCATATCAAGACGGCTTGTCGCGTACAATACCCATGCCTGTAGGTACAAGGTCAAGGTCACTGTTACTAAAAATAGAATTTTCTTGTCCAGGCTGTAACTTTCTTATGAATGGAGGGATTTCAAAATAACTTGGCACAAATGTTCACCATGACAAGGCGGTGTGTCACGTACAATACCCATGCCTGTAGGTCCAAGGTCAAGGTCACTGTTACTAAAAATAGAATTGTGCTGGAAAAATCTTGTCCGCTCTGTAACTTTGTTATTTTTTAATGGATTTTAAAATAACTTGGTATAAATATTCACCATATCAAGACAGTGTGTCGCGTACAATACCCATGCCTGTAGGTCCAAGGTCAAGGTCACTGTTACTTAAAATAGAATTTTCTTGTCCAGGCTGTAACTTCCTTATGAATGGAGGGATTTCAAAATTACTTGGCACAAATGTTCACCATGATAAGGCGATGTGTCCGGTACAACACCCATGCCTAAAGGTCAGAGGTCAAGGTCACTGTTACTAAAAATATAATTTTCTTATAAAACTCTTGTCTGCTCTGTTTTTATTATGTCTGATTGGATTTTAAAATAACTTGGTATAAATGTTTATTATATCAAGATGATGTGTTGTGTACAATACCCGTGCCTGTAGGTCCAAGGTCAAGGTCACTGTTACAAAAAGTAGAAATTTCTTGTACTGGCTATAACTTCGTTATTAACAGAACGATTTCAAAACAATTTGGCACAAATGTTCACTATGACAAGGCATTGTGTTGATTACAATTCCCATGCCTGTAGGTCCAAGGTCAAGGTCACATTTACTAAAACCAGAATTTTCTTGTCTGGGCTGTGAGTTTGTTATTACTTATTGGATTTTAAAATAACTTGGTATAAATGTTCACCATGACAAACATGCGTAGCGGGGGCATCCGTGTCCTATGGACACATTTCTAGTTGTTGTTTCCTTCTTCTCTTCAGTCAGTTGAAATTTAACACCAGCAACAAAGCCATTTTAGTTTTTATTTAGAAACCGAAATGGCCTAGACGCAGGCATTCAGATTATCAGGATCATCAAGCATGTAAATCCATCAGCACAGACTAAACAATAATTAAAACACACTTGAGTAATAAAATCCCAAAAGATTGTCCGAAATTGAATGCATTGACATGCCGGAAGGAATATTGATCTCGAAAAATGACGTCAGTGTTATAAAGGTTATAACGGCTCTAGTCCTATAACGGCTCCTGCTTCAAGTGGATTATAATAATTATAGACTCTCTCATAGTATAAATGTTTTTTTTTCTCGGTTAGATGACTTGCAAAAAGAGAAGCATTAGTATGATATTATACAATTGTCTTACAGTGCCTCTATATTTAGGCGATACTAAGAAATTAGCGAAGGCGAGGGGCTTTCTGAGGAAGTAGTTCCGTCACTTTCAAATTTAAATACATTTGCATGATAATATACTATATACGATAGACCAACTGGACATCAGAGAGTGGACGTACACATGTAATAAACAGGTAAATGAACAGGTTAGCAGTGCCTTTGAATGATAATGGCCCTGCCATGAGATAATGGCCCTCGGGCTAAAGCCCTCGGGCCATTATCAACATGACAGGGCCATTATCATTCAAAGGCACTGCTAACCTGTTCATTAACCTCTAAATATAGCGTAATGTGACGTCACAGGGAGATAATCGCTACTGTCACATATGCGACAGCATCATGTCACCCTCGCGTGGATCTAAAAATAAATATCTTGGAAATCCGATTACAAATTAACTTCTACGCATGCGTAATTGACCAAGGGAGATAAACGCATTTTGATCATTATTTGTAGCCGCTTATTGAGCATTATTGATTTTGGACTTCCGGCGCTTGATTTTGTTCCCAAACGAAATTGGTCATAGTCAAGATCTCTAAAAAAACAAATGTTCGGTGTAATAAAATAAATATCACATCCCATTGGGGGAAACAGTACGAAATGTTAACGCCTCGGTTGACATTACTTCTCTTGGGTTAACATTTCGTACTGTTTCCCCCAATGGGATGTGATATTTATATATTAAGTCCTCAGACTTGGTACCAAATTGGTTTCATATTATTGATGTGCAGCCCAATAAGTGGATCCAATCAAAGGTGTAAAATAAATATTGGTGAACATGGGGAGTCATTACCATGAAAATCAGCTTATTTACTGACTTCATAAATATTTTGTCTCAGCATGTTTTTTTTCTTTGCCTCTTTCGAGTCATCACATCTTAAATACATTGAATTTATAAGAAGAATTGATGGGACTGGCATTCCATGTGTAGTCAGACCACTATTTTGAGTTATCACATGCAGTTGGTCCAAAATATTAATCTATCTATCAAGTTTAAACTTGTGTATGTTGTGATACAGAATGTTAACCAAAATGTCATCAAATAAATGTTCCTTTACTGTCTCTGAAAAAAACAACACCCTGTCTTTATGAATTTCAGGATATGGTACAACAGTTCCTGGTGATGGTAACAACCCACCAGGATGTTAGTCTGCGCTTCCTCAGCTTCCGACTGGACTTCAATGAACATTACAAGGCAAAAGATCCCAAACTACACAGTCCATTCTCCAATCAGCGAGTGAAAAAAGTGATTTGAAACAATGTGTCAGCTAATAAACTCTTCAATGTACATTACAAAGCAAAAGATCCCAAACTGCATAGTTCATTTTCCAATCAGCGAGTGAAAAAAAAGTGATTTGAAACAATTGTTATCTAATGAACTCTGCGCTCTACCATACACAACCATGAATAAAAACTTTGACTTTTTACATGATTTGCTCCATATACGTGGGTTTATAGCATGTGTGACAATGAGTTTGTGCCATCTGATCTGGATCTACACTGGTTACTGTTCGGTCAGAAATAACCTACTTAATCAAAAAGCGAATGGAGTAGATCCTGATCAGATGGTATAGATGTGCAGGCTCATCTGGATATGCACTGTTCGCCATATCGCATGGAGTAACGGGTAACATCAGATTTGTTTCAAGATAACAACTAGTGTAGACACTGTATTTTTCAAGCATGCTATGTAAATTTACCTTAGGTGTTTGCTGTGATACAAAGGCTTGTTTTTTTCAGATTCCATGTCAGAATTCTAACCAAATTGTTGTTTTTTCTAATTTCGGTAATTTAGGTCAGGTCCACAGACCCATTCTTTAACCTGGGTATGACGTGCTGCTGTTCATGGAACAGTATTAATTTGAATCAACAGCATCGAAAACCCAATGATCACATTCATAAGAATACCAGTCATTATTATACTGCAAAGAAATTTGCTTGAATTTGATTGGATAATTTGCCGTTGATATATATCCGTATTTACGGATCACCTGCGGCTTGGGTAATATGACAACCCAGACCGGCAATATATCCTCACATTCCCTGTCAAGAAACCAAATAACTATATAATAGTCTATGATAGATTAACCCTTTACGTCATGGAATATGGCTCATATCCCATAAGCCACCAGTGTAGATCCAGATCAGCAGGCATATCTGTGCTATTTGATCAGGATCTTCACTGTTTGCTTTGAGGACCAAAATGCAGGTTATTAAAAACAAAAAAAAAATGCATCCAAGATTCAGGCCAGATAGCTTGGATGTGCAGGCTCAACTGCATCTGTATTAGTTGGGGTATCTATCCAGTAAAGGGTTACAATTAATGTTCTACTGTTTATTTGTGTAAATAGAGAATTTTGTGCACAAACTTGGGATAGACAGCATGGGTAGTTAAATACACGCCATTGCTGTCCGTGGACAGGCTAAATCGCACCGAGCCTCCTACATTTTCATACTTGTCGTGTGAAAGTTCTTTTTAATCTACCTTGCTACAGAGTTATGAGACCATGATATAGATCTGAGTTTTTTCACTACATCATCAGGGCCCAAGATCATAAAGCTAATATTTAAGACCCGTCTCAAATCTCTAGCATCTGATTGGCAGAAATGGAGACCAGTCTCCATTTCTGCCAATCAGATGCTTAATATTTGAAACTGGTCTAAAGTTTTAATTTTATGATCTTGGGCTCAGACATCAGACCAGTGTCATGATATTTCTATTGTAACTTATTTTTTGCATCTTGTTATATTAGTCGATGATACATTGTTGGAGTTGAACTGTAATTTGGCATTGTATATTGTTTGTTTGTTGATTGTTGTTGTTTTTTATTTTACCCCCCTCATAATATATTGTAATAGTGCAAATCTTAAATATATGTAAATTATTATTTTTTTTATTGGAAAATAAGTTTTTTTTTGGTTTTATGAGCTTGTCAATCCACAAATTTAAAACCTCCAGGAAAGATATAACTGTACTTAAACATATTATAAAAATTTCAAAAACATGAATTTATGAACCCATGAAAATGGGAGTTATTTAGAATCAAACCTTCAACAAGTTCATTCCCACAAAAATGAGTGCATGCTACTTACTTCAGGCCTTCTTTAATGGATTTTGAATTTGAGTCTGTTTTAACTCTTTTCTTTATTGGATATGCTTTTATCTAAAGGTTGAGCACTGTTTACCTTCAGGTCAGAACAATTCTAGTGAATCTCATAGTAACTGGTCTGAAGGTTATAAAACTGAGCTTGGAAACCAGTCTCAAATCTCAAGCATCTGATTGGCTGAAATGGCGACCAGTCGCCATTTCAGCCAATCAGATGCTTGAGATTTGAGACTGGTTTCCATGCTCAGTTTTATAACCTTGGGCACTGGTGTAGATCTGCTATGACTGCCTGGAAGTTCGTGTTGATCTGGATCTGCACTGGCTACACATGAAACAAAAGCAGTTTTCATTGAATTAAGGAATGTAAGCCTACTCAGTGAGCATAAAGAATAAAGCATTTATTATCTATACTCAACAAAAAAAGAAACCTGACACTGTAACTTTGAATAAGTATGAGGTGCATATTCAAAATCTATATATTTTTGCACCATCCAAAAGAAAATAACCACTGAATCACTTGTTTCATGCACCAAAAATATCAAAATGCATAATTAAGTTCAAAACATGCACAATTTTTATTACATACCACAATTCAATTAGCTTTAAATCTGATTCCAGGAAAATACACCAAATATAAAGTGTCAGGTTTCTATTTTTGTTGAGTATATAAAGATAATTGCATAAAACTTTTAATGATAGTTACATTAAAATATAACTTGTGTGAAAGAAGTCAGTAATAATGAAAAATCGAATACCGCTTTATGCATTTCAAATCTTTTGATAAGTGTTTTGTGCCTTTAAAAATATCTTACACTTTGACAATACCAATTCGACGGTATGTTCAACATGTACATAATTCATGTTAAAGTTGGAATTCACCCTGTCCAGCTTTAGACTACATGTGTTACAAGCTATCTCTCGAACTTTTTTGGCATGTTTGGGGTCGTCCCGGTTAGCTCAGTTGGTTGCGTCGCAGGAATTGCAGGGCTAGGTGCTGTCGCCGTGACGGTGCGGGTTCGCTCACAACTAGAGATACTATCATTTGAAATTCACAGTAGCGCTATTTGTGCAGTGTGGCGGCCGTATAAAGTCTCCCCGTACATATAGTCAGTACTGTTATCAGTAAAATTACCCGTTACCGATGTCATGCAATGATTGTTACGTAAATCAGGGCTATCCGAGAAGCGTGAAGTTAGCGGCCTGGCGGCGTGAAGTTAGCGGCCTCGCGGCGTGAAGTTTGCGGCCTGGCGGCCTAGCGGCCAAGCGGCGTGAAGGTAGCGGCCTAGCGGCGTGAAGATGGCTGAATTTATCGCAATTAACGTTGATCTTAAAAACTGATTGAAATCTATTTTTACAGATATAATGTAAATTGCAGGGGTGTATAAGAAAGTTATCGACATGAATTAGCTTTTATTTTTTAAATCCAAGTTCTAGCTTATCTGCAAAGACGACTCGAAATCTATTTGTACATTTACTCCCATGTACTCTTTGTAAATGACATTTCAGCTGATGATAAAGAACTTAGTTTGATTGTTTAACAGTTCGAAGCCTGGCGGCCTAGCGGCCTAAACTTAAAATTTATTATGATTTATGTTTATCTTAAAAATGTCTTGAAATCGATTTTTTCAGCATGTAATGTACACTTCAGGGGTGAATAAGCAAAATATCAACAAGAACAAGCTTTGATTTTTTTTAAGTTTTCGAAGCCTGGCGGCCTAGCGGCCTAAACTTAATATTTATCATAATTTATGTTTATCTTAAAAACGACTTTAATTCGATTTTTACAGCATGCCATTGACATTTCAGGGATGATTTAGTAAAATATCAACAAGACTAGCTTTGATTTTTTTTTAAGTTTTCGAAGCCTGGCGGCCTAGCGGCCTAAACTTAATATTTATCATAATTTATGTTTATCTTTAAAACGGCTTGAAATCGATTTTTACAGCATGCAATGTACATTACAGGGATGATTAAGTAAAATATCAACAAAAACTAGCTTTTATTTTTTTTTAAGTTTTCGAAGCCTGGCGGCCTAGCGGCCTAAACTTAATATTTATCATAATTTATGTTTATCTTAAAAACGACTTTAATTCGATTTTTACAGCATGCCATTTACATTTCAGGGATGATTTAGTCAACAAGACTAGCTTTAATTTTTTTTTAAGTTTTCGAAGCCTGGCGGCCTAGCGGCCTAAACTTAATATTTATCATAATTTATGTTTATCTTTAAAACGGCTTGAAATCGATTTTTACAGCATGCAATATACATTTCAGGGATGATTAAGTAAAATATCAACAAAAACTAGCTTTGATTTTTTTTTAAGTTTTCAAAGCCTGTCGGCCTGGCGGCCTAGCGGCCTAAACTTAATATTTATCATAATTTATGTTTATCTAATAAACTTAATATTTATCATAATTTATGTTTATCTTTAAAACGGCTTGAAATCGATTTTTACAGCATGCAATGTACATTTCAGGGATGATTAAGTAAAATATCAACAAAAACTAGCTTTGTTTTTTTTTTCAAGTTTTCGAAGCCTGGCGGCCTAGCGGTCTAAACTTTATGTTTATCTTAAAACGTCTTGATATCGATTTTTCAGCATGTAATGCACATTTCAGGGGTGAATAAGCAAAATACCAACAAGAACTAGCTTTGCTTTTTTTTAAGTTTTCGAAGCCTGGCGGCCTTCTTGATTCTTTGAAATTCGATTTTATGCATGTTTTGAATGTCCAGCAGTGCATTCTGCGTAATGTTTGACGATAGAACAAATCCATATTCTGCATATAACCGCAATTACGGAGACTCGGATCTGTACAGTCTTCTAAGCTTGTCAAACAATCTATACTTGGAATCAGAATTTAAACCCTCGCAAATATATATGTTTACATTTAAGATTTGTCCCTCTTTTAATGAAATAAATATCCGAAACCGAGACCAGCCTCGGATGTGTGCCTTACGTCTTTCGCTTTAACCTGGATTTCTTTGTTGCGGTCTCTTCTGGTATGTAGAATTATTTTCATATCTCTTTTGTTGCGAGTAAAATGGTATATAAAACATGAAAACTGTTCATCAACTGGCGGAGATTTAGGACGACGTAATGTTTACTTATATAAAGAATGCCATATTCTGCATATACCCGGAATTACGGAGGCTCGGATCTGTACAGTCTTCAAAGCTGGCCAAACAATCTATACCTGGTTGGAACCGGAATTTAAACCTACGAAAATATGTATGTTTGCCTTTACGATATGTCCAAATTTTAAAGACAAAAGATACCAGAAACCGAGACCAACCTCGGATTAAAGCCCTCCTTCTTTCGCTTTAACCTGGATTGCTTTGGTGCGATCTCTTCCGGCATGCTGAATAATTTTAAGATCTCGTTCTGGCGATTAAAATGGTATATAAAACATAAAAACTGTTAATAAAACGGTGGAGATTTAGGACGACGTAACGTTTAACAATAGAACAAATCCATATTCTGCACATAATCGCAATTACGGAGGCACGGATCTTTACAGTCTTCTAAGCTGTCCAAACAATCTATATATGGTTGGAACCAGAATTTAAACACTCACAAACATGTATGATTACCGTTACGATATGTCACTCTTTCCATGAAATAAATATCAGAAACCGAGACCAGCCTCGGATTCGAGCCCTACGTCTTTCGCTTTAAATTTGGTTTGAATTAGTGCGGTCTCTTCAGTCCTGTAGAATTATTTTCAGATTTCGTTATTGCGAGTAAAATGGTATATAAAACATGACAACTGTTCATGAAATGGCGGAGATTTAGGACGACGTAATGTTTACCCAGAGAAAAAATGCCATATTCTGCATATAATCGCAATTACGGAGGCTCGGATCTGGACAGTCTTCTAAACTAGCCAAACAATCCATACATGGTTGGAACCGGAATTTAAACCTTCGAAAAAATGTATGTTTATCTTTACGATATGTCCCTATTTTAAAGAAAAAAATATATCAGAAACCGAGACCAACCTCGGATTAAAACCCATATGGGATGCATATGCATTGGCAAAGGGACAAGGCCACGTAACGATTTAAATAAATATTCACCGAGCGTGTATCTGTGATTTGGTACTGATCTTTTTCCATAGATTCTGATTTTGAATATACTTTTATTATATTGGTATAATATACATGTATGAACCTCCAATATCTCGATGTAAGTGAATTTTGGTAGGGGAAAAATTCTCCTTTTAAGACCTATGTGTTACCCGCTAAAGAGTAAGGGCCGACTGCAGCCTATGACTGTCAAATCTGTCATTTATTATTGCATGTCATTTATTTACGAATAAAACGACAGATCCCCGTGTATGTCCATTAGTAATAAATTATAATGCTTTCTACGGACTGATATTATATCACTGATAGTGGAGTTACAGTGGCTAGAAAATACTTTCTCATTATCTTGAAAAAGTCTGGCTATGATGGATATTTTTTCACTACAATGACAAATTATAGCAGCCATCCCTGGATTAGCAACTTTTGAGCCAGTTGTCACTCCACAGGCTGTGTCCTCTTTAATACTGTGGACTTGAGAGAGTTCTTGTCCTCACAAAAAGAGAGAGAGTTCTTGTCCTCACAAAAAAGAGAGAGTTCTTGTCCTCACAAAAAAGAGAGAGTTCTTGACCTCACAAAAAAAATCTCTCTACTTCTTACCCAGTTGTCATACTGTAAATTTTAAAGGAAGATATCGTAAATAGCACAGTGTGTGATTCATCTGACCTTGTTTAGTAACGATAACACCCCTGGAACTGGTAGTCCCCACATGGACGATTGAGTAAGTGGGTCCTCGTTGTTACGGTCGGACCAGAGAGAGAGAGAGAGAGAGAGAGAGAGAGAGAGAGAGAGAGAGAGAGAGAGAGGGAGAGAGAGAGAGAGGAGCGCTTAATCTTTATTACAAAATGGTTTAGGTAAAAGAACTTATTTATGTTAAATTAATAACGATGTTTATGAACAAAAAATATTTTAAGTTTCACTCTTTTCCTAAATATAGAGGTTTTTACAGACATTTTTACACAAAAATGATTATGATGATTTATAGTGAAATGTAAAAAAAAAATACCTGCATTAAATATATATGCCTGTTACGTTTAAAAGTCAGTTTACATGATGAAAAATCCCTACAAACATTCATTTCCTCGTTAAGAAATGATCTGCTGCGTATGAGTCCACAAAATTTGCGTGACTGCGGAAAACATGCGCGACTTTTTTATACAGTGGCCAACTTTGAATACCGTTATATTTTTCTCCGAGCTTCGAGTGACAGTAACAGAACAGATTGTATTCTGTGTTGGAAGTAAATAAAGTTTGAAACATTCACTGTATATTTGATCGACATGCTCATATAATGTCAAGACTCCATAATTTCTAAAAGATTTTGACAATTTACTTAGTTGTTAAAAAATAAAAGCCAGTTCGTGTTGATATTTTTCGTATACACCCTTGTATTATACATAATATGCTGTATAAATAGATTTCAAGCTTGCACATCCTTGCTGTCTGATCAGGATCTTCACTGTTTGCTTTTTAATAATTAGATCTTGTTTTATCATGAAGCAAACAGTATAAATTTTGATCAGATGGCATAGCTGTGCAGGCTGATCTGGATTTATACTTATAAAACAATGCATATAATATTGTGGAGTAAATAGTTAATCTTTGTGTACAGTCTTAGTACTTACTGGTTACTAGTTATAGCACTAGATGACATGTTTATATAGTTGAATAGTCATAACACAGATTGGAGAGCATATCTCAAGATCATAAAACTAAAACTGGAGACCAGTCTCAAATCTCAAGCTTCCAAGTGGCTGAATTGGAGATTATTCTGCATTTTAGACATTCAGATGCTTGAGATTTAAGACTGGTCTCCAATCTGAGATTTGTAATCTTGGGCTTTTATTCCAACATCCTGGTGTCGTAAATTTGGATTGCTACTCTTCGTACTTTAATTAATGCCAGAAATGTTTAAAAATAAATACACACAGAAAGAGCAGAATAATTGCAATTCAAACTCTTTAACCACATGAATGACAAGTGTAGATTCAGATCAGCCAGCATATTCTGATCTAGATATACACTGCTCACTGCTTGTTTAGACATTACCTAATGAATCTAACAGCAAAGAATGTCTGGGCTGATCTGGATCTAGACTGTTAGCCCTTGCCATAGGAAATGTATCTATGGAGTGAAGGGTTCCAGTAGTGCCCTTACAGTAGAAATGTAGCTCCCAGGACCTGTAACAAAGGCTGAAAATATGATCCAGATTTACACATTGTTATTTTTGTGATTAACCTTCAAAGATATATCTGATGTTAATAACCATTTTAAGGTACCTATTTTTACTATTTTGTATTGCCTGCTTGCAGGGTATTTTGACACAGCTGCGAACTATATTTGACCTGATCATAGATTTCCAGCAGGCTGAGGATGTGTTCTACCAGACAGCCCAACAAGAATTGATGGCCAGACAGCATTATGTGAAACTGCAGAGACAGAGAACCGACCAGGTGAACTACTTCTGTTAAAAATTTTCTTCATATATACTCATTTTTATCGCATGTCCAAAGAGTGTAGATCCAGATCAGGTCAAACATCTGTGCTGTCTGATCATGATCTACACTATTTATTACTTAGTCATAAATAACCTAGTGAACCAAAACGGTGAACAGTTTAGATCCTGATCAGACATCCATGCCATCATCACTGGCTGGTTACTTCATGGTCAGGATATGCTGGCTGATCTGGATCTATACTGGTTCATATAGAATACAAGCCATTAGTGTGGAGTAAATGATTAATACAGCTGATGATTTACACATAATGAATCACATATACAGGAAGCATCCAAGATACTGCAACAGTAACCCCTAACATTTAAGGGCAGGGGCCATCAGTAAACAAGCAGTTACTTAAGGAAAGGTATCAGGGGTTCCACTAGCCGCTGAATCTGAATGGTCATTTTCATCATTTCAGGGGATTTAGCTGATTGATAACCAAAATACCTCTATTTTAAAGAAAAAATTACCCTTCAGCTAAAATTGTAGGGGTCAAAATGAGACTTTCTGGAAATTTCAAGAGTCAAAGGTCATCTCCTGGGTCAAATGGAACCCCTGGGTATATTTAAAAAAAAATAAACAAGTACTGTGAAAGTGAAAGTAATGCTAAAGTTCAGTTACTTAGAACTATTATTGTTGTAAATATTATAGGGTGACTGGGGATTGACAGAAGAGATGGAGGAAGAAGAAAGGAAGAGAAGAGTAGAGTTCCTGAAATCTGTGATACCTTCGACCAGAGCCAAGATGGCTGTGCTCGCTCAGTCCTATCAGGTAACTGTCTTTGTTAGATACAGAGAATCAATAGACCATTGAAGCTCTATAGTAGTAACTCGTCCAGGTAGATAAATGATGTCATACATGTAATATTAGGGTTCTCAGTAGGGAAATAATCTGTTCTGAACTGTATGAGCCAAATACAGGAGAACTGATATTTTCTGAAGTTTTGCCTGGAAAAGGCATGGCTTTTCAGTATAATAAAACAATTATTTGGTTCACAGAGTAACAGTACCGTTCCGCTGACTCAAAGTGCTTTGGGTCTGTCATATTTTATTGAGTGATCTGTCAAGTCATCGCATCTCAAAATAGATGAGTAATTATGCTTATGCCATCCTCTTTCGTAGAAGCAGGAGTATATTGCTTTGCACATGTTGTTCCGTTTGTCCCTTCTCCAACAACATTTGGCATACATAACCTCGGACTTGGTACCAAATTGTTTTCACATTATTGACATGCAGCCCAATTACTGGATCCAGTTGAAACTGTAAGAAGTATTGTTGAAGAGGTGAAGTCATTTCAAGTCAGTTTAATTGCTGACTTTATAAATATTTCCTTAATTGGCGTCTTTTGAGTCATCACTTCTTCTTAACATTGAATTTATAAAAAGAATTGATGCAACCAGCATTTCATGTGTAGACGGACCGCTTGTTTGAGTGATCAGATGCAGTTGGTCCATAAATCTGTTAATATATCAAGTTTAAACTTTTGTATGCTGTGATGCATTCACAGAATGTTAACCTAAATGACATCAAATAAATGTTCCTTAATGTCTGTGCAAAAATCCAACATTTATGAATTACAGGATATGGTACAACAGTTCCTGGTGATGGTAACAACCCACCAGGATGTCAGTCTGCGCTTCCTTAGCTTCCGACTGGACTTCAATGAACATTACAAGGCAAAAGATCCCAAACTGCACAGTCCATTCTCCAATCAGCGAGTGAAAAAAGTGATTTGAAACAATGTGTCAGCTAATAAACTCTTCAATGAACATTACAAAGCAAAAGATCCCAAACTGCTCAGTCCATTTTCCAATCAGCGAGTAAAAAAAGAGATTTGAAACAATGTTTTAGCTAATAAACTCTTCAATGAACATTACAAAGCAAAAGATCCCAAACTGCATAGTTCATTTTCCAATCAGCGAGTGAAAAAAAGTGATTTGAAACAATTGTTATCTAATGAACTCTGCGCTCTACCATACACAACCATGAATAAAAACTTTGACTTTTACATGATTTGCAAACATTACCCCTTTACTCCTTATATATGTCAGGGTTTTATAGCATGTGTGACAATGAATTTGTGCCATCTGATCTGGATCTGCACTGATTGCTGTTCGGTCAGAAATAACCTTGTTAATCAAAAAGCAAATGGAGTAGATCCTGATCAGATGGTATAGATGTGCAGGCTCATCTGGATATGCACTGTTCGCCATATCGCATGGAGTAACGGGTAACATCAGATTTGTTTCAAGATAACAACTAGTGTAGACACTGTATTTTTCAAGCATGCTATGTAAATTTACCTTAGGTGTTTGCTGTGATACAAAGGCTTGTTTTTTCAGATTCCATGCCAGAATTCTAACCAAATTGTTGTTTTTTCTAATTTCGGTAATTAAGGTCAGGTCCACAGACCCATTCTTTAACCTGGGTATGACGTGCTGCTGTTCATGGAACAGTATTAATTTGAATCAACAGCATCGAAAACCCAATGATCACATTCATAAGAATACCAGTCATTATTATACTGCAAAGAAATTTGCTTGAATTTGATTGGTTAATTTGCCGTTGATATATATCCGTATTTACGGATCACCTGCGGCTCGGGTAATATGACAACCCAGACCGGCAATATATCCTCACATTCCCTGTCAAGAAACCAAATAACTATATAATTGTCTGATAGATTAACCCTTTACTTCATGGAATATGGCTCATATCCCATAAGCCACCAGAGTAGATCCAGATCAGCAGGCATATCTGTGCTATTTGATCAGGATCTTCACTGTTTGCTTTGAGATTCATAAGGACCAAAATGCGGGTTATTTAAAACAAAAAAAAATGCAACCTAGATTCAGGCCAGATAGCTTGGATGTGCAGGCTCAACTGCATCTGTATTAGTTGGAGTATCTATCCAGTAAAGGGTTACAATTAATGTTCTACTGTTTATTTGTGTAAATAGAGAATTTTGTGCACAAACTTGGGATAGACAGCATGGGTAGTTAAATAAACGCCATTGCTGTCCGTGGACAGGCTAAATTGCACCGAGCCTCCTTCATTTTCATACTTGTCGTGTGAAAGTTCTTTTTAATCTACCTTGCTACAGAGTTATGAGACCATGATATAGATCTGAGTTTTTTCACTACATCATCAGGGCCCAAGATCATAAAGCTAATATTTAAGACCCGTCTCAGATCTCTAGCATCTGATTGGCAGAAATGGAGACCAGTCTCCATTTCAGCCAATCAGATGCTTAATATTTTAAACTGGTCTACAGTTTTAATTTTATGATCTTGGGCTCAGACATCAGACCAGTGTCATGATATTTCTATTGTAACTTATTTTTTGCATCTTGTTATATTAGTCGATGATACATTGTTGGAGTTGAACTGTAATTTGGCATTGTATATTGTTTGTTTGTTGATTGTTTTTTTTTTTATTTTACCACCCTCATAATATATTGTAATAGTGCAAATCTTAAATTATATGTAAATTTATTTATTTTTTTATTGGAAAAAAAGTTTTTTTGGTTTTATGAGCTTGTCAATCCACAAATTTAAAACCACCAGGAAAGATATAACTGTACTTAAACATATAAAAATTTGAAAAACATGAATTTACGAACCCATGAAAATGGGAGTTATTTAGAATCAAACCTTCAACAAGTTCATTCCCACAAAAATGAGTGCATGCTACTTACTTCAGGCCTTCTTTAATGGATTTTGAATTTGGGTCTGTTTTAACTCTTTTCTTTATTGGATATGCTTTTATCTAAAGGTTGAGCACTGTTTACCTTCAGGTCAGAACAATTCTAGTGAATCTCATAGTAACTGGTGTAGATCTGATATGGCTGCCTGGAAGTTCGTGTTGATCTGGATCTGCACTGGCTACACATGAAACAAAAGCAGTTTTCATTGAATTAAGGAATGTAAGCCTACTCATTGAGCATAAAGAATAAAGCATTTATTATCTAGATAATTGCATAAAACTTTTAATGATAGTTACATTAAAATATGACTTTTGTGAAAGAAGTCAGTAATAATGAAAATTCGAATACCGCTTTATGCATTTCAAATCTTTTGATAAGTGTTTTGTGCCTTTAAAATTATCTTACACTTTGACAATACCAATTCAAGTCTCTATCACAACACAACATAAGAAATAAAACAGTGTAATTATGAATTAATTTATCTGTTGTTACTGATACCAATGCCATTTTATAATACTGATAATGTATTAAATAATTTTTTTGGAAGTGTTTCTGTGTTGTATTTATGCAGACCATCTCTGGTGTTAAATAGCAATTCTGATTTTGGTTTTAACACTTTACTCCTTAGATGCACCTGGGTGAACAATCTAGATCCATTATCAGCAGGGACATTTGTGCCATTTAATCAGGATCTACACTGTTCACATTTAGACTCATCAGGTTATTTCTGATGATGCGACCAGATCCAGATCGGGGCCCAAGATCATAAAACTAAGTTAGGAGATCCGTCTCAAATCTCAAGCATCTGATTGGCTGAAATGGCGACCAGTCACCATTTCAGCCACAGATGCTTGAGATTTGAGACTGATCTCCTGATTTAGTTTTATGATCTTGGGCCCATATGGCACATTCTAGACTGTTGTGTTGAATTACAAAGCTTACCAATAATTGTGTGGAATTTCTAAGCTAACCAATTTTGGTGTTAAATGGCTATGTTGCCCAATTCTGGTGTTGCTATGCCTACCAACAATAAAATCTTAAATGGTTATATTGACCAACTATGGCGTTAAAGGCTTTGCTGACCAACTGTTGTGTCACTTGGCAATGTAGACCAGTTATAGTGTAAAATGGCTTTAACCCTTTCCAGTATAGATACACCTTTATTGCTAGGGCGAACAGTTTAGATCCAGATCAGCCGGCACATCCGTGCCGTCTGATCAGGATCTAAACTGTTCGCTTTTTGATTCATTTGGTTATTTCTGACCAAAATGCGACCAGTGCAGATCCTGATCAGACGACATGGATGTGCCGGCTGATCTGGATCTACACTGGTCGCACATGCGTAAAAATGCGTATATATCCAGGAAAGGGTTAATAACCAACTATGTTGCATGGTGTTAACTTGCTATTCTGACTAACTATTGTGGTAAATGGCTGTGCTGACCAATATGGTGTTAAATGGCTATTCTGAATAACTACAGTGTTTAATTGCTAAACTGACTTACAGTGTTAAATGGCTTTGCCAACCAACTATATTGTTATTGACATTTGTCATTTTTCAGTCATGTTCAAAACGTGAAATTTTTTGTGAAGTTTTTGCATTTAGATATATATTTTGGATAAATTACTTATTTTCCAGGCATTGTGGTTTTACACTTATATTTCATCTAAATAAAGTCATTATAAACACAGATATGCATCTTAATTAAGCTATTTTGCACTTAACGAGCAACCTGGTCGGTAAAAGGTTTCTCGTTAAATATCCTTGGAATTTCGCGAATTTAAAGTAGTCTGTTCTGCAGATCTCAGATTGGACTGATCATTGTTTTGGCATGTAATACAGTCAATTATGCAAAAACATTTTCCGTTATAAATTTACCACGGAAAGTTAGAAAACTTAAATTTCAGCTCTTACTTGAAGCTGTGTCTTCTGAATGTGTCCATTCCTGATATGCTTATTTGAATCTTTTGGAAACAAGAGTTAAATTAGAAACTAAGGAACGTATATTATCAGCTTTAAGTAGTTACGTTATGAAACGTCCCACGCGGACGGTATGTTCAACATGTACATAATTCATGTTAAAGTTGGAATCCACCCTGTCCAGCTTTAGACTACATGTGTTACAAGCTAACTCTCGAACTTTTTGGGGTCGCCCCGGTTAGCTCAGTTGGTTGCGTCGCAGGAATTGCAGGGCTAGGCGCTGTCGCCGTGACGGTGCGGGTTCGCTCCCAGCTAGAGATACTATCATTTGAAATTCACAGTAGCGCTATTTGTGCAGTGTGGCGGCCGTATAAAGTCTCCCCGTACATATAGTCAGTACTGTTTTCAGTAAAATTACCCGTTACCGATGTCATGCAATGATTGTTACGTAAATCAGGGCTATCCGATCAACCTTTTTTTTTGGCGGGGGGGGGGGGGGGGGGGGGTTGGGTGGGTTATCCCGGTTAGCTCATTTTTTTTGCGTCGCATGAATTGCAGGGCAAGGCGCTGTCCGTGACGGTGCGGGTTCGCTCCCAGCAAGAGACACTATCATTTTTTTTCAACATTTTTTTCCACTGTACTCAAATTTTAAAGTTAAAATACAACGGAGATATATACATGTGACTATCTAAGGATTAAAATCTCTCAGAGATTTAATTAATGTTCACTTTATATTGACCTTTTTTCATAAGTCTGTTATCTCGCATGGATTTAAATAAAAGTTTTAAGTTATGTTTCATCGGCATAGGTCCGACTGAGGAACGTATACCGTTCCGTACTCGAGTCGATAGACGCCGTCACTGGTTATCAGTTATGGCCGGACGGGCTGGACTATCACCGGGTGTAAGCACGTTCGTGTCTCAAACCTGGCAAATCTAACATCTCTACTTCGTTGAGTAAACCAGTGATAGTACTTCGTCTAGCGAATAGCTGTGAATCACTTTTTGACATGTTCTCCCTAGTGCATAACCTACCAGCGAGCACATAGCGGAACCTGGTACAGCATGTCATGAAGATGGGGAAGTTGATGGCAAATCCGAGATAGTACAGCATCTGTGCGACAAACTGTATCGTAGCTAACGTGGTTGAGGTGTGTAAGCTGTCAGATATCATGGACTGTATCGACAATACCAGTCGCAGAAGATGGCTTGGGAAATTTGTTACGAGTAATGAAACGGAGTAAACGAACAGCATTCGCTTGATCTTGACCGCGGGCGACGAAGGTACTTTCAACACCTGGGTGAGGTTGACTGACAAGCTCGAACTTCTTGAACGCCGACGCCGTTGACTGGCTACGATGCTTGAAGCTTTCATTGCGATGAGCGTTAGGAGGTAGATAATGATAACGCAGGGAATCACGAATGTTATCAGCATATCGCTGTACACGAGGGCATGGGTTAGAACCATTCTGTTCGGATGATGGCGGCAACCTTCTGGAGCTTTAAGTAGTTACGTTATGAAACGTCCCACGCGGACGGTATGTTCAACATGTACATAATTCATGTTAAAGTTGGAATCCACCCTGTCCAGCTTTAGACTACATGTGTTACAAGCTAACTCTCGAACTTTTTTGGGGTCGCCCCGGTTAGCTCAGTTGGTTGCGTCGCAGGAATTGCAGGGCTAGGCGCTGTCGCCGTGACGGTGCGGGTTCGCTCCCAGCTAGAGATACTATCATTTGAAATTCACAGTAGCGCTATTTGTGCAGTGTGGCGGCCGTATAAAGTCTCCCCGTACATATAGTCAGTACTGTTTACCGATGTCATGCAATGATTGTTACGTAAATCAGAGCTATCCGATCAACCTTTTTTTTTTGGGGGGGGGGGGGGGGGGGGGGGGTTGGGTGGGTTATCCCGGTTAGCTAATTTTTTTTTGCGTCGCATGAATTGCAGGGCAAGGCGCTGTCCGTGACGGTGCGGGTTCGCTCCCAGCAAGAGACACTATCATTTTTTTTCAACATTTTTTTTCCACTGTACTCAAATTTTAAAGTTAAAATACAACGGAGATATATACATGTGACTATCTAAGGATTAAAATCTCTCAGAGATTTAATTAATGTTCACTTTATATTAACCTTTTTTCATAAGTCTGTTATCTCGCATGGATTTAAATAAAAGTTTAAGTTATGTTTCATCGGCATAGGTCCGACTGAGGAACGTATACCGTTCCGTACTCGAGTCGATAGACGCCGTCACTGGTTATCAGTTATGGCCGGACGGGCTGGACTATCACCGGGTGTAAGCACGTTCGTGTCTCAAACCTGGCAAATCTAACATCTCTACTTCGTTGAGTAAACCAGTGATAGTACTTCGTCTAGCGAATAGCTGTGAATCACTTTTTGACATGTTCTCCCTAGTGCATAACCTACCAGCGAGCACATAGCGGAACCTGGTACAGCATGTCATGAAGATGGGGAAGTTGATGGCAAATCCGAGATAGTACAGCATCTGTGCGACAAACTGTATCGTAGCTAACGTGGTTGAGGTGTGTAAGCTGTCAGATATCATGGACTGTATCGACAATACCAGTCGCAGAAGATGGCTTGGGAAATTTGTTACGAGTAATGAAACGGAGTAAACGAACAGCATTCGCTTGATCTTGACCGCGGGCGACGAAGGTACTTTCAACACCTGGGTGAGGTTGACTGACAAGCTCGAACTTCTTGAACGCCGACGCCGTTGACTGGCTACGATGCTTGAAGCTTTCATTGCGATGAGCGTTAGGAGGTAGATAATGATAACGCAGGGAATCACGAATGTTATCAGCATATCGCTGTACACGAGGGCATGGGTTAGAACCATTCTGTTCGGATGATGGCGGCAACCTTCTGGAGCTTTAAAATAAGTAGTTACGTTATGAAACGTCCCACGCGGACGGTATGTTCAACATGTACATAATTCATGTTAAAGTTGGAATCCACCCTGTCCAGCTTTAGACTACATGTGTTACAAGCTAACTCTCGAACTTTTTTGCGGTCGCCCCGGTTAGCTCAGTTGGTTGCGTCGCAGGAATTGCAGGGCTAGGCGCTGTCGCCGTGACGGTGCGGGTTCGCTCCCAGCTAGAGATACTATCATTTGAAATTCACAGTAGCGCTATTTGTGCAGTGTGGCGGCCGTATAAAGTCTCCCCGTACATATAGTCAGTACTGTTTTCAGTAAAATTACCTGTTACCGATGTCATGCAATGATTGTTACGTAAATCAGAGCTATCCGATCAACCTTTTTTTGGGGGGGGGGGGGGGGGGGGGTTGGGTGGGTTATCCCGGTTAGCTCATTTTTTTTTGCGTCGCATGAATTGCAGGGCAAGGCGCTGTCCGTGACGGTGCGGGTTCGCTCCCAGCATAGACACTATCATTTGTTTTTCAACATTTTTTAGCCGGCGGCTATATAGCCGCAGGCTAAAGAAACCGCAATTCGAAATGACAGACCTTTCAGCAGGTGCGCTCAAATGAAAAAGTCGAAGTACAGCTTCTGGTAGACGTCAGAAAAGAGTTCCAAAAGCAATCATAGAAAATCAGTTGTTAACGATCAATTAAATTGATTGCTTTTAAAGAATAATCAGTAAAACTCTTACTCAATGAAAGCAACGAAGGCGTACTGATAATATCGATATATATAATCAAATAAACTGCGTATGTGTAATACAATCAAAATGACGCAATATGGCGGGTGAATAGAATTACCGAAAACTACCCCAAAACACCGACTAAGACCAACATAACCGAAAACAACGAAAAAGACAGAAAAGTGTACCCAAAAACATTATTTTTGTACCCAATACCACTTTTAAAATAAATAGCATTTATGTTTAAATTCAAATTTTAATCATATTCGGTCCCTTTTTCGGTCTTATTCGGTTATTTGGTTGTTTTCGGTGATTCTATGCACCGTCAAATGGCAATATTCTGAACGCATATTCTGAACGCAGACACATTGCAAAAATGTTGAAGTGTTTCAGTATTTTGAGGGATGTATTTTTGATTTATTCAAAATATATAATGTGTCGACAGTTTTACGTTTTGTTACGTAAGACGTATGGGGTTTAGCCCAAACTACACACACCTCCAGTGATCTCCCCTCAATTGTGTTTACCTAAAACATTAAACATTTTCGAAGATTTTGTTTCAACAAAAAGAGCGCTCTATGGGCTGTCTAGCTAATGTTTTGTGCGAATTTTAATTGTGAAAATCATGAAAATGATGCCAAATGTGTTTTTTTTTTTGGAAGTGGAATTAACTTGACTCCGCGAAATCCTGGAAGGATTACAAAATTTAAACAAACATCGACAAAAATTTATTACAGACACTGTGTAATTTCCGAAAGGTCAGGAAGAGTTTTGAAATTGTTTCAACTGTATTCCTAAAATTGCATGAGGACAGTCATTGCATGCATAAATGTGCAATCAACTTTACTTTAAAAGTTAGCATATTTTGCATTTGATGATTTGTATCAACCAGCTGCATGAACACACATCTGAATATTGTTTACATTTTCTGGTGAGGATGTAAAGATAGACACTTCAACTTCAACATGTTCAAGCACTTTGGAAAACAAAGTTCTGTATCACACCGGCAATTACACCATCCAGATTTACAGGTCTTTACAAGGTAAAAAGTTTTATTTGTTTGCAAGAATAGCTGAAATTAGCTTCCTAAGCTTCAATGATATGCAGACAATATGGCCGGATGATTTGGCCCAGATTAATGAACTAAACAGATGGGACATGCAGACTATAAGGCCTGCAGTCAGAGACAAACGGCCAAGCTTTAAGACCGCCCAGATATAATTAGTAGGTCCCAGATATGAAATGAATAATGCAGCACCTTCAATTTTGGAAAAGCTTTTGTTGCTCAAAATTGTTGAAATTTTATTTATTTGATTTATCAATACTACCACATAGCCTAGGGAAACCAGTATTTTTAATGTTAAAATTACCTAGTTTTCCAAAGGTAACCAAAAAAACAATCTCACTTTTTTGACAAATTTATATCAGTGTAGAATAAACTTGCAAATTAACCACTGACTTGATTTCCCACCTCAGGGGTTTCAATTATCAATAGATCTGTATGCAGATTCTTGCATTTTGACGTAAGCAAATAAGTTTTTTTCCCACATTTGACCCCACCATATTCTTAGCTTGGGAAAAAACATATTTAAAATAAAATATAATTCTTATCCAGGGTTCCTCTATGTGCTAAATCTGAAAAGTCATTTTCACCTCATTTTAGTGAATTCACAATCAGCCAAAAGTAAAGGGTTAAAATGCAATAGACATGTGCACAATATTAATCACTATTATTGCAAAAATTGACCACTTAATTATTTAAATTCTCCAACATCAAAATGACCCCAAACTCAAAATGGTGGGGGTGTTAAATTTGAAAAAAAAAAATATGCTTGCATCAAAATGCAAGAATCTGCATCTAATGTCCCTGAATTATATCTTCTTATAAATTTTGTTTTTAGTTAAATTAATATGGCATATAAAGTGTTAATATTTCTGACTAGCAATATATTATCGCATTGACTTACTTAGTTAGTAACTGAAATAGCTTTATGAAGTAGAGTAATTTCTGAAATAGATTCAAGTTGAAGATGATAATATTCATTAAGAAAGATTGTTAATTCTAAGGGGCATAACAAAAACTGATTGATATACAGCCCCTTTCTGCCATATACAATGCATATGCCTTTATCACATGTGCATCTAGTGTAGATCCGGATCAGACTAAATATTTGTGTCATCTGATCAGGACCTACACTGGTCACATCTTGTTTAGAAATAACCTTATGAATCTTAAATTGAACAGTGCAGATCCTGATCAAACAGCACAGAGATGCAGGGTGATCTAATTCTACACTGCCCATGCCATAAACTTAAGGTTCATATTAATTGGAGTTAAGGGTTAAAGTTAGAAATGAATTTTCTATGCAAAACACAAGTATTCCATGTTTTATGTCTAATTTTTCCATGTTAGTAGACATAAATTATTATGCATAAGTATAAAGGGGCCTACATGGATACAGCTTTTATTCCTTGTTTGACAAGGTTAGACCATATCAACTTGCATATCAGTGGAGGCTGGTCAGTGGAGTCTGTTCATGTTTAGATCTTTTAGATACATGTACTTTCTGATCAAGCAGGGATTTCAGTTGCTTTTGAAAACCAGGTGTCATTTGACCCCTGATGAGATTTTCAATGGGTCAAAACCTGATCTTCACAAGTCATATCTTGTATTAAGTGATACTTACACATGTATTACTTAAAATTAATTTGCAAGACTTAATTAGGTGCTAACTTCATATTAAAAATGCAATTTCCTAAATACTTATCCTCATTATTGCAAAAATAAATCACTTTTTAAAAGTTTTTGTGCATCAAAATTACCCCAAGCTCAAAATTAGCTGGGGTCAAAAGTGGAAAAAATATCAAATTTGTTTGCATTAAGATGCAAGAATCTGCATCAATTGAAATCACTGGATCAAGAATCAAAGTGTGTGGATTCAGATCAGATGGATGCCTCACATGCATTAAAAAGTCTAAATAGCGTTCACAGATAACAGTAGGGGGGACTGGGGAGAGTGTCTGTTAAGGGCTGTGCTAATGAAATGAATATAAAGAGCCCCTTTATCTAATTTATTAGGTTGGACACCATTAAAATATGATTAAATTAACATAATGCTGACTCCCTGTGACACATTGTTATACATAAAACCAAGATCAAATAGCCTTTCACAGGGTCCCTGACTCCCTGTGTAATTACTTTGAAAGTGGAAATAATAAAGAGAAATACAAAGAAAAGAAATAAGTTATAATAATATAAGAAATAAATATAATTTTGCTAACCCAACAATTTTCATACTTTAATTGACACAAAACATTTGTTGTGCCTCTTTCATTTACTAAATGAAATTATAAGGCATTGGCATTGCCCTAAGTTGTGATATATTGCTATAAAGAATGGAAATAAATTTATATTACCCTCGTCAAGTTCAACTACTGTTTAGCATCCTGACATGCACTCCACTGTTTGGAATGAACTAAAATTGGTACTTGTGTAAATATTGAGTTGCATAACAACCATGGCTAGGCATTCTAGACCGTGATGCATTTGATTCTGATATTGCTTGATCAAACATGACCTGTAATATTTTGTATTTGTCCAGTTCGATTGCTTTTAATGTTCATTTTTTTCATTTATTTCAGTAGTTCTCCTAAAATTACTTTTGAGCTCATCTGTCAAATAGTGACAGGGTGAACTTTTGTACTCAACCTTTTGTCCTGCGTCCATTCACAATTGTTGTCAGTCCTCTAGCTGCTTAATTTTTATCAGATCTTCTTCAAACTTGGTCAGAATGTTTATCTCAATGATATCTAGGTCGGATTAAAAACTGGGTCATGTGACCTTGAAAACTAGGTCACTAGGTCAAATTATAGAAAAACCTTGTCTGCAGTCAAGAGGTCTTAATTTTGGTCAGATCTTCTTCAAGCTCGGTCAAAATGTTTATCTCAATGATATCTAGGTGAATTTCGCAACTGGGTCATGTGATCTTGAAAACTAGATCACTAGGTCAAGTTATAAGAAAAGCTTGTCTGCACTCGAGTGGTCTTAATTTTGGTCTGATATTCACTTCCATTACCATAACATCTTAGTTCCTTTCTTGAAATTGCAATCTTGCATTATGGATTCCGGAGTTAAGTGCCAAAATAAACTATTTAGACCTGTCTGCACAAAAGCAGCTTCATTTTTGATTTGCATTTAATCAGACTTGTACAATAATTGAGTTACCATAAGATCTTGGTTCCTTTCTTGAACCGGCTAGATTCCATCAGGGATTCCAGAGTTATGGCCATTGAAAGAGCCAAAGAGAGCTATTATGGCAATTGCATTCGCATCCACTGACTCTTGAGCAGTTGTTGACAGGTGAGCGACATAGGGTCCTATGGACCATCTTGTTAAATATTTTGACCAGTTTTATTATGAGTGGTTTGTGCATTTTTGCAAGCAAATGACATATGTCTTCCATAGGAGTTTCTTCATTCTGTTCAGATATTATATATTTACAATGGCTGGAATAAAACTGGAAGTCCTGTTACATTGCACATCATGGGGTTGTTTTATTTTGATTATGTTTACGATCCGCCGGCTTCCAGCACTTTCAGTGCTTTGATTTTCCACTGTACTCAAATTTTAAAGTTAAAATACAACGGAGATATATACATGTAACTATCTAAGGATTAAAATCTCTCAGAGATTTAATTAATGTTCACTTTATATTAACCTTTTTTCATAAGTCTGTTATCTCGCATGGATTTAAATAAAAGTTTAAGTTATGTTTCATCGGCATAGGTCCGACTGAGGAACGTATACCGTTCCGTACTCGAGTCGATAGACGCCGTCACTGGTTATCAGTTATGGCCGGACGGGCTGGACTATCACCGGGTGTAAGCACGTTCGTGTCTCAAACCTGGCAAATCTAACATCTCTACTTCGTTGAGTAAACCAGTGATAGTACTTCGTCTAGAGAATAGCTGTGAATCACTTTTTGACATGTTCTCCCTAGTGCATAACCTACCAGCGAGCACATAGCGGAACCTGGTACAGCATGTCATGAAGATGGGGAAGTTGATGGCAAATCCGAGATAGTACAGCATCTGTGCGACAAACTGTATCGTAGCTAACGTGGTTGAGGTGTGTAAGCTGTCAGATATCATGGACTGTATCGACAATACCAGTCGCAGAAGATGGCTTGGGAAATTTGTTACGAGTAATGAAACGGAGTAAACGAACAGCATTCGCTTGATCTTGACCGCGGGCGACAAAGGTACTTTCAACACCTGGGTGAGGTTGACTGACAAGCTCGAACTTCTTGAACGCCGACGCCGTTGACTGGCTACGATGCTTGAAGCTTTCATTGCGATGAGCGTTAGCAGGTAGATAATGATAACGCAGGGAATCACGAATGTTATCAGCATATCGCTGTACACGAGGGCATGGGTTAGAACCATTCTGTTCGGATGATGGCGGCAACCTTCTGGAGCAAACAGCGACATGCTGTAAACAGCGAACGCCACCAGTGCGAGCAGTGTTATAAACAACACTGACATTTTGTATGAGCTCTTATTCTTGGATGTAGGGTCGGAGATTAGTGTATAGTTAATAAACGTGGTGCAGACGGTCAACCAGACCGTCATGAAACCAGCGATGTAGCTCACATAGATAAGTATGTTACACATTCCTTCAATATGACTGGTATCCAGTGAGAAGATTGCGGGAATCCTCGAAAACGCCAAGCAGAGAAGAAAAGTGGCGTCGCTGAGACAGCGCACAGTCAGCAATAAAGAGCATGGAGCGCTCCGAAGTTGTTTGTTCAGGAAGGTAACAGCCGCGAGTATGTTCCCCACAACGCCAAGAAAGCATATAATTGGGACATATATACGCTCAATGTCGATCACGTACATCATATTGCTGTTCGCTGTAGGTATGGTGGATACATTGTTGGCTAAGTTCGGATAGTTCAGCTGTTGGATGGACTGGTTGAGGAAGATGAAAGCCATTTCACTCAAAGCTAGATGCCTCGTTTTCGTCACTATATCTATTGATCCTGAAAATATAAAAGAATGCGGTCATAATCAATTTAATAAAAATAACTTCGCACCTCATTATCACAAAACGGAGCTTTCTATACATATATGAGACGGTTCCACATATGAAACAATCAACGACCTGGGACCATATGAACTCTAAGGCACATTTTACCAGCAAGTATATCTTATAAAGTCAAGTTTTAGTATAAATTTCTAGGAGTTCAGTGGGATCCAAATGATGCCGTATTTATTTTAAATAAATGTTCATAACGTCCATGTTGAGTCTTTTTGCTTGACAGTGTGCCCATCTTGAACCATATAATGTTGGGCTCTTATTATCACAAACCGTGTACATTGCCCAAGGTTATAAAACTGAGCAAGAAAACCAGTCTCAAATCTCAAGCATCTGATTGACTGGTCGCCATTTCAGCCAATCAGATGCTTGAGATTTGAGACTGGTTTCCAATCTCAGCTTTATAACC